>JAOXNO010000063.1:26633771-26644084 GCA_028565335.1 Limnodromus scolopaceus
TCCCTGCCCATGGCAGGGGGATTGGAACTCAATGATCTTTAAGGTCCCTTCCAACCCTAATGATTCTATGATTCTATGTCTGATATGGCAGGACTCCACTGTGTTCTTGGAGTTCAGAATAATTTTTGGTGTCATGATACAAAAAAAAAAAAAAGGTAGTTGGTGCCAGCTCTGCAGATAGAATTGTTCCATGTCAACTTTTGCCCCATAAACACCTTTTATTTTACTTCCTTTATCTTGATTGCACCAACACTGTCCTCTCTGGCCGATCCTGTCAGGCACAACCTGACAGGATGTCCCCAGATGAATACACCACTGCGTGTTTTGGGGGTTAATAGAAATCAAATTAGTTCTGGTTGCTTCTTTTCGTGTAAGGTGTGGCCCAGGATGTTTCAGAGCTAAGGGAAGATCGAAGCAAAATAAGGGGAGATTAAAAACTGAGCTTACTGAAGATGTAGCTCTGGAGCATTAGCATAGGATCGGCAATTAATGGAGTAGGGGGCTTCGTTCAAGGGCAGGGTATGACCAGTTCACCCAGCGGAAACTGCACCTGCGAAGGGATTTGGTGTTGCAGGGGCTCTGTGGGTTACTTGGAGGCTTCAGATTGAATTTAAATACCGTATGCTCCGCCTTTGTGAATTTTAGCTGTAACTAGTAAAGTCACTGCTTAAATGTTTTATCTGCCAAACCTCAAATCCAAGGCTTTTGTTTTGTTTGTGGGGACGTGTGTTTTTCCAGCAGAGAAAATCATTCCTTCTCGTGACCTGGGAACTCTTGAGGGCATGAAGCTGTGGAAAAGGTAAGCTGGAGTTTGCAGAGTAGGTCATTTACTGTGCTGTAAGTTACTGTTATAACAGTGACTTTGGTTGTGGACTCGACTGTAATACTTTAACGTAACCTTTTCTCTTTCCCACCCTAATTAATTCCCCTTTAAATGTTACTAGATCGGTCATTTTAAAGAACTGCATATTGCAGTTTTGAAAGCTGTTTTTCAGTGCCTTAATGTTTCACACCTGTGCTACACATTCCCCTTAGCGCATACGTTTCATTCCACTATTAATATCCTTCAGAGAGACATTTATTTTAAATACCAATCACCAAAAAAAAATAAATAAAAATCCCTGCGTGACGGCGTGCGGTCTCATCAACTAAAGAATCAAACCAGCCTCAATCGCTCTATTCCTTTTTTAACCTTTGCTGCTCTCTCGGAGAAAACCCAAACCCGTGAGACCTCACTTGGGTTGCGTCTATAAATACGGAGCCTGCTGGGATTGTTTCTCACTTTTCCCTTGTTTCTGTGGCCACAGTGAGCCTTTGTCTTAATATCACGGCTTTATTCCCACCCAGCTCGCTCAGCCCCCCTTGGGGACAAGGCAATCACTGCCCACCTGTGTTATTTTATGGTTTTTCCTTGGTCTTGGCACCGGGAGAGAGGGAGAGGAGATCCCTGAGCTGGCTCTTGGTGAATGGGAGAGAGCGTTGGGCTGGTCGGGACGGGTGGGGGAGCTGTTTGCTGCTCTTGGAGGGAGTCGGATGCACTCCTCCTTTGGGATTGCGTTTTTCCTACTGACCTTAAAGCCTACAGAATCATGAAAAGTGGGACTCGAAAGCTTTATAGGTTGCGTCAAATGTCAGTAGAGTTAGTAGCAGCGTTAAGGAAACGGGGTGGGCTGATTTTCAGGGCTGCTGGGACCTGCAGCTACAGCTGAAAGATACAACCCCGGGAGCTCAGCAGTTCTTCACATCGGGCTTTGGGGTGGACGTTTTTTCTTTTCCGCCCAGGCTGATGGTCTCCAGGGAATGTTCCCAGTGCCAAGATTTAGCGAGGATTCTCTGAGCCATTCAGTTATTTTGTACTGTTTGATTTTGCAGCTGGGGTTTGCTTCCGAGAACCTGCTGTAGCGAGATGAATAATTAAACTGCAGACAGGAAGCCCAGTATTTTAACACTCAATTGCTTCAGAGCCGTCTTTGGCTTTATTTTTTATGATGTCTAAGCCAGCGGAGGCCTGACCGAGTGATGGATCTTGGCGTTCTCTGCCAGTTTGTGTGTTCAGAGGTGCATTCGGAGGCGCTGAATGTGCGGCTCAAGCCAGCTCTGCTCGTTAAGAGTGACCAAATCTGGCTACTTATGTACAGTAGGAATAAAATTTGACCGTGTGCGGATCCCTGGGACTCAATAAACCCTACTGTGCTGTATTAGCTTCAGACATTTATGTCTGTCTCGAGGAAGTCTGCTTGCTTTCCCTGCTGCTGGGGGAACCCACGTAGGATGTTTTATATGTTTTCTTATCATGGGTTAGTCATGAAAAAAGGTTGCCAGGCAAGGCTTTTTAGCAAACCCCGGACTCGTGCATTGAATTAGGCAGTTAATAAAACCTGCCCAGAATTCCATTCTGAAACGGATGGGTTTGTTTTGCTGAGATGCATCAGAAAGGTCCGTAGAGGGTCCTTCCTGCCAGTTCTCATACACACCGAGGGTTTCAGGATTTTCTGGGAAGAACCCCATCTTCTAGGAAAAAATCTCCAGCTTGGGCAAAGTTAAAGACTTTTTGCCTGCCATAGCAGTAAGTCAAACTTAATAAACTGCAGGGGGTGCAGCACAGCTCTCCAGCGTTTCCCCAGCGTGTTATGGCTCATGTTTGGGGTCTGTAAACTTCCAGCTCAACTGCAGAAGCAAATGGAAATTTTTAAAACCAGATCAAACAGGCCATGCAGCAGAGGCTGGAGAACAAAAGCACATGTGTCTTTCGTTAATAGACACCAGATTTAGCATTCATCGGATAAAAGAAATGAGCTATTCTATACACTAAGACAACAGAGTAAACAGCTTGCTCTGGTTCTGTTTCTTGGCAGCTCTCGGGGTATGTGCTGGCACAGGTGGATGTTGAACTGCAACTTTGATCTGGGACAAAATGCACTCATTAACGCTGTGTTGTGGGTAGGTTGCAGATCTGAAGACTTTATAGAGGGAGGAGCCAATCTCTGCATCTCCAAGCTTAAAAGGAAGATGTTGATACAGACTGCTGAACCTGACTAGCTGCCTCGTAGGAAACCATAAGGTAACCTGTGTTTATTTTTCTGCCATTACCATTGAAGTAAGTCCAGCATACGGAAAGATTTACCAGGTTATCTAAAAGAATGAGTAATGTATTTTTCATGTTGCTGTCTTCATGAAAAATGCATGTGGTGATAGTCTTCTGACGTGCGTGCAGATGTGCTTGACAGACTCACTCCGACAACGAGAGGCACGTCAGCGTGTTGACTTTTAATTATGGCATAAATAATTTCCCAAACTGTAAACTAATCACAGGTAATACATTTCTGTACAAGTCCATAAATATATAAGTATCACACGTGTCAGCAGACAGGGCCGTGACTGGCTTTCTCCCACCAGCAAGGCTGTGGCTTATTTGCACACCCTGCAGGGTAAAGCTCCCGTGAGCATTTTGTATTTCAGGATGGCATCCTGAAAATATCCCGAATCAACATGTGGTCTTTTGATTTCTATATAGCTGACCTTTCCTTGGATATATGTTACTGCAACGCTTACATGCTATCCTCACCGTAAGATTTTAAGACTGTTGTTAATAGTCTACCAATAGCTATTACCAGCTGGTTTTCCTCCACGTTTTGCATCGGTAATCGCAGTACTGAGCCTGGACCACTGCTGGGTGGGAGAAAGGTTATACCCAGATATGAAATGCAGCTGTGCTGCAGGCTCTGTTTAAGGGAAAGCAACCCCCTGGACATTTATAGAATCATAAAATCGTTTGAGTTGGAAGGGACCTTAAAGATCATCCAGTTCCAACCCCCCTGTCATGGGCAGGGACACCTCCCACCACACCAGGTTGCTCAAAGTCCCCTCCAACCTGGCCTTGAACCCCTCCAGGGATGGGGCAGCCACCAGTGCCTCACCACCCTCACTGTAAAGAATTTCTTTCTGGTGTCTAATCTAAATCTCCCCTCTTCCAATTTAAAACCGTTATGATTGATTGTAGTTTCCTTTGAAGCTGTGTGCATGTGCCCTCCTGAAGAGGGATGGCATTAGGGCTTCTCTGATGGAGAAGAATTTTGTTGAAGGGGAAAAAATTGGAAAAGAATTAACGAATATCAGAGGTGAATTCAGGCTCTTTGCCCTGTGAATTTTATAGCTTTTTAACCTTGATTTAGAGGAATTACTTCTTGTTTGATGTCCAAGAAAAGGATGTACTTTTAAGGTGATCTGCTGCCGGAAAAACCACAATGCTTCAACGTATTGCCTGTTCTTTGAAAAGTTAAACAATCCAGCGTTCTTGTCCGAGGCTTGAAATACTTACGGAGTTACAGACTGAGTGAAACTTGGAAAGTCCAACAGAAAGATTGTTTTGTGTTTTTGGTTTCTTGCAATAAATTTAGAAAGGCTTTTATTCTGAAGGCCTTTTGTCTGAAGGCTACTTTCTCCCTTCACATGACACCCACAGCAATATGAACAGCCTTGGCTGCTCTTGTCTACAGAAACCACTCCAGTCCATTGACAAGTTTTCTTTTGGTTTGAAGAAGCTCCCAAATGTGACGCAAGCAGCAGCTCTGTGTGGTTTTACCCTCACAGGTGAAGGCCAAAGGATCTCTGCAGATGCAGACCTTCTGGAGATTTGGGTTAGATGATGAGAGAGATCAGATGTTGTTGAATGACTCCGAGTTTCCACTGAGTGCCACTCAGCGTAATGTAGAGAGCCTGAGCTCATGGAAGTGCCAAAAACTGGTCCCCTGAGTCCTGAGTGTGTGAACGGAGCAGATATTTGAACTGAGCTGTTGCTAGAAATTATGAAAAATCAAGACTTAGAGGGACCAACTCAAGGTTCTTCTTGTCCTTTCTTTAAAAGCCCTTCAGGAGCCTGCCTCTTCCCGGTTACCCACCTACCTGTCTTCTGCTCAACCAGCCACACCAGCCTCAGCCTCCAGTTTGTGTTCTTGTACCTGCAATGTATGTATGGGACCCAATTTCAATAGCTGTTAGTTGTTCTGTTGTTCTTCTCTTATGAGGTCTACAGAAAGCCAACCAGGCAGCGGCGATATGATCTGAGTGTATGTTAAGGGGTGTGATTTCCTTACTCTAGTTACTGTGTAGTTTCATCCTTTCTCAATGAGTCTGAGTCAAGGTACCAAGTGGACAACAATCCCTGGGCTCCTTGGTGTCATCTCTTACCCTCTGTCTTCTTTCATTTCTCATGTTTCTAACCATGCTGAAAAATCTCCAAGGGTTGCATTTTACTATGTGTTTTTACACGTTGGCCCACTAAGCACTACTATAATTCTAATAAATAATAATAAATTAAAGATACAGTTAGGATTATTTGGACTCATTAATGGAGAAGCACCTACACGGTATGTGTATGCAAATGTGGAATTTTGGCAAATCCCTGCAATAGTTTGTTGTCTCCTCTTAACCTTGTAAATAAGGTGTGCTAAAATAATATGCTTCTAAAGTGAGTTTATTTGGTTGCAACAGTTCCAGGTTCCGTTTCTCAGCTGGTTTTCTATGTGTTTCTGCTGCCGTCTGCCTGCATTAGCTTAGAGGTGATGCCTGTGGTGTTATTGGAGCTTTCTTTTTCCATTGGAAAGGCTTCTTCACTTGCTTCTTCTGAGTACAGGACAGACGTGGGCTGTGGAGCAGGTTCCACATTAGCCAGATCTCAGCAACTTTCAGACTGTGCACTACCATGAGATCTTTGTAAAAACAGGGGTCAAATGTCTGTAGGTGTGGGGCAGCAGAAGGCTTCACAATGCCAAAGGTCTTGAAACCTTCATGCAAGATGGGTTTGAGGTTGATTCTCTGTAAGCACATGCCCAAAAAGACATCGTCGATGGGGAAGAGTTCCACCTCTCTGCAAGCCCTGGAGAGCTTCTTCATGGTATGGCTGGACAGCAAAAACCCTCCTCCGCCTGCATAGGCTGGGTAGATGCTTAGTCCATACATGGTCTCTGGGATGTAGTATTTGCTCTTTTGGACACGAATAGGGCGTGCGTTGTAGATGATGTCCCCAACAAAGAGGTCCTCAGTGGGGTTGTGTCTCTCAAGGAAGTCAACAATGTTCTCGACGTTGACAAAAACATCGGCGTCACCTTTAAAAATAAATTTGACGTTGTGGCAGAATTCAACAGCCCAGTTCAGGAAGTGGATCTCCTTCAGGGTCAGATTGAAGAAAGTGTCCATGAAGTCCCAGAGTAAAATGTCTCGGTATGTCTGACTCTCCTGATGGATCAGAGTCTCCCATGTTGCCAGCACTGTCCTATTCTTTGGTGTTCCCAGGAGGAACACTCGCTGGATCTGCTCCCCGTTCACCAAACCCTCCCTGCCCCACGTTTTCCGGACAATCTCACGTCTGTCAAAGTCTTCAACTACCGATTTGATAGCGATGAGCAGAAAGGGACCTCCGGCTGTTTTCCTGCATTTCTTGGGCTGGTTAACGAGGAGATTGAAGTTCCTGTTATCCTTGTTTAGGAGATAGCGCTTGAAGTTGAAGGCGGAATCAGTCAGTGGGGGTCTCGTTGTAGTTGGGACCTTGCTGTTGGCCACTTCTGTTCGTCTAATGACAGGAGTTACTTGGGGCCTGAGTACCGTTGCCTCTTCTGGCATGGGTCTCCAAGGTGCTCTGGGGGCAGAGAATACTTTTGCTGTTAACGAAGGCTGCTTCTTTGCCGGCTCCTTGTTTCTTACGGGGACTAAATGTTCCAGCTGGGAGTAGAGTAAAGAGCAGAGTGCGACCAGCAGGAGGAGGGTACAGATGGCCTCCCCTTTGAGACGAACTCTCATTGTCTCGGCCGTGCTTCTGGGACTGTCAAAAGCTGTGTTTGAGCTGCCCGCCACCAATGTCCATCTGTAAATAAAGAGACGGTGTGTCAGCAAGGAGGATTTGGCACGCGGGCAAGACCGACTGAAACGCCATTTTAGAAACTAGCGGCAAAGTGGGTTTTACTCATAAAGGACAGCGAGACGTGCTAAGGAACTAGGCAAAAAGGCAGGCGGGTTGCAAACTCTGGCTCCGTGACTCGGTTCGTGAAGTCACCAACCTGTCGCCCGTCATCCCTTCCTCCCGCGTCCCCCTCTGCCAGACACGTTTCGCCATTTTCAGAGATTTCACCACTTTTGGGAAGAGCAAGGCGGAAAACGATGAGACAATGCCGTCAATCCGTAAATCATTAGATATTTTTTTTTTTTTAAATTATTTTTTTTCCCTGACTTGGTAACGGTTTCTTGCTGCTTTTACCCTTGAGTCGAAACAGGGAGGCTGGGAGCTGGCTGTTGAAGGACAGAATTTTCCCCGCGCGCAGAGCCTGTTCTCATTAAACAACTGTCATTTGTGCCTTCCAAACGAATACATTGGGCACCCACTTGAATGCACATAGGGCCTTTTTGCTGCCAGTAGTCTTTATAAAATATTAAACCATTATAAATAACTTCCATTAATAAGGTTAGAAGGGGCATGGGTGTTTTGCCTCTGCCAAATCGCCCCAACTGGGAAGCAAGAAGTGGGCAAATAAATCCCAAGACGCAGAAGCAAGGCAGAGCCTGGTGTCGGGAACGTTTCATTCAAGTGTGAGAGATGAAGCTGCCTTTTGAAATACAAGATGTGGTTCCTCACTTACCCTTTTCCCGCGGATCTTCTGTCTCATTCGATCAGTTCCTCAACTGCAAACAGACAGACAGAAATAATAATTAAAGAGTGGTAAAAAGGCAGGAGCCAGCATTTAACCGTAGTTCAGGGAAAGGGGTGGTCAAGGGTCTGTAGTTGCAGCAAAGGCAGCCCCTCTCATCACCACTGTTTCCCACAGCAGCTCAACAACGGAGTTGAACGGAGGGGACCCACCAGCCCCGGGCTCCTGGAGAAGGCAGGCGACAACCATATTCCCTAGAGTCGTTTGCGGAGAGCACCTTCCTCAAAGCAAAGTGCTTGGTAAGGATATTGTTATTCAGCATGACTGTGACCTAAAACAGGACCCTCTTTAGTTTGGTGGCATCCATTTTCAGCAAATCTTCTTTCGCTCTCGTGGCTTGTGTTGTTCGCTGCCCATCGATTTTCTATCAGCCGTAACGTTATCTTTTCCAAGCTCAAAACCAAACTGACGAGTCTGTAATTATCAAGTACGAAAACAGTGGCAAAACGTTGCCTCCAGACCCTGTGGGATCTAGGCACGATTTCAAGACCTATGAGAACGCAAAATTAATAAACCAGTTGATTTTTTGGCCATCCCCTTTAAAATTCTGGATGCACGTTGCTCGGAACTCATAAATTTAAAATACCTTGCTTTTTCATTGCTGGTTAACTGCATCTCCAGGTTACTGTTGAAACGGAGAGTATTTCATCATCATATGGTATCAGCTATCTTTTTGCCCAAGTTCAGCTCCCAAATATTTACTGACTTCCTCTGCTTTGTCTCCAGTATTACTGAAAACTGTATTTTAGCTTATCCGAGCCTTGGTGTAAGGCTCTTTCCTTTCCCAATGGATTCAAAATCACTTCCTCCTTGTCCTGATGACCAGACTTTTTTCCTCAGGCTGCCTTTTTTGCCGTTTTCTGGCCTCTAATAGAGATTGCTGGGGTTTTCTCCATTTCTTGGCTTTTTTCTAACTGTACTTTTCACTTTTCTCCTAGGCCAGGCAGATGTTTTAACCGGTGTAGCTTTGACATTAATAGCAGGGCTGCAGAATTTTCTCTGATCTCTCATAAATTGCTGTTAAAATGCTTGTAATAATCTGAAGCTGTTTTCTGTTTATGTTCTTTCTGCCACGTGACTTGGCTCATAACTATTTTCAGCCTCGTGAAACAGTCCCTCCTAACGCATATAGGATGCTAGTTTGCATTTTATGCCTGTCGTATGGAAATTACCCCCGGCAAGTCGTGATTGCGGTGCTCTGCAGCATCCCGCCGTGTGTCAGTTTTGTGCTAAATCATCCTTTATCTGTCAAAATCTGGTTCCTGGCAGGCTTTCCCTCATGTTGCCTTCAATAATTTTCCAGAAGCTCCAGGGGTAGGAAGGGATGGTTCCACTACACCCAGGACGTGCCACCAGGGGACAAAGAGTCTCTCCCTCTTCTGCTCATCACGAGCGAGAATTTTTGCTGGCTGCTATTGAGATACCTAAAATAGGCACCCTGTCTCAAAAAGCTCCTAAGAACTAAAATTGAGGCATTTTTCCTCCTCCTGTTGTGATGGAATAAGCTTTATTTGAGGTGCATGCGGTCTCTGAAGTGAGTGGCAGATGTGGAGTCCCTGGTGGGACAGATCCTTGATAGCGTTGGAATGTTTGTGTGTCTGCATTCAAGCTCTTTGTCAAGTCTCATCTCTTTCCCCACTGTAATTATTTTTTTTTCCCCTTTTCTATGCAAAAATTTGATCTTATTTCAGCTGCCAGGCTCCAGATGGTAATTAAGGAGCTGGATGAAAGTCCTGGCTCTTTCCTGTGTTTAATTTTATCAGCGAGGGTTTGGAATAAAATGTATGTGTCATGAAATTCATAATTTCCATGACTTAAAGATTTACCCAGCATCTCAGAATCTGGAAATAAGTGTGCTTGAAAAAGCCAAGAAAAACCCTGAATTGTTACAAGCCTGGGCTGATAGCCCAGATTTTCCTCTGTGTTTTCATTTATTGAAAGAAGAGAATCTGAAATAGTGGTTTTCATGCTGAAAAAAAACCAGTTCAGTACTGAATATAGACATCCAGTTTTCGACAGAAGTTGCCAGCCCTTGAAGTGAATCCTTGATTGAATTATACGGATTTTCCAGTCTTTGTTGGATATTTCCTTCTTTTGGAAGGAAATACCCTCGACTGTCACACAGGTGTAAGCTCTATCCATGGATGTCAGTGTGGGAAAAGCTGTCCTGCTCTTGAATTCGGAGGGATTGATGATTCTGGCAGGCACTCCAGTATGTCCTAAAGCCAAAAGGATTATTCATCCACCTCGACACCAGGAGGACAAAAAAAAATATAGAACTATAGGGCTATTAAAGTGAGCAGAAAATATTTGATGCCAAACAAAAGAGCTGTGAGCGCAGCAGAGCATGTCTCGGCACAGCGTCACACTGTGTGTCCCCATCCAAGGTGGACGTGCCTCTGCTTCATTACGCTGCCGTGGGGGATCTCCATCCAATTTGTGAAACGGAGGTGGGTTATCAGTCCAGCTCGAGCGGGTGTGAATCATAGAATAGTTTGGGTTGGAAGGACCTTAAAGACCACCCAGTCCCACCCCCTGTCCCTGGGCAGGGACACCTCCCACCACACCACGTTGCTCCAAGCCCCCTCCAACCTGGCCTTGAACCCCTCCAGGGAT
>JAOXNO010000063.1:26689875-26714972 GCA_028565335.1 Limnodromus scolopaceus
GGCCTCTGATTGCAAGGCTACTTTCAGCTGACTGTAAAAGGCCTCATCAGCATCCCCATCCTGATCAGGTGGCCTGTTATAAACACCCACAACAGTGTCCCTTGGATTGGCCTGCACCTTAGTCCTTCTCACCCACAAGCTCTCAACTGTCTCTTCATCTGACCCCAGGGAGGACTTTAGGGACATCTCCTCACTCTCTATCTATTTCTTAACATAGAGGGCAACACCTTCACCCCTCCTTCCTCGCATGTCCCTTCTCAACAGCTTGTAGTCCTCAATAGCCACACTCCAGGTGTAGGGTTCAACCCACCAGATTTCAGTGATGGCCACTATGTCATAGCTTTCCAGCAGCACAGTAGCTTCCAACTCCTCCTGTTTGTTGCCCATGCTGTGTGCATTCATGTAGAGGCACTTCAGCCTCTACTGTTGGCTGTGCTGTCTTCTTAGGGGAACACCCCTTGAAGTGTCTCACAGGTGTTTCCCTGATGACTTTGATTACCTCAGGAGCTGCTGGCTCATCACCATAAGACTATGACTGCAGTGCAGTGTCACCAGTGTGCCTCAGGGCAAGAGGCTGAAGGCCTGTACTGGCACCCCATCCTTCTAACCCTGATGTGATATCCCCCAGCTTGCCACAGACAAGCCTGATGTTATTATCGCCCTCCCCCCTTCACATCTAGTTTAAACACCTCTCAATCAACCCCACAATCTCTTGGTCAAGAACCATCTTCCCCCTTTGAGAGAAGTGTCTCCCATTTGATGTCAACAAGCCCAGTGCTCTATAGGCCAATCCACTGTCAAAGAAACCAAAGTTATGGTGGTGACACCAGCCATGGAGCCATGTATTAATCAACTGGATCCATCTGCTCCTCCCAGCATCATTGCACACAACTGGAAGGAGTGAGGAAAAAACAACCTGTGCCCCAGTTTCCCTTCCCAGCCCTCCCAGCTCCCTGAAGTCTCTTTTTATTGCTCACGAACTGCGAGTTGCAGATTCCTCTGTGCCTCCATGGAAAATCAATAATGGATAATAGTCTGAGGACCATAGTAAGCCAGGAAGTTTCCTGGTGACCTTCTTAACCCAGATTCCAGGAAGACAGCAGACTTCCCTCTGAGGAGGGTCCACCCAGCATATTGTGCCCTCTTCCCACCTCGGGTAGGAGTCACCAACAACTATAACCTTTTTCTCCTTGTGAGTGTGGTGGTGATCCAGGGTGTATGCTTTTTCAACTGAGGAAGCATCTGTGATGTAGATTGCTCATCACCTACATCCTCACTTGACTGACCTTCCTCAACCAGTACCTCATATCCGTTCTTCAGAGGTGCTGTGCAGGGTGGGGTGGGCAAGGGGGAAGTTCGTCTGTTGCCCTGACCATGAACCTGTCTCCACTTGCTCTTTTCATTTAGGCTTTTGATTTCAGCCTGACCAGGGCTGGACACAGGGGCTCCTAGACCCTTCCTAATACACCTCAGCCTTTCAGCTTCGTCTCTCAGCTCTGCCACCAGGCTGAGCAGATCATTCACCTGTTTACATCTCACACAGCAGGACTGAGCTACCACCCATTACCAATGAAAGGTCCTGGCACTCCCTGCAGCCTGTGACCTAGACAGCTATATGCTTCCATGGGAGCTCTGTCTGGGTTCCCACATCCATTCTGATTGAGGTTCAGAGCATGACCTTCCTCCAGGTGGAGACGATGGCTAAGCTCCTTCCAAGGGTGTGATGCTGGCAGCAGGACTCACCTGTCAAGCTGTCGGGGTTTCAGTTCCTTTCTATGTGCCCTTTCCCCACTCCCTGCACCTTGTGGTGGTCCCAGATGGCACTTTGGGTTACACCCACTCACTGCTTGCTTTCTCAGTGCTTCTCAAAGGACTCTTTTATGGAGGGAGGAGGGGTAAGTGGTCCCGGCGAGTTTACACCTCATTTGAAACTGCTGCCGGGGGTGCTGGCTCTGCCCAGGCCACCTCACCGCCCAGCAGCTACCCGCTCCCAACACAGACTAGCTTTGCCTTGTTTCAAACAACCCTCTAAAAGAGCTCATTTTGCCATGATTTCCTCCCACATTGTGCATTTATCGACACTGGAGCTGGTCTTCTCGGTGAGTCAGGAATAACTCCTAGCAAATTTCTGGAGTAGCTTTCCCGGGCTGGGTGAGGGGTGTCTGTCATCTTGGATCTGTCAAAAACAGTTAAGATAAGCATCTGCCAAAACCAGTGTGCTGCAGACTCAATATTCCCTTGGGCAGAGAACACTACCAAAGTTTCTCCCAGCTTGTACGCCCATGATGTAAGACAAGCAAGGCACAGCCGCCGTATGGGAACACGCTGGCACATGCACCATTCATCAGTGAACACACAGTCACTCCAAAGTCTCTTGTGTCTGTGGGAACCTTTTTGGGTACACCAGCTTCTGACAACATTGCAACCATGAATTCAGAGGAATGACCTATCAAGAGAGGCCGTAAAGTGATGTTTGGGTATAGGAAACCCTTGTGCTTCTCATTTTCATCAACATGCCCAGCCTTGGACACACAGCTGTATCCCAGAGAGAGTGAGTGGGCAGAAGGGAAGCAGGAAACTTGCGCTCTACCCACACAACAGCCTTTGCAGAGTTTTGGGAAACCCTGGTCCCTGCTGTCATGTCTGCAAGCTCATTCTGTGAGGTAATTCCAGCACACAGGTTATTAGTGAATCTCTTCGGTGCTGGATCAGATTCTGCTTCTGCTGCATGGGGCAAGGAGCAGTAGGAAAGAGTCTGTTGATGGTCAAACGGTACTGTTGAAGGCACACAATCATGTTTGCAGGACAAGAGAACAAGGCATGAGAAGCACAGCTGAGCAAAATTGTGTGGTTTTGGGCACGCACTGTTAATTGTTAGAGCTGGCAAACGAGCTCTCGTTTAGTGATGGAAGTGTATTGGCAACGAGCAGGGTTTGCCAGCTGGCTGTTTTCCAGAGACTGTGGGCTGGCTACAGGCACACAACGGCCCCTCTTTAGCCTCTGAGCTTTCTCGTGGTCCTGATTACGCTCCCAGATTTAGAAACTTCCAGGCAGCCCTCTAAGCACCCCATGCAGCTACAGACCCTGTGATGGGTGCATGGTGGGAACTGCACATCACTGGGTGCTCACTCTTATGAAACACTGTCCTTATCTGTCAAAACCCAGTCCACTGCGAAGTAACACCCCCCCAGGCTGACGTGCCAGTTGGTGCTGGTAATAATGCTGAACGCAGCAGGAGGATGATGGTGGCTCTGCTGGTCTCAGAGCCCTCCCTGCCAACACCGTGCAGAACCTGGTGTCTTTAGCTAAATGTCCCTTGAAACTCGGCCTCAGCTGAGGTGGTAGTTGCGTAATATCTGCTGATGTCTTTGCACTGGCATAGGTCTCTGCACCTTGCCTGTCCCTCGTTAAAGCTCTCTCTCTCCATGAGCAAAGTCAGCGTGAGCCCCTAGATATCATTCTCTGCGAGTTTACAAAAATGCCACTTGTGCCTTAAACTCCACAGCTGAAATCATGATTCCTCATTCCTCCGTATTCCCTGTGCTGCACCCCGCTATCCAGAGTAGAGATAGGATTTAAGGTGGTTCCTGTGTCTCCATATACTAAAGACACACTGAGGCTGGGGATTTAGAAAACATTTTTCCTAAGTGCTCTTTACAGATGAAAATTAATCGCCAATTTTTCTGTCGCTTAAAATGGTTGCATGCGTTGCTGTTTGCAGTTTGAAGGCAGCTTCAGGGCAATGTGTTTCACAAGCCCTCTCCGTACCAGCTTAGCTGCCAGCAGGTGGAAGGCCAGGCTGGGAAAGCACATGGCCTGCAGCCTGTCTGTCTCTGCCAGCGATCCCAGGCAGCTTTCATAGTTTTGCAGTCACCAATCCTGACACTGCAACCCCAGAAACGGGGTTTTTTTTTATTTAACATGCATGTTGCTAGCTTAGGCTGTAAAGCAGGACTGTTATTATTTTGCAGGTTCTCTCGTGGCTGTGTACTTTCAAAAATAATAAAGAGAAGGTACATAGAGCTTCTGGATCAGAGAAGATTTGTTTTCTTACCTTGCTATGCTTCTTGTGCCAGCTCTCCTTGCAGCTCTCCCTCTGGGGCTGCTATGCTCTGGAGCAGGTGGGTTGGAGTTAGGCCTATACAACTAAATCAAGGGGTTATAATGGCAATTTCTGCTTTCCAGGAACTTCTTCAGACACCAGAGTCTTTCTGTGATGCCCATGCAAGGGACGACGATCACAAGCAGCCAACTATTTGTGTGTAAAAATCTGCAGATTCTTTCTCACATTCAAGGCTCTGCATTAAGCAAAGCTTAGTAGAAAAAGATCAAAACTGTGGTCACAGAGGTCTGAAAGGGTAATAAGTGAAAGGAGCACATCCATCATTGAAGGCTGTTATCACTCTTCTCAGCTTCAAGGTGGCAATTCAAAGAGCAGGACTTCCCTGGCTGTAGGACTCAAGGAAATCACCTCTTATGGTCAGGGATGCTCCTCTGACTTTGCCTTTGTTCTTGTCTCCTTTGCAGAATGGCACCAGCTTCCACGTATTTGACCAAGGACGCTTTGCTAAAGAGGTGCTGCCCAAATATTTCAAACACAACAACATGGCCAGTTTCGTCCGGCAGCTGAATATGTGTAAGTTCCACCTCCAAAGCCTAGGCCATGTGAGCCCTAGAGACACAGGGGGAGCAATGGAGGGTACAGATAGGACAGGAGGTGCAATGGACAACTGTTTTCTGCTTCTCTTGCATCAATTTAATGACCTATTTTTATTTCTTTTGCATTTTTTCTACATGGGGCTTTTCTCAGCAGCCTGATGCTGTGACACCTCCCTCAGAAACTGCTCTTTTGAGGGTAGACCCCAGAGATTATCCATTTCACTAGCCATATCGCTGAACTAATTACGGACAGTACTTCTCCCTACAAACCTTGCCTTGTTTTTCAGATATTTTCACCTCTTTGTGGAGGTTTAGGTATAGTTTTTAACCACATCTAGACAATGACTCTATTAAGATATAGTAGTTTTTGGAAGTTTTTCAATGACTGATTCACAATGCTCAACAGTAAAGGAACTTTACTATTTAACGATACAGTAGCTCTGTTGTAAACTTTAGGCCAATCTTTACATATGGTTTAGAAGCCCTTCTAGGACTTCAGAGAAGTGTGCTCCAAGTAGATTTCCAAATGTGCATGTGACACTTTTCTTCCAAAAGTGGCACCTGATGCTGGTCTGTGCCTTTTGTAAAACCTTCCCACAAATCCCTTTGGCTCCCAAATCAAACCAGGGATTTCCTAAAAGCAGGCATTTCAGCTCCTGGCCAAGGGATTGCTGGTGAGGTTTTCATGGCATGGACCAGCGGTAGGGGTGGACAGTGGGATGGCCATCAGTCTGGATTTCTTGTAGATATGGCCCAAAATCATGCCTGGCTGTGGGGAGGGAGCACGGCTGTGGCCTTGAGCACCGGCACAGCTCAAATAGCAGGGAGAATAAACAGAAGACTCCTCAAAATTGAAGGGTGTGAAAGGTGAGGAAGTCTGGGTCTGTGGGCCCCTCACCCATGTCCTCTCCACACAGATGGCTTCAGGAAGGTGGTGAACATCGAGCAGGGGGGTCTCGTCAAGCCTGAGCGGGACGACACCGAGTTCCAGCACCTCTGCTTCCTGCAGGGCCATGAGCACCTCCTGGAGCACATCAAGAGGAAGGTGAGGGGATCTGATGGGGGATACATATGGCAGCTGGGCCTCTGCAGAGCCCCTGGTGAGCCCTCCAGGTGGGATGGCTGAGGTGAGGAGACCTCAGTTCCATAAGGTTCCACATGACTGCTGTGGCTTGTTCCAAACATCCCTCAACAATGTGCCCCACAGCTTAACTGTAGTGGAGCTCCCATTGTTTACTTTAAGCCTCCTGTCTCTTTATTTAATGCATTTCCCTCAGGCCTTCTTCTAGGAGAGAAGTAGTGAATATTTGTTTCCTGTCCCTCAGTTGTCTCGAGCAGCAAAAGCTTCATTTCCCCCCAAGCAGGAGACCCTCCTGGACCTTTCTAACCCCTTTTTTAGGTGTGACTGACCAGGACAGCACTCCGTGGTCATTGCAAGGGTTTCTACCACAGCTGCGCTCCTCTCCTGATAGCTGCTCAAAATGCTTGTTTGCTTTCAGACCACAGGCTGCCATACTATTGACCATTCGGTATAACCCCGATATCACCCTGTGGTTCTGATTTCTCTCCTCTCCATACACATGTATGGTTGGGGCAGGGGTTCCTTGGCTTGCAGGGCTTGGCATCCATCAGAGTTTTATCTGTGGTTGTTTGCTCTGTCGCTTTTCTAGATAAGTACAGCATAACTCCTACAGGGTCCCCCAACAGTCATCTTCTGGTTTTATAGTAGCAATAACCTACTCCTACTTTCTGTTTTCTATCTTTTTACCTGTTAGTAATGCCCCAAAAGGGCTGTTCTCTTACTAAATTAGCACACTGACTTCAGAAAAGGGACTTCAGCAAAAACCTTCTGGAAATCCAAGTGTAATATATCAATTTAAAGATGTTCCTCAGGCTCATTCCTGTAAAATATGAAGCTGGATTTGGTCTCTCTGTAATTAAAGTAGAAAGAATTAATCAAATAATTTAGTTCAATTCTGCCCTGTACCTCAAAATACCGGTTTTTTCCCCAAGTTCCCACCCTAGTAGAGAATGTCCTGCTGCTTGTATGAAAGGATTTTTCCTCCTCTTTGCTCTATTTAATCCCTTTGACCCATGCAGTAATAACCCTAAGAATAGTTTAAACTCTTGTATATACATTGCTTGTCCCATTATTTCTGCATGACAGAGCCCAGCACCTGAGCCACAGCAGTGACTCTGTCTGTCTATGCCCTTCTTGGGCATAGTTGGTAAAATCCATCTTTGATATTTCTTCCTCAGGTGTCAGTAGTGAAAAGTGAGGAGACCAAGATACGCCAGGAGGACCTCAGCAGATTGCTATACGAGGTACAGATACTGAGGAGTCAACAGGAGAACATGGATTGTCAAGTGCAGGACATGAAGCAGTGAGTTGAATCCTACTCAGGCTGCTTCTTACGGGCATTTGCTTCTTGAGAGTTGTGGGTCTTGGGCAATGTTTCAAAGGAGGAAACTTACACACCTCCTTCCCAGGGAGCACAGGCTGAGCCAGGGACTAGATGTGTTGAGATGATAATATGCATGATTTCCATATGGATTTCTATGCATACCTCATGATCTACACAATTTATTAATACTCAGCCTCTCTGTCTTCTGTGAAAGGTGGATACGTGCTCTTCATCTCTATTTTCCCATTAGAGATGAGGAAAGAAGAGCAGGGGCCATGCAGGATGTATGTGTATAAGCTGGAGACTTAGTTCAGATAAGGGTATTTCTTCCAGTCAGAAATCATGATAAAGAAGAGATGTAACTTTCTCACATCTAGACAAGTTCTTGGCAGAAATTTGGGGGTGCCCACTCCAGCTACCAAAAAAAATTAAAAATATATCTCTGTCATCTTCCACCTCCAAAATACATGACTGGCCTAAAATATATAAGAACACAAGAACTTTGGTAGTCTTTAGTCCATTTCTCTGAAGACTGAGTCTTCTGACATGGCCAAAATTGCTGTATAAGAGCAAAACATGCAAATGCAATGCTGCTTGCCTGTGGCTGCCTGACCTCTGGCTGTCTGAGACACTGGGATTTTCTGAGTCAGACATGGTAACTAGGAATTTAGTAAATGGATACAGTTTTATAAACCATGTACTTGGAGAGGTTTTTATACGCCTCCAGAATTTTAATCCTTGCAGAGAACTTTGTTAAAGAAGCACATGAATAACCAAAAAGACCCAAACCCCATTTTTTATAATGCCCTGAGAGAACACCATATACTGTGGAACATCATTCCAGCCCAGGACCCTACATGCAATGGATAAATATTTTTATTTTACCTCAATTTTTAATGACTCCCACAGTTATCACATGCATGAAATCACACCATGAAATCCAGGTGCAGTGGCAATGAAAGAGTTTCTAGGCTTGCATCTTTTTTAATTTTTAAAGAATTCCAGTATTGATTATTTGGCCTGGCTTTTAGTTTATTCTCTCTTTTGATTTGCTTGCTCCCTTCCTCCATCTGACAAAAGGTTAAATTGCATCAAACTGGTGAAAGTAAAACAAGTTTATAAACTGACAGACAAGAAATCCCAGGCTGAAACCATGTTAAGAAATTTACACTGATGAAGAAGGATTAGGACCTATCACCAGCACAAGCTGTCAGACTAAGGAAAGCTGCTTTGCTTAAAACCCTGTCATTAGCTGTACTGAAACTTCCCTGCAGAGATTCTTGCTGTACAATTTGCTATACGAGGACAGCTACTGTGCTCTCTCAAGCCCTGGATAGAACTTCCCAGTTCTAGCATCAATCTACGCTAGAAAGGCTAAAAAGCAAGAATCATTTATAAATTTCACCTCTATGGTAGGTTTTGCTGGCCTGTTGGTTTTGGTACATCCATATACTCTTGAGATAAATTGACTGGCAAAGCCTTTGCAGCATGTACTTGGCTGGCGCTTGGGTTTGGAAGCAACAGGGTAAATGAACTCTGCATCTCCGCATCCCACTTTCTGGGGCTGGCTGTTCAAGGAAGCCGTTAAAGTCCCCTGTGTACTGCATTTGCAGACAGAAAATAGATACGCTCTGTGTAATTGAAAGCTGGACACAGGGTCTGTGCTGGATGAAATCAGTGACTCCCATTAACAAAATCATTACAGTCCTCCTAGTTCTCTCAGATGCAGTTCTCTCAGATCCCGTTAGCTGCTCCAGTCACTCCCAAACATGCTTTTGTACCACCATGTGTATGACGCTGCAGCAGGGAAAATATATAAGATCTCTTGGTCTTTGCAGGCGGTCGTGGAGCGGTTGGGATTTCTTGGCTCCCAACAGTATTGGTGATCCAAATCATTCAGTCATAAATCTGGCCTTGCTGTAACTCTGAGTTTGGCCCAAATGGTCCACAAAACCTAAATGCATGTCCTCCTGTTACCTTCTCCTGTAGATGTTGGCTTCTCTGGTTTTCCTCCGTGCTTTGGTCTGTATTTCTTTTGAGGTCAAGGAAAAATAAGGGAAGCAATTGTGTGACCCTGTTTGGGACACCTGGAAAGAGCCAAGCACTGCAAGAGCCCCACCGTGAGACAGCCTTTGCTCAGTTGGGTCTGCTGTGCATCGTGGCAGCACCATGAGCTGTTGGGATGTTTCTGTGCTCACAGAAAGTTTCTGTTTCACTTGCAGGCAAAATGAAGTTCTTTGGCGGGAAGTTGTTTCTCTCCGGCAGAACCACTCACAGCAACAGAAAGTGATAAACAAGGTAGTGGACATCTAAACTCCAAACTCACTTGTACTTCATGGTGTATGTCCTCCTTTAATTTTTTTTCATGTCCCATAATCTCCACACTCTGGTATCGCCATGTATTTATTTTCCCTCTCTTTCAAATTATGTGATGTTATTACGTGTCCTATGGAAAGTTGTCATTAAGAAAGCATAGATTATGCCCTCAAACAGAATGTTTAAATTTCCCTGTCAGTCCTTGCTGTGATGTTAGAAACAAGTTTTCTGTGGAAGTCTCGAGTCAGAGAGTACAGCTCTCACTAATTGCCCTGTATTGACTGTGTTCTAGTTGTACTGACACCTTTGGGCTTCCCAAATCTTTCCTTTTTTGTCTGTACAAGAGAGGAACCTCCCTGTCCTGCGAGCACTGAGACTGAAGGCAGCAGAATTGGTCAGCCATTCCCCCTGATGGGGACCTCTGGTGACTGTTAAGTTTTTCTGGAGTTGCTGATATAGTTGAGGAATTACTGTACAACCTTTTAGACTGAAGGAGCACTGCAGATCCGTCTCCCCTAAAATCTAGCATGACCAGTACTAGAAAAGTCCTCCCCAGTGATTCACAGATGGTGCTGCCGTGACTGAGCATGTAACATTTCCCAGTCCCCCTCAGAGCCACATTCGGACCCTCACGTGGCATTTCAATTGTAGGGGCATTTATGCAACTCAATTTTGTTATATTGAGCAATTAGTAAGAGATAGCTGTAATATATGACAATGATGTTTTCTTTGTTTGGAGGCCAAAGCAGAGCATTAGGCTCAAGGTGACCTGGGGATATGTTGCTAAAATGATTCCTCTCCAAAGAAATTCTGCATCTTTTTTAGTGTCCTGTTATATCAACACTGAACTTCACAGGGCTCAAAAACTTAACTGGAATAGCTAAGACATCCATCCAGGGTCTCCCCTAAGGGGCTGTCTCTTTCACTTGCAAAGCCTTAAAGGTCTCTAAAGACATTTAGGGATGCCTAGTCTAACTTCAGGACTAGGTATGTTTGCCTGTGTACTTTACAAGAAGATTCCCATGTGAAAATTCTAATAGGGCTCGCTGGAGTTCTACATGCAGAGAAGCAGAGAGAGGAAGGGCTGAGCACAGGAGAGAAAGCAGCCTTCATAAAAAGCAGGCACCTGGCTGTGTTTCTTGAAAGCTGGGCAGGTCACTGGAGTTCTTGGAAAGCTTAGTTCGGTTTTAGGCTCCAAAGTCTGATGCAATTTGGCTCCCGTAATTCATGGCTGCTCTCGGCTTCGGGGTGGTATCAGGAGGGAGGAATGTGTGAGATGAGAGTGTCTGCAAGAGCATGGAGTGCTGAATCACTCCACTAATTAATGCCAGATTTTGATCTCTCTTGACAGCTGATTCAGTTTCTCTTTGGCCAGCTCCAATCCAGCCCCAGCAGCGCTGGGATAAAGAGGAAGCTGTAAGTACCCTTGTGTGGTGCACGCACGTTGCGGGCATAATGCTGCCCCTTCACTAAAAGCACAAGCTCAGCTCGCCCGGGCGGGTGGTCACCGGACAAGGGCACCATGGTGATGGGAAATGAATGGCCTGAATTGCCGAGTCAGACCTGCTGACTTGCCCCATTCAGTGGCCTTTACAGAAGCACCCTGTCAGCTCGTGACCTTTATTTGGGGAATATGGAGTGCGATGGGAGATGGGAACACGAACTAGTGGGAGGGTAAAGGGCAGGACCCTGCTGCTTGTCCTAAAGGTCCCACTTTTGCCACTTGTCATCAGTGGGAGTGGGGCTGAGTCCAGCAAGCCACAAGACATCTTTAATTTTGGCTACCAGTGTGTATCAGACACAGATTGGGTGGTGCAGGACTTACAATGAAGAAGGTGGAGACATATCTTAGCTAAGGGCTATCTTTAGAATCATAAATAAGCTCTTCAAGGCAAGTGAATAGAGGAGCTTGAACTCGGAAGCTCAGTGCCTTCCACTTGAGCAGCCTTGCATTTCTTGCTCTGTAGTGCTTGTGATCTAGAGGGAAGAAGGGCTTCTAAGAGGAATTTGCCTTTGTGGCTCAGGCTGAGGGCAAGGACCCACTTCTGCTTCCCGCATTTATTACCTTGTGGCCTTTGGCAACTCAGAACATTCTCCATGCCTCAGAGAAAGGAGCCGGTCTTCCCAAGAATGGCTGCTCAAGGGGGTTTATTTTCTTTAAATCAGTGTCCTTGTTCTTGGCTGACTCTTGTGAGGATTGTAAAGGAAACACAGGAGTGAATGAAGGACACTGAAGGACACTGTACAAGCTGGGTACTTTTACCTTTGACTACCCCCTCTACTGAGCCTCTTGGAAGGAATAAACACTGCATGGAGAATGGTAACAAAGAGGGCTCAAGGGATGGATATCAGCTGCTCTGAGTTGCTGAGTTTCAGGAGTGGGAAAATTTTCCTCCAGTGGTGCGGGGAACCAGACAAAGGAGATGCCAGATCTGGTCTCTAATTTCTACGGTTAGGTCAGTGCACTCCCTTTAGAAGCTCTGTAGCCCAAGAAGTGTTATCTTAGACTACTGCTTTTAGAAAAAACAAAATCGTTAGTGAGAAACTGTGCTGAAAGGAGCAGAAGAGCACAGAACTGTCTTATGAAGAGAAATCACACTGATACAGCCCACCTGCAGTTTGCACAGTATTGTGCATGTTGAGTTTCTGCTTCCTTGGAAACACGAGGGGCTGTGTTCAAGGAACCTCAGCTCTTTTGTGCTTCTATGCCTGCCCTTCTGTCTTTCACAGTTTTGTTTACCTGCCTCTCTCTTAAATGACTGCAGGGAAGCCTAGTGTATAGCCTGGAGCAATTGTCAGCACGCAACCAAGCGCTGACTAGGGGCTCTGGGTAAGTTTGGACAGGTCTGTATGTCCTACAGGCATGTCTCACCCAGGAGGCTATAGATGAGTTAGATGCCAAAGTTACTTTGATAAGAAATGTTGGATGGGGAAGTTTATTTGTGGCTCCTGGAGCAGAAATCTGGGCACTTACGCATTTGTAATTGTTGCAAGGCTGTCAACAATTGGTGTGTACTGAAGGGTAGGTCGCCTGTGTGCTCTGCTTTGCATCTCCCCCTGTTTTATTATTTAGTGGGTGGCATGGGTTCCTTTTATGCAATGCTAGGTACGAAGATATGCTTTGCCAAAGAGGCCCTGGGCGTGAGACAGCTGGTATCAAGGCCAGATTCCCAGTATTTCACTAATAACTTCAGCGTAGCTACCTCCAGTTAAATGAGCTGACTACCCAACCTAGAGCTTGAAACCACTAGCAATTAGAAGAAAGTATGAATTGAATTTGTTATTTTACTTGTACTTTTCAAATAAGATCTAGAAAATGCAGTTCATCCCTTCTCTATATGGCTAATGCCCTTTTTTAACTGTGACCTCATCCAAAACTGTTGTTTCCCTTCCTTGTTCATAACACTGGACAAGAAAAAGTACCTTACAGCTGAGAAAAAAAAGGAGTATCCAGGGGAAAACAGTCCTTGGCTGAGAGACTTTCCTTGTATGAGCAACCAGGATCCAGTCAGCACGTGCTGGGGAAAAGAAACCTGTTTCTATTCACAGGCCTCTGATGCTTGACAATGGGATCTCAGCCCCACAAGTGTCCAAGGTCAGCCGGCATTTGTCTACGGACCCCCTCCATGACCCCTATTTCATACAGTCGGTAGGTTGACACCAGCCTTAGAGCTTTGCAGGATTTCTTTGGCCGGGGTGTAAAAATGCTTGAAGCAGAGTAGGCAGTTTGGCGAGAATTTGGCAGCGAAGAAGAGGTTTGCAAAGCTGAGTGATGTTATTATTTCTTCAGCTCCCCTGTTACAGGGAGGGGCGCATGCTTGCATACACTCATGTGCTCGTGTTCATGTGGGAGGCTGAGGGTTGTGGGAGGGAAAAGCAGACCCCAAACACCAAACTCTCCATGATCTTATCCCAGGTTGGCTTACCTCAAGGGCAGAGAGGAAGAAGTATGTTCTAGAAGTGATCTTTCTGACCCAAGCCAGATTTTTGCAGTCGCCGACACCCTAATCCACCAAAGCAGACACCAGACATATGACATTTGTGCACTTAAGATACTTGATCTGGCACAAGAGACACATACTCCCCTGTTGGGCTGTGTCAGAGCTTTCCCTCCAGAGGAAGCTAAGCAGCCTAAGCAAAATGTCAGACATGGTAAAGCCTCTTAGTAGCTGACAGTTCAGTCACAGTGCTTATTTTACACTTGCACCTCTGTGTGGTTGGAGGAAAGACCAGAGGATATTATAATGTTGCATTGTAGATAAAAGCTTTCTTGGTTTCCGTACAAGGAGGACTCAAGGGCACAGTGAATAAACCCTAACTATCTCAGATAGGAGCTTGGACTTGTTCTGGCCCTCAGAAGAATAAATCTATATGGTTTTTACTTTCCTCTTAGCCATCAACAGAACCTGCCTCTTGCTTAAACAGCCCTGCAATTTCTGGTGGACCCATCATATCCGATATTAGTGAAGCATCGCCTTCCAACATAATAAATATGCAATCCCCTCCTGAAAATGACAGGTAAACATGGTTGTGATTAAAAACAAAGTGAGTTGGGTATGGATGTGCATAACTTGAAAAGAGTTTTTACTGGCTGTAATTTTACCAAAGTTCCTGTCTGATTCACAAACCTCTATAGAGGTGGTGTGCTGGAATATTTTTTCCAGTTTGAAATGTGGGTGAGATTTTTCAGAATTAGGGAGGCATAATAACAGCATATAATAACTTTCAAAACAAAGTAATGAATTTCATGCTAAGAACTTCCACTCATCTTTTATCACAAGTATTTGATATTTCTTTTTATTTTGTTCTTAAGACAGGGGCTCTCTCAGACTTTATCAAATAACAAGGTACTAACACTTGTTGAGTATCTTGAGAGAAGGGAAGTTCCTTTCGGCTTTGACAAAGAAGCCTTTCTGCTAGTGAGAACAGAAATGTCGCATCACAACAACTTCTGATGTTTGACAACTTTTCTGTGAAATGGTCCCAGTAGCTTAAGAACTGAATGCAGAGGTATTTCAATGCTTATCTCTTCCTGCCACCGACATGCAGTGTATTTAGGGCTGGCAGCAGAAAAGCTATAGCTATGTCAGTGGAAAGTAAGCAGATAGATGAATCATAGAAACATTTTCTCAATCTTATAGGCAAGGCAGTTATACACTAGAAATTGCCTGTATATCTGTCTGTCAATTGAAACTATAGCCATAAAATTAGCTAGAAGCATGTAAAGAGCTCCAGATTTAATTGAGAAAAAAAAAGCAAACAAAAAACCTGGAAGCCATTTCTAAAGCAGAAAAGTTTTAATATATAAACTTCAACTTAAGTTGCTTATTTCTGCTAATTACTGAGTGACATCTGGTGGCCTCTGATCTGTGCTGTGTCTGCATGAGTTGAGAAAGTGAGCCAGCCACAACCTTAATGCGTTCAGGAGTGCAGTGCTTCCTAAATCAACATGACCTTCTTGTGGGAGTTCAGGACTCAAGAGATAGGAAGACAATCTGGAAGGAATTCAGAGGAACAGTTTGTAGTGTCACACACCAGCCCATACGTGTAAAATGCTCGTGTGCTCTCTTGCAGCAAAGGTTGTCAAAGGAAGTGTTGTAAGATAATATTTTTTCAGTATGTTTTTTCAGTATGCTCTGTGCCTGTTGATCTATGTACCTTGTCACTTTGGCTCCACTTGTGCAGTTTCAGAGAGAGCTGCAAAGTATCCTATAAGTGGTACAGAGTAGATTTTTACATAGAAAAAGCCAGTATTCAAAACTTCAGTGTCCTATGTCCGTCTAGAAATCATAGAATGGTTTGGGTTGGAAGGGATCTTAAAGATCATCCAGTCCCACCCCCCTGCCCTGGGCCAGGGGTTGCTCTCAAAAGGCCGGGTTGCTCAAAGCCCCATCCAACCTGGCCTTGAACCCCTCCAGGGATGGGGCAGCCACAGCTTCTCTGGTCAATAACGTGGAATGCCTCTTCTACTGGAAAAAGGCAAACATGCTTCCAAACAAGTGAAACATCTGACTGGGACTGTCAGCTTCTGCTCCAAATCCTGCAGGCCCACAAGATGCCACTTGTGTCACTGGGATATCTAGAGTGCTTTCTAGTCCAGTCCTAACTTCAGTTCTTACTGATCCCATTTCTATCACTAGGGTGGATACTTTTCTTTTTCAGAGGAACCTCTCCAGCCTAGAGACAGCCTAACCTGTCTCAAGCTCACAGTCATCTGAGGAATGATGAAGACATGGAAGGGTATTTCCCATATTTGCAAAAAAAATACGAGTGGGGCAAAAAGTCACTAATGAAGTGACTGAAAATATTCCAACTGAGCACATTTCTGGAGCTTGCTGGAAAGACAACAAGGTTGCTGGTTTCTTTCTAGGAGAATGGAAAGACTCTGTGGGGCAGTCTGATGGGAAGTGGAAGCAAGACCTTGTGTTATTGCCCTTCCCATTAGCATGAGTCCTTTGTGGAGCAGAGGTGTGTGTGGTGCTAACTCTTGCCTCTGATACAGAGAGAAGTGCCTCATGCTGATCAAGGAAGAGCCAGTCAGCCCTGGAGTGAAAGTCCCTGCTGAGCCTGATGTCCCCCTGCCAGGCTGCCGGGCTTGCTCCGAGCCCCCTGTGCTCCCAGTTGCCATGGTTCAGTCTGTTTTGGAAGGGAAAGGGAGCTGCGGTGCAACCCCACCAGAGACCTCGCAACCACCTGAGAGAAGAGGCAGAAGGACGTTACTGGACAGGTGAGGGGAGCTGTGGTCCTCTGTGTTTCATGGCCCTCTCTTCCCATTGGATGGCAGGAAAGGGAGGTTGGCTTTAAGTCACCTAATGCAGCTTGCTGAGCTCCATCCTGTAACTGCGGCACATATTTAGAGGACCCTTGAATCCCAGTTCACATGCATAGAGGGTTCTGTGGATGATTTGCTTGAAGGACCCATTAGAGAAAGAGCTGCATGAGCATCGGAGCCATGGGATTAGGAAGAGGTTTTTTGCTGTGAGAGGGATTTGCCCAAGGTCCAAGTGAAAGTTGGAGCCCAAACCAGCATCAATGTCTGTGGACTTACAGGCCACTGGATGGCACCACACCTCCAGTAGCTTCTGCGCACTTTATCATTTGCTTTGTTGAGTCTTCAGTTACATAAAGTCAGAAGGAAGTATTTGTCACTGGTCTCTCTGGACCGTGAATAAGGGTGTCACTTGTGTGCCAATACGCAGTGATGGAAGATCCAGCATCATCGTAGCCTCTGCGCCTCTGAAAGTACAATGTCTGTACAGGAAATATGTGGTAAGGGAGCAAAGCATTTATCAGACCCAGGCTTGGGCTTGAGAGGGAAATAATTTGCTTTCTTTTCTTTTCTTCATCTGTGCTGTGAAGTCAAATAGACTTTTCTCTTTAGTTCTGTTTTGCTTCAGTTCTCTTTAGTCTCTTCTCCCTTTGCATCTCCTCCTACCAGCTTTCCAAGGTGACTTTCCTGAGTCAGTGCTAGGTCTGTCTTCAGGGGGCAACCAGTCCCTTTGGCACTGTCACATGGGCCACATGTTTTTGGGGAGGTACCAGGGAGCTGATACTGCAAGAGAGCTCGGCTTCCCCATCTCTGACTGAGAGTGAAAACCCACAAAACTCAGCTGCACCACTGTGCTTGTCTCCTTTAACTGGAGGGGCTCAGTTATATGCTGTGCTGTCCAAAGCAAGGCCTTATAAAAGCCTATAAAAGATAAAAATACTGCCTTAAATCCTGAAATAGTAAGTGAGGTCTCTCACAGGATGTAGAGCTGGGAGTTTGTGTTCACTGAGTGCAGAAGTTTCATACAAAGGGGTGGAGGAGTCATTATTTTGAAGCCAGGGCACACAAGTGTCCTGTGTGTGACAGTTACCCAGAGAATGATGTCCTCTTGGAAGGGGGTGTTAGCACGTTGTCACTTTTGGAGCTGGTCTGAGACAGGCATCCCAACAGCACTAGGTCGACGGTGAGTGTACAGCAGAGAGAGCAGGGTTGCAGCTTGGTGGATGAAGTAGAAGTTAAATGCAAAATTCATTCTTGATGGCAATTGCACAATGTGAGGCACCTCAGGGGAACACCCCCCACACACCCCCCCACACTGAATAGACTTAACAAAAAGGCTTCTGTTTTCCTTTAGGTCCTTACAGAGAACTAAATTTTCCTTCTTAACCACACTGGCTACTTAAAAACATTTTATTAATTAAAAAACCTGACTGAAAAGTCTTTTAAAGACTCTGGATTTTAAGAGAAATTTTTGTACCTTTTTTGGGTGGTTAAATACAGCAGGGCCTCACAGCTGCTCCTCTAGCTGAACGTCTCCAGTAAATGCAGCCTGCAGGCTGAATGCCTGCAGTGAAAGTCGCTCCTCTAAAAGCCATTAGTTAATAATAATTCAGGCATCTTGGACCCAGGAGGATGGGAATGCAGCCCGTTCTGAATGCCAAGTGCCTCTCTAGAAGGATTTATTCAAAGGAAAGCTTTAATTTTCCCAGTCTTGAAGAGATGTGCACAGACTGTCCATCCCAAAGCCACACATGTCACCAAAGAGGAGTAATCTCAACTTACTTTACCGTCATGAAGTCCCCTCTGTGCTCTGCTGGGTTGTGCTTCTGGGGTTAAATGAAGTTATATGGCATAAACCCAGACTGACAGTAAGCTCTTGGTTTCCTAAATGAGATTTAAGCGTAAACATCATGTTGGAGGGCTGCTCAGTCCTGCTTTCTGTATATATCTATGCAATTCTCATTCGTGGCGATGTTTTCCCCTTGTCTTTTCTCAGAACAGATATTCCAGACCCATTGGAGGGGATGGACTGGAGTTTGGAAGGGCTGCAACTGCTGCTGAGGAGCCAGCATTACGGGCTGGAGCCTGCCAGCTTCTTGGATGTGAGTGTCGGGCCCTCCCTGGGCACAGCTGCGGGGAACAGTCGGGAAATTCTCAGTGGTACCTTTGGGCTGTACATCAGATGGACCATGCTGCTTGCTCTGGTGTGACGCATCATCTGTCGTGCCACCAGCAGACTCACAGCTCTGGTTTGACCTATAAGCAGGATTTCAGACTTTGCGATGCTTTTTTTACTTTTCTTTTGAAAATCTACATATTTGAACTTCTAGAAGCACAAAGCATTTGGTAAAGACATCATCATGAGACCTAACACATGTACATAAAATATGTTTAATACAACTCTCTAGCTAGTTGGGTAAATTTTTTGGGTGGGTTAGTTTATTTTCTGCATATTCTGCATCTTAGATAGTCCTTGATACTCTACTACCTTCCCCCTTTCCTCATGTTCTGGGAAGCATAGGTGATGTCAAATTCTCTCTTGGCTGAGATATTTATCTGTTCTCAGTTTCAGGTCATCTTTCTTTAGAATACTGTTTTCTTAAGTATATATGAAGCAATATGAAGGTTTCTTTCTTTTTCTATTTCTATTTTCTATTTCACTCTCTCTACCCTTTTATGTAGTTAGTATATTAAAGGGTTTTTCCAATAATCAAATAACTACATAGCAAAAGAATGTATATGTCAAAGATACACTTCCTTAAGGAGGTGCTTCAAATGCAGGCACATGGTAAACTTGCATGGATAAACAGGAATGAAAAATCATTGAAAAAGTATCACTCATTCTTTTAAAGCTCTCTATGTCTATGTTTGTTGCTAAGTGTCTATGATTTTGACTTTATGGAAAGCTTTTCTAACAGCCTGCTCTGTCCACGGCTGAGTCAGCTTCTGTTTCTTATTTTTCATTAGGAGGTGTTTTCGTGTTACTGACACACTTTTCTCTCTCTGTGCAACTGAATATCACAAAAGTGAGAATGAATCATAAAACTGTACCCCAGATAACAGCTCCTTTTCCCACATTGCTCAGACTTCTCAAAAAATTACCACTGAGGCATTGATACAGCAGTGATCTGCACTCTGCTACTGCCTTTTGGAAGGCTTTTAAAAACCCATATGAATATGGAAGTGTCCTAGGACGCAAGAGCAACAAAAAAGGGCTCTGACTTTCATTTGTAGTGATACAAAGAACTGCCCTGACTTATGGTGTGACTGTGGCACTGAGTGCCTGTGCCACCCCTCCAGTGGAAGGCATCAAGGCTGGCAGATCAGCATGAGAGCTCCTGACTCAGCCCTTGCTGGTCTGGCTCTGCTACAAACCAGCATACACAAGCCTGTAGCTTTGGATAATTAACGCGCCAGAGCTTTGGGTAGTGTGCCAGAGCAGCTGGGGCACAGCCTGGCATCTCCACAGACAGCTGAGGACATGAACATCTTCAACTATTACACCTTTCAGAGCCCTAATTTTATTCTTCCTCCCAGCAGGTCTTTAATCCCAATTTGAGTGAGTGGAATTTGACTGAAGTGGAAGCCAGTCTGTCCCCGGTAAGACATGTATATTTCTGATACAATAATAATAACAACACAAGTAGAGCTTGTGCATAACTGAAGGTGGAGGTATTTTATAGCCAGAGGGAAGAGTGTGGTAAACACCAGCAAGTCAGTATCTCCTGAGGGCGGGCTGGGAGCGTTATCTTATACCCGTGACCTCTCTCTCCTCCTCAGCCAGAGCTTGTTTTGAGACGTGCAGGTGTCCTGGAGTCTCTGATTAAAAGTGGCCGCTCCAAACTTTCTCTTGGTGTGAATGTCACTTCCTACTAATACCTTACATCCATAAAGTGTCCTTGTGCCAAAGCCCTTCATAAAGTGCAGCCATCCCTGAAACCACACGTAATTAAAACAGAGGTTCATGCACACACATATTGAAGAAACAAGGAGAAATTCACTTTGGCAGTGTTTGTTTGGAATTGACAGTGACACGGACATTTCTGAAGAGGATATGGTAATGTAGTAAACAGTGAAGGAAAAGTGAGTTTCATGACTGGGATTTTTTTCCTTCCTGATAGAGGGTGAATACGGTCACTGCCAGCCAGATTGGAAAAAGACTCAAGTGGTTCTGCCATCTCTACTGATGTGCCAGCAAAGTCTAATCTATTCTAATGAAGTGCAAAAGTTCTCTAAACCTTCCTCATGATATCACTATCCTTTCTAGGCTTTGATTTAATAATTTTGAATTTACTGGGTAACTTCACCTCCTGAGCATCAGGCAGAAGAGTCTCTGAAGAGATATAATATTAGCAAGTCTTGGAAGCAAGGGATGGTCTCTTTTAAGAAGGATTACATGAGACAAAAAGCCAAGAGGGAGCTGCAATGTTCAATAGCTCAGTCCTGGATTCCTCTAAATTTCCCAGCAACTGGTACAGCCCACCCTTAGGCTTGTTCATCCTCCAGAAAACCATGAGCATAGAGAAGCCTGGAAGCAGCAATTCCACACCTAGTAGCAAGTCCATGCAAGCAAAAACGAGTTTTACTTTAAAGGAAGTCATAGGGAAATAGAAAGAAAATTCCTTTCTCATTTGTTGCTGGCTGCAGAGGGCCGTGTGTTTACTTTGATGGCAGCTGGGCAGGGACAGCCATAGTGACACTAGCCTGGCCTCCTCATGTGAAAGGATCTTCATTAGCTGGTGCCAGTAGAGGATTACATCTCCCTTAGACATCTCCTTCAGATGTATCTGCCCTTGAGCACATGCTTTTGGGTATTTTAAACAAGTGCAGGTGCAACGGGGAGGAGAGTCAGGGACAGGAAAGCTTGCGTTACTAGTGGATGTTGGGCAGTGTTGATGAAGCACTGATTTCCAGAAATGGCCTAGTTCTAACGAGCTCCCCTGTCTTTGTATAATTGCACATTGTAGTTTATATTTTTGCATCAAGATGCAGCGACTCACAGTGGACCTGGAGAAGAATGCAACTGAGCTGTCCTCAAAAGTGTTCAACCCACCGTTTAACAATGCCTGCCCAGGTAGGAGCACCAGCAGCTCTTGCAGACTGGGAAACGGGGATGAAATTAAGGTGTTAAACATTTCAGTAGCTAGATGCAACATCCGGCACCGACCACTTTGAGGGAGCAAAACACATTTGTTATTTTACTTTCATGAGTGCCAGTCAGCCATGCTTCCACAGCAACTGCTAAGCTGGTTACTGAGCAGTGGGAACCGCATGGGGCATAAACTGAGGTTTAAATGTAACTGAGCTGCTTCTGCTCCTGTTTGGGTCCACATCGTGTCTATCAGTGTTTCCACTGTTTCTCTGCGTTTTTGTCACCAAGATCAATGTGGTGATCTAAGTGAAGTAGGGGTGGCAAGAGCTGTACGGGTTCTGTGTTTCCTCTGTCTCCTGCTGCAGTGGAGGTGACCCAGTAGCTGCTGCTAGCCAGAGGCAAAGGTTGTGTTTTGGTTTCTCCTGACCTTTTACCAGAGCTCAAGGGAACTGTCCAGTTGATATTCTCCCCCTCACTGACTCTGATAAAATGTGTCATTGGCCATAGATATGAATCTAGAAGTGTTTTCCTGGTCTTTGAATAGTGATATATTATTATTTTCATGTGTGTTCAACTGGGCTAGACCTGAAAGAGAATCTTTTGTGAGCCTTAATTTGGTGCTGTAGACACCTCATCCCACTTCAGAGTTTTGATGTATAGTGTGTAGTTCAAGGATGTCCAGTCTCCACCTTAAGCTCAGCATCTTACATGACCATCGAAGGTATTAAAAGCCCAGCTGCACTGGAGAGAATTCTTCTGCAGACTGGGGCTGAACTGTGCAAGAGGAGCCTCTCCTGTTTGCAAAGCCTTTATGGTCCATGCATGATGCTGCAAAAATGGGGCAGTTGGCAGATGTCTCCTTCTGCAAAGATGAGAAAAACCAGACTGTTCTCGAGTGAAGGAGAAGCTGCTCTTATCCACTTCTCAGAGTCTCCAACCATTTGGTCATCTGTCTGTCACTTCCTGTGAAGTGCCATCTCGGCACTCAGGCAGAACCCATCTTGGCATCCCGCAGAGATTCCCATTGAATCAAGTGTTTCCGAGCATTTTTTTGCCTGGGGTGAGGCCCCTCTACTTTTGCAGTGGGAATTTGCCAATTTTCAGTTCTACATATGTGAAATCTGGTAACTTGCCTTCCAGAAACTGAGTTTTTTGTTGTCCGTTTGCATTCCTAGGAAAAGATGTCATTCTGGAAAGTGCCCAGCAGTTTCTCATTGATCGTCAGTCAATCTTTGGAAACGACCTCATCAGCTTGCCTGAAAGTTCATCACTTTGTGTTCCATCTGAAAATATAACTTCCTACCTGTCTTCTGTGGGTGTCCAAGGGGATATCCCACTAAACCTGAGCTCTTCACCTGACACCAACCAGTGATTTACCTTCCAAGAAACATCTCCCTCCCACCCATCCAACAGGTTGGAATATAGAGAAACAAACGTGACTCAGAAATCCACAAAAGAGTTTCTTTTTGTGCCGTTTCTTTTTTGAGTAGACAGAAATGGTCAGTAGCTGTTTCTCCCGGCACATGGATTTCACTGTTTGTCCAGGATAAAAACTTTAAAAGAAAATGCTGCATCTGGCACTTGCTCCTATGGGGAGTGAGAACTCGGCAGGATTTTGGTAGGCTTTTTTTTCTTGAAAATGTTTTTAGAAATTTCAAATCTTCTAATAAAATTTAAGTGAAGAGTAGCTTGAAAGTACATCAGGGACTTCATAAAATAAAGTGGTCCTGACTACTGTCTGCAACGTCAAACTCTCAGATTTTTATTGGGGCAGCACAGATTAGCTAAGATGCATGATCCTTCTGGATGCTGTTTGTTAAATAGGAAAATAGTTGAATATGCCAGTACAATGCTCTAAAAATATTCTATGACCCATCTTCTAGTTTTGTTGGGATGTGTGCAGAAGATCATTTCCTGAATGACACTCTTAAGAATGTGTCTCTGGTTCCCAGAGGAGCTACAGACCATCACAGACCCCAAAACATCCCTGCTGAGAGGGTTTCTTGTTTGGTTGGTTGGCTTTTCCCAATTTATTTTCTCGAACATAAAGGCAAAGCACGCATACTTAAAAAAAGGAAAAAGAAAAAGAGATTGACTCTTCTGCACATACAATTTTCCATTTGCAGAGAGGACAGACAGAGCACACTCTGGGTTTTGGTGCTGGTAAAGTATTCTGTGTCCAGACCTATGATTTTTCCCTTGGCCTGCCTATCTTCCCTGAAGATTTTAAATGCAAGATGTCAGTTTATTGATGTATGAAATCTGATGAACCAGTTTAATTGATTGGATCTCCTTTTTCAGAAGGACTCTCAGCTGCTCAGTGAGGAGAGAGGCAGAAGTCCCACCAATTTTTCTTCTGTCCTTTGCGCATATGAGATCTGCCTCCAAAGGTTGAATCTTCCTCTTCCATGTGCTTTCTGACAACTGAGATTCTCAACAAAGCAGAGCTTTGTGTTTTTTATGCTGTAGTTCTAATGACAATGTATTATTTATCTCAGTATCCTCTAATTGAGTTCCTCTTCCTTAGGAAAGCTACCCAAATGCAGTAAGGCAGACCCAGGAAATTCAACTCAGGCCTCCCAAGGGCTTAGACAGTGGGTCTAATTCGAAGAAATGCTCTGCCCACTTCTATTACCATGACATTTCTTGGCTCTAAACCATATTTCTGAGCATCTTGAATGGTCAAGCAGCACCCACCCCAAAATCAGAGGAATGCAGGCTCAAATTCTCCTTAGTAAGATGAGCAAGTTTCAAATGGACTTTCCTGTCACTACCCTTTCCTCCATCCATTTCTCAGCATGTGAACACACATCTTAGTTCAGAAACATTTGCTTTTGAGCACCTTTTTCCCCAGTTAACGATCGTGTGCTGGGAGCTCTGTCACTGCCTTAGTGGTGCAGTCTTTGCAGAAGTTTCAGAATTAGAGCCAGCCACTGGTTTCGTGTTCAGGACCGAGGGAAAATTCTGGCAGCCCCCGTTGGCCTGGTACGTAGATGATGTGATATACACTTCCATGTCCTCCTGGATTGTCTAGTTGGGGTTGAAAATGAACCATCTCAGGAGAGCTGCATGCAAGCAGATAAAGGTGCAGCTCAACCAACAATGGTGCCCGGCACCTTTTTGGGCTGTGGCGGGTTTTCTTGTGACCAGTGTCAGACTGCGGTTGCTGCTCACAGCTTCTGGGGTTAATTCCTGGGTTTTTCTTGAGGTTTTTTGCTCTGCTGTAAACATGAGACTGGACCTTGGGGGTGAGAGAGGAACCTGCAGGAATAGTATTGGAGAGCCACTCCTGTGAAGAAACAAGCTTGTTTTCCTTGGTTTTTTACCTTGTTAATTTTACTTGAAGGTGACGTGCTGAGACTGTGTTTTTGCACTATGCTGTATATTTGTAAAGTTTTACAGAAAACACTAATTAAATATGTTTCTTTTTTCTCATTTAGTCCTGCTCTGGCATTTCTCTCACTACTTTCACCGACCCCTTACTCCTTTCCTTCTTCCCGGGCCCTCCTCAAGTGAAAAGAGCTTGCAGGAAGTCTCCCCAGTGAGATAACAGAATCACAGAATATTCATGGTTGGAAGGGACTTTGAGATCATCGAGTCCAACCACAAAAAAAAAAAAAAAAAAAACCAAAACACAACCACAAACCAACACACACCACACCCACCCACAGACAAAACCCAACAAGCTCAGGCACTGGAGCATGCCCTGAAGTGCCACATCTACACGTTTCTTAAACACCTCCAGGGATGGTGACTCCACCACCTCCCTGGGCAGGCCCTTCCAGTGCCTGACCACCCTCTCAGTAAAGTCATTCTTCCCAATATCTAATCTAAACCTCCCCTGCCCCAACTTCAG
>JAOXNO010000063.1:26715072-26728827 GCA_028565335.1 Limnodromus scolopaceus
ACCCCCAGGTCCTTTTCTGCTGGGCAGCTCCAGCCACTCTGCCCCCAGCCTGTAGCGTTGCCTGGGGTTGTTGTGACTGAAATGCAGGACCCGGCACTTGGCCTTGGTGAACCTCATCCCACTGGACTTGGGCCATTGATCCAACCTGTCCAGGTCCCTCTGTAGAGCCTTCCATCCCTCAAGCAGACCAACACTCATACGCAGTTTGGTGTCATCTGCAAACTTACTGAGGGTGCACTCAATCCCCTCATCCAGATCATCAATAAAAATATTAAACAAGACTGGCCCCAGAACCGAGCCCTGAGGGACACCACGAGTGACCAGCCGCCAACCAGGTAACAATGGGCTTTGGTTGGCTCCATTGAGCATGGGCTGGAGAGATCTGACATGTGAAACATGACGTAAACGCAGCTCCCAAAGCAGCTGAGTTCTCCCAACTGGCTCGCGGGTCAGTGTGGGTTATCAGGCAACGTCAGGGTCAGAGACAAAGAATCATTAGCTCTTGACTCACTTTTTCTTTTATCCTTTTTTTTCTTGCTTTCAGTGATAATAGAGCTCTAATTTCACTCTTGAAATACTTTTTTGAAAAAGGTTTTTTTTTTAAGTGTAATAATATGGTCCTTCCTGCTTATTTGTCCCTAGTGCAATAAGGGGGTACCAGGCAGGCCTTAAAACCCAGCGCAGAGAACACAGAACCCAAATCCCTCAAAGCAGACTGTGCCCAGCTCTGTCAGAACAGGGAAGCAGATATTTTTAGGACCAAGCTCAGAAACGTTGCCGGCAGCTTTTGCAGCTTTTGCAGGAGAAGGTTCCTGCGCTGCTGCTTTCAGACAGGCCTGTTCCCCGCCGGCCCCTGCTCCTGCCCTCCCCTGGAGGCCAAGGGTTTAACCAGCATGTTTTCACGCGTGGAAAGGTGGAAAATGGCTGAAATTTAAAGCAATTGTGTTGTATTCCCTGAGGGCTGTTAAGATTATTTTGCCTTAGGGTTAAGACCACCAGAGGTCACCTAAACCCAGCTAACTGGAAACAGAGCTTTTCAACAAGTCCACAGTAATTATTTCTTTCTTTAAATGTGCACACCTATAAGACCAGTTCAATTTTATTTATTACAGCTTATTAGAGATTTATAGAGATATGAAAAAAGACATCCACCTAAACTTGAGTATGATTAGTGAAGTGAGGTCACCTAAAGCCTAGCTTCTACTCCCAGTGTTGCGATTGTTGGTTACACCATAAAAAACACATCAGCCCTCAAAGATGAGGTCAATGCTTTTATGTGACAAACAGTGTACAATTATTTTCTGACTGCCACAGTCGCTTCTGTGTCAGGCAAACGAGAGCCATAAAAGCCTCAGCAGAATTGGCCAAGAGTTGTCTGTTCCCCCAACCCTTTTTGCAGCGGGGCAGAGGAAGCACTGCTCTTCAGCCATCTCCACCTCCTCCAGTTTTACTCTCTAGCTCCAAAAGGTGAGACAGGGCAGGGGGAGGGCAGGGAAGCAGAGAGAACTGGGCTGAGGCATCACTGCTGGTACCGTCCATCTCACTTTGGCACGAGATACCGCTGTGATGTAACACAGAAGACAATGGAAGGATTCCTTTGGGCAGCTTGTTACACCAAACCTATCTTGCTGCCACTACTGACTGGCTGGTTATTCTTCTGTTATATTTGAATTCTGGATCCTGAGACACATCTCTCAAGGAAAAAAGATGAAAATGGGAGAGCGAAGCGTATGTTCCATCACAGACTGTCCTAAAATGTAAAAACAGACTTTCCATGCACAGACACTATTTCTGCATCTGGTTTTCCATAAATAGTCATAATGTCTATGAATATTAGATCCATAAAGTACCCTCTTAAGAAGCAATCTCCATCTGTTGCTCAAGTCCCTCTGGTATGACATAGTTGTAAGGAGATAAAACAAGCTAAAATATATTTGGTTACAGGTAGCATCTTTATTTAACTCGAATGACAGAAACATGTTACATTATGGATTGAAACAACATATGTAATGAAACCCTAAGATATTACATTTAACTAAGTAATTTCTAGAAAGAATCAAGGGGGAAAATTACGTAAGAGTGTGGAATTTAACCTTAAGACAGTAATGTCCTCGCTTTCAGAGGTAGAAACCACTGCCAGCTGCCCTGGAGGGCTTGGAGCCGCAGAACCCCGGCAGGTTTGGCAGTGGGGACACAGACACTGGCTCCCTGCGGGTCACAGGGGATTACGAGCTCTTTTCACGCTGACACAACCACAAGTTCTGCCCTGAAGGTGGGAGGCTGGAGGTCGCAGCAGCCTCGGACTGCCGGAAACACCAAGTCCTTCCGCTGAAGGTGGTTGGTTTTATGTCAAAATAAGCATTAGGTCAGTTTTAACTAATGGTTCCAGTGCTAAACTCTGCATTTTGAGAATAACCACAGGCACTGTGCTCCACATTTGGTCTGTTATTTTTTTCAAAGGGATTAATCTAATTCGCTCTCAGGGCTTATTGTCACCTTGTGCTTTGTGAAGACATCCTTTACCCTCAGCCAGGCACAGTACTTCTCCATTGCTGCCGTTCCCTGTTAGACCATGAAGGCAGAAGGCAAATGAAACCTACTGGTGGTCTTTAATACTGGAAAAAGAGCTGTAGAGCCCAATTTTTAAAAACCATTTAAACAAAATTCAGCAAGAATTTCTGTGTAGAAGAAGAGAAAATAGCATTTTAATTCCTAACTTATTAGAATTCACACATAAATAAAAGGAAGAGGTTAACTAACAGTGGATACAAAAATTTTTCCACAAGAGCTGAACAAATCCTTACTTTTAGTGCAAATGTGCCACTTTGTGTCACTTAATTATGTCACCATCATCTTACCAGAGCAAGTAACTGTAATCTTGCTGTCCCCTTACCATGGGCTTGGGTCATCTGCTTGATTGCAGACTGGTGACAATAGCAGATTATCCTGGGGTTCAGTGACAACCTCTTGTATCAAGGGTTTCAAGGGGGTTGCTTGTTTATCTTTGATCTCTGGGTACCTTTCTGAACTAGCAGGCTCTGTAATGAAGCTTTCAACAAGGGGTCTTAAGTGCTCCATTTCATGCTCTTTATGTATGTTACACATATTTGAAAAAATTGCTGTTGGAACTTCTTCTCGTACTGAATTCTCAAACATGCTTTTATTGTTTTCCTCTAATGCAAAATCGCTGTCATTTGCCATTTCAGAAATTATTTCAATCTTTGGGCGATATTCCTGCTGTAAAGGTAGAAAACATAGTTAAAAATACATTACTCTAGATGTAAAAGCTAAAAGGTGGGTAAATACCTCTTGGATCCCTGTAACGGCTCTCAGCTTTGCTGTGCTCTTCTCCCAAGAGGTATGGGACATGTGCTTCATGCCTACAGCTCTGCTGCTTTGTGGATGAATCTTGGGTTAACTCTCAGGCACTAGCAACGAACTGACCATAAACTATTACCAGTTCTTAAAAAGAAGACCCATTTCAGCAATGTGTGGGCTCAGTTCTATTACTTACCTCCAAACCCAGGGACCGAAATAACATCTGCATCTAGCTTCAGTTAAGAGCTGAACACCCTTTGGAGTGTGAGAGTTGCTCAACACTTACTCCTTCAATAATACTCTTTGTTCCCTTCCCTTATCTTAATCAGAGGCTTTGTTGGCCAAGACATTTTGCAACACTGTTATGAGTCCGTGGCCAGAAAAGCAAATAAATGCCATGCCTTACACTGACTGTCAGGAAAGTTTGCATTATCTTGGAGGGACTTGTGAAAACATGTACTGCATCAGCCTCTCTCTCCAGCAAAGCAAGCATGAGTCAACAGCAGCACTAGAACCAGAGCTGGGCTTTTAATCCTTGCTGTTTTCTTTTTCCTCTTCTGTTTCTAGATTGTTGCCTAGATCAGTCTGAGCACAGCACAAAGCTCACGTGGGCTCCTATCTGAGTAGCCCCAACCGGAGCAGAGGAGTTTCAATCTCTGTGTTTTCAGTTGAAAAGTCTGATTTTATTCAGCAGTAGGTGATTTGTATTATCTATTCAGTCCTTTGCAGCATATAAGTACTGGTAAAGTATATTTTAAGAGCAATCTTCATTAAAACACTACATGCTACTAAGAAATTAATCTTATTTAACTGTTGCATTACTTGATCTTAGGTTTTAATTCTCCTATTTTTGCAATGCAATAATATAAAAATTCAAATTTAAAACAAAAAAGATTTACAAGTGGATAGAGAATATCTGCTGAAACATCCATTATTTTAGTTCATAAATGCAAAACCAATTCCATTTCCCGAAACAGCGTTTCATAAATGATCGTATTTTTGAAAAACATTTGTAAATGTGTTTAGGGAAGCTTCATCGCTAGAATTAAGAAGAATCTTACCTTTTGAATAAAGATTTCCTCTTCTGGGGGAAATTCACTTACATCTATATTTTCTAAATCAGGCAGTTCCTGAGGACAATAACAAGATCATTAATCACTGGAAGAAGCTGCTCTAACCAATAAAAAATGACATCTGTAGCTCACTGGGAATCTCCTTCTAAGCAAAGCTTTTTTGGTTAAAAGGCCACAGCCAGGAGCACTGCACTGTTACCCTCTGAGATGACAGTCACCTCTGTTAAGCACACATGGGAAAAGGAAAATTCATCTGTCTCCAGAAATAGCAGACAGGAAGGCAATAACGTTAATGTCAAACTGAATGCAGTTTTCTACTATACTGTGTGATTATGGGGGAAAAAAAGAAAAAAAAGGAGATAAAAGGATAAACAGCAAGGCATTAACAGGCTTTTAAAAGCAAACATGGTGTTAAAGGAGAAGCTGTACACGTGGTTTATGTCTATAAGCTGTTTCTTATCTATTCAATAGACTTAATCTCAACTGCAACCCATCTTTATGGGTAAGAAACAAATAAGGATCTGAAACCAACTGTCAGTAAACTCTGTTAACCTAAATACATCTAATAAAACAATGATTTACTGTAAATGCCTCATCATTAAGGATATAGAACTGCAAACTTGCTGAGAACTGGTTTTCCTCAGACAGGTCCAATCATTTCAGCTTTCCGTTAGAAAATATTACCCAAGACAACTGTCGCTCGCTGACACAAAAGCAAAATTAGAGGGCGGGAATACAAAATCACAGGTAGAAAGCAATACCTTTTTTGTTATTTTTTTAGTGTAGGCCAATACTGGTAGAAGCATCTCCTTTTGGTTTTAGAGCTTAATGATTTTGTAGCATGCTGCTTGGTGTGGTAGCATCAGGTACATCTAACCTGTACTGTCTTGTGTGGTGAAAATTATTACAGAATTAAAATGAACAAAGAATTTTCTTTTTCCTGATGTGGTTGTAGCTAGTGAAGCATGTTCTGAAGTCCCATGGGTTTATAAGAATTGCATTAAAAATGTACAAATGAAGATTTGAGACTAATGCTAGTGAGTGGAATCTGATGTCAATAGGAAAGTGAAATAGCTGCTGGTATTGTTCCAATCAGTAGACTGCATTTGCAGCTTAAACCAAAACCACTAACTAAAAATTCTCCTGGTTTAGGCACAGAGAATGTAGTTCAAACACTGCCAGGGCATGTGCAGCAACACAGGCTTGTTTCTGCTTGACAGAGAGATGTCACAACCACCATGTTACAAATCCTCCTCCACTTTTCTCCCTTATATTACTACTGAGACCATCTGCTGACTCTGGGATATGAATAAAGACGACGGTGCTGCTCCAGAGCTTCTCACCATTGGCACTGTCACAGCCATTCCCTGCTATGGCAGCACTGCAGCTCTTCGGAAAATCTGCAATAGTGTAAGTATTGGAGGGCACTGGGAGAAGCTTTTTCCATTACTAAATGTCTACTGGATAACGAAGTAGCACAGAACACTGAAATGTGTATGAATGTGAGATCCGGGTTTCTTTCTTTCTTCTGTAGAATTAGGATAGTCACACTTTTTATGTGTCAAGAGAAACCCCATGCATGTATGTTGAAGAGTTCCTTTTCCACTGTGTTAAAGTCTGATCAAGGGAGCGTGCCATATAGCACCAAGGGAAAAACACTGAATCTATAAGATCGTCACCTGGGGGGTACCTACAGTATCACTATTCATTTAAAGCTTTTAGTTCAGACCCTGCAAGATCTGCTTATAAAAATAATATTGTATATACTTGGGAATTGCTGCCAGTCCTCTCTACTACCCTTGTTAGACCTGTAATTAAAACCAGCCACACAGGAGGATGCAGCAATAAACCCTCTACTGAAGCAGTGAGGTGAGCCCTTTGATAACAGCATGGAATTTTGGCCTGGGAAATTAAAGAGCACAGAAAAGATCTGAGACACTTTTCTAAAACATTCTAGTAAAAATTTATTTAACAGTGGCAATATAAGGAATCAAAGAGTATATTAAGTGCTCTGGGAAAGCATATGCTCAGAAGTTTGTTATTGCTACTTATGTCATAATCTGACACTGTCAGTTTAGCAGCAGTGTCATAACTAGGACATACTGAATAGTTCTCCTTTGAAGTAAGACTGTGTTTGTCAGTGGTATCATCCATGTCCTCCTCAGGGTTAAATGTGATTAAACATGTTTAAATGTTTGCATCATCAGACAGAAATCTTAGATAATAGATATTACAAGTGTCATATACCCGAATAATGCCCATTCTGCCTTTCTTGGAAATATACCTAAAAGTTGTATTTTGAGAATTAATTTATAATATCTAATACTGCTAGCTAACATTTACAATGAGTGGGTGGCTATTTCTTCCTTATGCTTTTTCTGCAATAGTTCACATTTTCAACTACGTATTTCATTTGAGTTTTGCCTAAGAGTACATATGTATCCCTTAGATTCCTTTTATTGTGATTTCTGTTTTTTAAATGAGAGCCGTCATTAAATTCTGCAGAGAAATCACAGAGATACAAGGCCAACTTCAGGTGATCTATGGCCAAAGGACAAAATAAACTTTGGAAGCGGCAGCAAACTCTCTACACACGCTACACTGGAGAGAATGAAGATCCCCTACAACTTTACTTTGGTGCTTTTTTTGTTCTTTCCTTTTACTTTTCCTAATGGTAGACCATTCTTAGAAACATGGCCATTTAGTTTTATTAGCCAGGATGTTACATTAATTAATTTGGGAGCAGACAATTCTCAAATCTGAACTTCCCAAAATCTGAATCCAATACATACATCAAGATATAGTTTCTCTGGTGTCTCTAGTTTGACCTCTTCAATTTCAGCATATTCATCCAATTCAGCAAGCTTGTCCTTTTCAGTAGCTGCCTTCTCTCTTGGTAGATCTACAGAATAAACAATAGTCAGATGCAGAGAACTAACTGAATAAAAGACTTTCTACATGGCAACAGCAAGCACTGCAAAATCAAACCACTGGGGACCTGACTAGCACTGCAGAACTCACAGCTGAATCCAGCTCTTTGTCTTTCCATCAGATTCTTGGTCTCCCTTATATTGTATAAATTAATATTTGCATTTTGCAATAATGTATTCCACAACTCTACAAAAGCATTCTTCCATGTGTGAAGGCACAAAACCACCTCTAGAGCTCTCCTGCCCTGTCACTAAACCTGGCACGAATGAGACATGGAATTCCACCTTTATGTAGCAGAAGCTGCAGGTTGAGCCATCAAAATTTTTTTTGTTTAAGGAATATTTTTATCCAGTATTACTTGATTTTCAAGTAGTCCCTGTGGAAATCTGATGGGATATTCTTATCTATGAATCAGTTTGAATCATGGCAGAGGTGGTGCTACACTAAAACAGAGTTTGGCTCATCGTCTCTGCATCCCCAGTTTGGCTTGATTCTTCACTGTGTACATTACCGTCTGTCGTCTTGTTGAAGTTTGAGTCTCTGTAAGAGTCTGATTCTTGTGCATCCTCTTGAATCCTAGCATGAGTATTTCCAGATGGGAAATCTGTGTTATCCTCCTTATTTGGTAGAAGTGTTGTCACTTCATCACGGGCATCAACATTTTCATTTCTAAGTTTCTCATTCTTCTCTTGAGTTTCTTCCTCTTCTGCTATATTTGAAGTCTCTGGTGCATTAGAATTTCCATCACTGTCATCTGTATTTGCAGATGCTAGTACAGAAGAAACAAATTCATTACAAATCCTGAGTTAATCTAGCATTACTCATTCTAAATATCCAAACTTTATTACATGGTCTTAATAGTTTGGCCTAAAATATGCATCAAAAGTTCCCACTTTGTTTCAGCAGCTATTTGGGGATCAGTAGTCCTCCCAAGATTGCAGCAATGTTGTGGGTCTTCCTATCTCAACTCCCCAGCAAATACACTTCCCAAGCACAAAACTCATCTAGAGAAAACTCAAGAGTAAATAAGTATCTGATATCTACAGATGGGTGCCTGCCTCCACCCATGAATGCCTGCTGGAACCCTGACCAGCACCTGGTTGCTCTAGTGAAGGGTACAAGAGCTTGAAATGCTGGGACAGAAAGTCATTTGTTGTTTTTCTATTTCATCAGTAGTGAGAAAGGTGAAGATTGCTTAAAATCATTGTGGTTAATCTAAGAGGCACCAAGATTAATAAAACATTTTGTATGGGAAAAGAAGATTTATGAACATATTCCAAAAATCACATCAGCCTGCTTCTGAACATTTGGGAACTTATTTTTGGGAATTTATTTTAAACATTCAAATCGAAGCAGACACAGGCATCTTTTAAAATAGTAACAACAAACCTTCTAAGATGTCTGTTCCACCTCCATTTCCACATTTTACACTTCTATCTCTTTCTTCCATATACTTTTGTCTTTTCTTTTCCTCTGCTTTTTGTCTGATTGCTGCTAAAGCATTGATGCTATCTTCAATTTTTTTTCTCTCCCTGGTTTCCCATTTTTCCCTTTCTGCTTTCTCAGCTTCAAGCCCTCCAACAGCCCAGGCTTCTGCACAGGCTCTAATAAAAACACAAAAGCTTGCTGTAATATAGCTAAAAAACTCCATCTTTATAATGAAAGAAAAACTTAAAATAGTTTGCAACAGTATAAAATAGCTGCAACAGGGAAAAAAAAAAAGCATACAGCAATGGCAATCCTTTACACAACAGAGATGCACATGTATCGTACCTTTTTTGTGGAACTGAAAAAAAAGAAACAAAGATACCCAAATGCTGGTGATGACAGCAGCAGAGATCTACAGGAGTGCTCAACTTGGCTCTTTTCCGGGCACTTGTTCAGTGGCTGTTTGCCTCTAGTCTACAGACTGCATAAAACAATTCTGTTCAAGAATTAATCCTCTTGTGAAAAAGTACATGTTTGGTTTTTTTTTTTCTAGGTGTGTTAGAAGTAGAACCCTGTAGTATAATAATCTTGTATTACAAGATACCCACCTTCAATAAATTATACCAGTCAGTCTTCCACCCACAAAAAATTGACAAAACATGGATTATTCTCATTAGCATTTGAGCTTTAGTGCTGGTAAAGATGGCTCTGTTTCTTACCTATCTTTTGGGAAAACTGGTCTGTCATCCAGGTATGTTAGTTGTTTTAACCGAACAATAAGTGTCTTTCTATAATTAGCAATTTTCTTTATTACTTGGTTTCCCATCAAATTCAGCACATGCTAGAGAAAAAAGGTAAACAATTTTAAAGTTGAGTAGCAAAAGAACCCCCGATCTGGATATGCACTTTCCCTATCATTTCAAAAATGAGAAGTGAGTAAAACATCCTGCGTGTTGCAGGTAATCTACAAAAAACCCAAATAATGTTTAATAACATGTCTTTTAGACTGATACCTATTATGCACTGTACTACTGAGAATACCATTTAATGGGATTCCCCCATATACATGGTACAAACCCTCATCTATATCCCGCTTACCAAATTAGGCATGGTCTCCAGAACAGTTATAATGTTTGGATCACTTATGTTGTTGTGGGAAAGATCGAGGACAGAAATACTTGGGCATTCTTGCAAGTGCTGTATGTCCTCCACTGTTTGTAACTTATTGTGAGCAATCTGCAGAGTCTGCAGGGCTTTCAGACAAGCTGTCAGACAATGAAAGGCAAGAGTCAGTGCTTCACAGAGGATTTTCTGGAGCAAGTAGAAAACTGCATTGTCAAAATAATTATTGATATTGAATTGGGAGCTTTTTTCCTAAGTTCATTATTCTAATATAGGTGGTTTTTCGCCAGGCCTCCAAAGCTGCCTTCTTCACCCCAGGAAAAATAGTTGTTTGGCTTTAGGATGGTGGATCTTTTTAATTCATGTTTCAAACTAGTTAGTTACACGAAAGCAAGAGCTTGTGTTTCAAATTACTCTCAATGTTCACAAATGAAAATGTAGAGGAATTCTTTTTTTATTTTCTGCTGGAGAGGGAATAAATCCTTCAACAGACATAAAAGATTTGGTAATTATGTCTGCAACTGCCAAAGCACACCTTAACTTTAAAGTGAATGGTGAAAACTGGATTGTCAGCCTGTCTGCAACACAGGTAAGTACTGAGATACTATTAAGAAGTGAGAAAAAAATTTACTTAATTGTCCTAGGTATCTATGTGAAAGTAATTACTGTGTCTTTCCTGTTTTCTCATCTATTTAAATAGTAAAATACATAGTTTTGACTCTTCAGTAGAAGCCTTGTATGGGATATCGCGCAAAATTTTAACATGAATGAAAAAAAGCATTGAAACTAGTGCCTCTAATAATAGCTTAACTTAGGCAAAGCTTAGGAATATGGGCTCGTTATAGGTTAAAACAGCAGTTCTTACAGAGATTCTCAATGGTCTTAATGTAGTTGTTACTGATATTGAGAGAATCCAGCTTTTGTAAGGGTTCAAGGTTTTCAATTTTGCTAATTAAATTGAGTTGCAAGTAGAGGCAATGCAACTCCGTCAGAGCCTCCAAATTCTCGATTTTTGTTAAGCCATTGCATTCCAGCCATAAACACTTCAATCCTGTATACTCTTCCAGGTTTTCCAGGCGGTCAAATCCTGCAGAAAGAGATGTTTTAAAATGACATTGAATCTGTTGAAAACAAGTCTTTGGAAGAGTAAATGCCATTAAACCACTGCTGCTGAAACAGCCTGTGAGAACACGTACTCAAGTTGCTGCCAATATTTCCACTAAATTAATGGTACAGTACCTGGCCCATAACAGGCCAAACCATAAAGGGACCTGTTCTGGTCTATATCTGGTGCAGGCCTTTAGATGCTCAAATAATTCATATCGAGAAAATAGCAAAACCAAGGCCAAAGGTAGAAGGTAGATTTAGCACATTCTAATTATTTAAAACAATTCTTACGCTAATCTGAACCAGCTAACTGCATCATGCAAAAACCTGCTGAAAGATCACAACAGGATGATCCATGTTTATTCTAGCAACTTATTTTACTTTTAGTAGTATTTGAGAACATGCAGCTAGTCTTCACTGTTCGTTTCCTTCCTGACCATTTTTATTTGGCAGTAAAAATGTCCCCAAAGCTGGAAAGCAGCTTCTTTATACAAACACATTTAAGAAGAAATAAATTTCTCAGAGGGAAAAGACATTCTCAGAGGCTCCTATTTTGGGAAAATAAAAAAAAAAAGTGCCCTTTGATTGCTATTGATCCTTTGAATAACTCCACAAAGTGAATTAGGTCTATAATCAGTTCACTTTTCTGCCTTCATATTTACTCGTTTTGTTTCACAATTTCACTATTATATATAAAATTAAATTATGTTTCTAATTTAAAAGAATTATTTGGTATCTTACTTCAGTGAGCCATAAAATAAGATTCTCTGCTAAAATACAACTTAGAATGATAAACCTAAACAGTCATGTCCACATCTTACCTTTATAATGCAAGTAAAGCGTATCATTTAAGTATGGGGTCAAGTATAATTTCTGCTGTTTACAGATATCTCGCAGAATCTTTTTTGTCATTCTGAAATAATAATGGGAAGCAGAAGCAAAACAAAAAATGTATTTCAGTGCACATTCTAAAATCTTTGGGTTTTTAATAGAGTTCAGTGCAACACCATTAATGGTTCTTTTATGCAAGAGAAATAGCTACAGCTTTCAAGACTATACTCCAAATAAAAAAGCAGTAGGATTTTTTAGAGTGGCTTTCCATTTCTATCTGTTTCAAGTGAGTTCCCAGGCTCTTCTGCTAAAAACCAGAGAGTACGTAGGAAAGTGGGTAAGGACTTAGGGAGTCCATTCTCTTGGAAAAGAGCAGCATGATTCTGTGTTAGATTCTGTTTCCCTCCTCTCCAGTTCTTTGCTCCAATCCTTGCTGCTTTGGTGCAGGACCTTTGGTGGCATAGCCAATGCACAACATTTTTCTCAGACTAGAAAAATCAATAGTTATCAACCTAACATTTTAATGAAATGCCAAGTCTGAAACAGCACTGAGATGGAGGACTTGGCAAGAGGCATTGGGCAGAAAGCTACAGTGTGGAACAGCAAAGGTGCAGGGGCAAAGCACTTTGGCTGGTAGCCAACAGTGGCCAAACGAGGCCAAAGCTGCACACTGCAGTCAAAAGAACAGCAAACCCCCGAAGCGGTGAGTAAGTACATGGGGAGCCTGAAAACTCTGCAAACAGAAATGGATGGCAGCAAAGAGCAGCTGATGGGGTGAGTTACACCCTTATCTAAGATGCTGTGCTAGACAGCGCTGGGTCAACAGTTTCATAAATTTGGTAGTCCCCGAGCAGCGACTTTGCAAAGAATGACAGGGCACTGGTTTTGGAGACAAGGAGACCCATCAGGAAAACATGTATCAAAACATTCCAAAGCAGAAAATATCTGTATCTTCCTGCTTAGAAAGATCAGATTCTGTAAAACAAAGTTCCAGAATAAAACTTCTAACAGATATCCCTCACTTAAAGAAATACTGCAAAAGTACGATGTTAAATAATCCAAAATTATTTTCTACTTCTAAATTACATCTTAACAAATTGAACTTCACATTTGTGGTCATATGTATTTGCAGGCCTAAGGTCTGTAACAGTAAGATTTTCTTGGCATTAAGATATTTTCAAAATAACTAAAAAACTTGAGTAAAGGCAGTGAGGTTAAACCTTTCATAATGAATTTGCTTTTAGATTTATTTACTTACTAGACTAAAAATCTCAATATTGCTGAAGAACAAAACTGTAGTACTCAGTTAGTCAATAGATTTCTTGGGGCAATATAAAATATGATTGTCAGCCTGTAACCCAATGTGCCTGATGTAAATCTCTGAAGGAATGAAAAATTTATAAACTGTGAGCAAAATCTTTAAATATAGACTGTTTTCTTGTACTCTCATCCCAGGTATATTATTGTATGCTAGCTATTTGAAGTATATCACATTGTTTTCTATTGTGCTATCCCACATGACCAGACTTTCAACCATGTTATTAAATAGTACCAAAAAAGGGTTTAATTTTATTGTTTGCTTGCAATGCACTTAATCACAGATAACACGAGAATAATCCCATTTCAGAACTATTAATTAACAGCCATTGCAGCATATGCTGGTTTAGGCTGGACCAAAATCAGAGCCAGATCATAGAAAGGAGATGTTTCTTATTGCTAACCATCTAAAGTACCTCTGTATTTCCTCTGCTAAAAACTATCTTGACAACTGTAATATTTACATTGTGATGAATTAATACAATGTATTGTCTGAATGGACCCGAGAGGTGATCATCCCCCTGTACTGGGCACTGGTGAGGCCCCACCTTGAGGGCTGTGTCCAGTTTTGGGCCCCTTCCCACAAAAAAGACATTGAGGGGCTGGAGCGGGTCCAGAGAAGGGCAAC
>JAOXNO010000063.1:26728927-26746212 GCA_028565335.1 Limnodromus scolopaceus
GAGTTAGGTTGATGGTTGGACTAGATGATCTTTAAGGTCCCTTCCAACCTAGACAATTCTATGATTCTATGATTCTAATTGATGCTGAGAAATGGTCAAATCTGCTGACAAGACTCCCACAAGAGTTTGCACAATTTTCTCCAGATCCATCATGCAATTAGAATGTAGTCTGCTACTTTGAACATAAAAAAAAAAAAAGCTGTACAGATGCTGGAAATATCACCAATTCCTGATTTATCGATTATTCTCAAGTTCACCTTCAAAATTATTCTCCTGAACTTACATGTCGAATAGTGAAACTCCCATTGACTTCAGTGATGCCACGATTTAAATAAAAAACATCCACAAATAATGTGTTACCTTACATGGCCACTCTTCTCTTCTGTCCTTTGACTGAATGAGCTGGTTACCAATTTGTGATCACCATCTGATCTTTGTCCATTCTGTTGATCTGCTCTGGACATACAGTTGATGGCTTTCTCTTGAGTTTTAACATCTTTGTAAGCAAGAAAACAAGTTGTAATTCAACAGCATGAGTGGGGAAAAAGTATCATGTTGGCAATTACTTAAAAGAAATATTAAAGAGCTTTTGAATATGAATTTTAAGAAAGAAGTGTTGCTGACATTTTTAAGGAAAGGAAACAACTTTTTTAGAAGGCAAAGTAGTAAAATTAGTAGCAGAATAAACAAATTGTTGAAATTTGCATATTTTTTTTTTAGATCTAGAAGTAAGGTAGTACCCATCAGTCTTAAGATCATTATAACGTAGAGTGACAATAAAGTACCAGCACCAATGTTTTTATGGTCTTAGACAGCTACTATATATTACATTTAATTACCAATAATTTGAGTTTAAAAAGTTGCATGTAAAGTGACTACAGTAATGGTGTATCTGAGACATCTAAAACACTGTCAGTCTAGCCCCTCTACAAGTTTACCCTTTTGCGCTCGTTGGAAGGTGTCTCCGGTGCTATACTCCTTCAAGCTGTCTTTAGATTGCCTTTGATTAATTGCATTTTCAATACTCTTCTCTTCAGATTCTTGCTCTGCACCTTCTAGTTGCACTTGCAGTCTGTACACTTAAAAAAGACACAGTGTAAACAAGCTGATTGCGCTTGCTCATTTAAATATGATTGTAATAAAAGCATTTAGAGGTCAGGCTAGCTGTATGATTGAAACACAGGGAAAGGTTTCTCTCCAGCAAGAAGAAAATTAAACAGAAAAAAAAAAAGCACAAGAAGATAGCAATCGAGGAAGCGTCAATTATGGCAAGATTTTCAGTGACTTCAGTGGGAGAAAGAGTAAACTCATATTGTGTCCAGAAGAGTAATGGCAGACTTGATTTCTAGGCTTTATATTCACTAAATTTCCCTAAATTCACCCTAGTGAGCCAGCTGGAAGGGCTAACCTGTGTTGATAGAATTACCTTCATTTTCTGCTTGGGTAGCTTTGTTACCGGTGTCACTTACAGAGTCTTCTGACACCACCTGTGCAGTAACATCCCCTCCAAGGTCTTTGTCCAAGTCTCCATTTTGTGACTGCATTTTAAGATACGTGATTTAAACAAACATCAGCCAAGTTGGTATTTGACTTACAATCCAACTTCCAGACAAAATGTGTAAAGGCCTTAGCAGGAGAACCTGTTACAGATAAAAAGACCACATGAGTAAATGACTGGACCCAGTAATCTGGGACTATTCATGCCATTGAAAGGCAGGGAGAGTTTATCTTAAATTGTGCCCACTGTGGATGAGGATCATGGCTGAGAACCCTCCCAGAACCAAAGCAAGTCACTTTTTTTCCTTTGGAAGCTGGAGCACTGAGGATGCATCGGGGGGTGCTGTTCTGAGGCACAGCCTGCCTCCTGCCCGCTGGAAGCTGGGCAGGCTCCAAGGGGAGCTGCAGTCTCCCCATGAGGATTGAGGATGCTGTTACGTTTCGGCCCTGCGCTTTTCGCTGCTGTCGGAACTCGATGATCTTTGAGGTTCCTTCCAATTCCAACCGCTCTACGATACCTCCCGTTAAACCTCCAGTTCCCTTTACCTGACCCGGGCTGGACCGGGTGTTCGGACCCAGACTCCGGTGCACTGGGTGGGCGGCGGCTCCCGGCCTCGCCGCGGTACGCCGCGGTCAGCAGGAAACGCAAACCGCGGGGGACGGGAGAGAGCGGAGCGGAGGGACCCCGATCCCGAGGCCGCTCCCGAGGCCGCCGGCCGCGCCCCCCGCCTCAGCCGCCCCAACCGCCGCCGTCGCTATGGCGACGCCGCGCGCAGCCCCACAAGGCCCCGCGGCCGCTCCTGGCGGCCCTGCGCAGGGCGCAGGCGGCGGCGGGTTGGGGCAGCGCCGAGCCGAGCCGAGCTGCCGGAGAACCCGGCCCCGCGGCCGGCAGTGAGGAGCAGCGGGCGGGTAACGGGGTAACTGGGGGGATGTTTTCCTTTAGAGCCGGGGTTGAGGCCGCGGGCTGGTCCCGAGCGGCCCTGTCCGTCCCCGCAGCGTGAGGCCTGCGGCCTGCAGTGGGGCTGGGCGAGCGGGCAGGGTGTGGGCGGCCCTAAAGGCAGCGACGGTGAGGAGCCGGCTCCGGCTGTGGGTGAGGTGCTGCCGAGGAGTTGGCATTTGGGTTTTGTGCTTGTTTGTAAAAAAATTGCTCACTCGTAAAAACCTTGTGAGGCACAGCAAGCTTTCTAGTGAAAGCCGGTGACATTAATGCGGGGCACCGTCCCATGGCTCAAAGGTTTCCAAGCCATAAGGACACAGCAGGTGCGATGTGTGTGCTGGGAAAGCGGCGGTGCTTCGGGATAGCGCCAGGGACTTTATAAAGTTACATGTCTGTCTCAGCTCGCTGTGTCTCTCCTGTAGCCTTCTGTGCCTGGGAGAGTCTGTTATTTCTTGTGTGCTCAGCTTGTTGTCCTTGCCTGTTCTACGGGTGAGTCTTAATCTTCCAAAAACTAATTTTTACATGTTGAGCTTCCCTTATCTGCTTGGACTGAAATTGTTTCACTTACAGCATCGTTGATTTGTGTTATTGCAGTATAACTGATTAACAGCTAAACCCTTGAACAAGAACTAAACAGTAGCTAAAACAGTGAGGATGATGGTAGGCAATACCCACATTTTTGTGGCTTTTTCTGCATCAAAGTGGTGCTCAGGCTGCATGTGCTGACTCTTAGAACTTATCCATTCAGTCTGAAGAGTTTATGTGGCCCAAGAGGTGATTGTCATTGCCTGTGTCTCTCTTATTTTTTCCCAGGCTCGTGATCACCATGGCTGCAGTGGATCGTTTCTACCTCCTGTACAGAGAGATCAGCCGTTCCTGCAGTTTTTACATAGAGGCCCTGGCTATAGTTGGAGCGTGGTACACAGTCAGAAAGTGTGTGTCTCTTGCATTTGACACTTACAGCATGCTGAGGTTGCATTTAATTCCAAGGCTGGGTGGCGAGATTGATCTTGTCAAGCGGTACGGAAAATGGGCCGTGGTCACTGGTAAGAGAGTGAAGCACAATATTTGCTTATGTTTATATAAAATACTCTGCTGGTACTATAAAAGTTGCTAGCTTATATTGTTGGTCGAGCTTTATGTCACAAGCTGGGCCTGCATTATCTCAGGTTGCAAGTTCATCTTCTTGAGCAGTGACAGTTGTTCAGTGCCCTACTAAATTCACTTCCTCAGGAGATGGGCGAGCTCAGTGCATTGACTGACTTCTGGGAAAGAATCGTAGAACATTTTTTACCCATAATTGCAAGGTATAACCAGAACACATACAGGTGTAGACAGAGATGCAGACAAAATCCTTTTTTTGCTATGTGCTTTTCACATGTGCTTGAGTTCTTCAACAATGTTTAAGTCATGTACCACTGACATCCTTGCCTTTCATTAAGGTTCTATTCTAAGCTCTCTGTTATCATAGAAAATATAAAACTTGTATGAGGTGGGATTGCAGAAGGTTGCTATTGACAATCATGGAAACATAGTGGGATGACATACACATCCTGCAAAGGATGGCTGTAAACTCTTCAGAAGGGATAGGCCAGGAAGGAGAGTTGGTGGGATGGCTCTGTATGTTAGGGAGTGTTTTGGTTAGAGCTTAACGATGGGGACAATAGGGGTGTGTGTGCACGTAAGAATGAGTGTTTATTGGTGAGAATCAGGGGGAAAGCCAGCAAGGCAGGTACCATGTTGCAAGTCTGTAATAGACTACCCAACCAGGATGAAGAGGCAGACGAAATAAGCAGCTGGGAGAAGTCTGATAATCGCTAGCCCTTGTTCTTGTGGGGGACTTCAACTTACCAGACATCTGCTGGAAATACAGTACAGCAGAGAGGAAACACTCTAAGAGGTTCCTGGAGTGTGTGTTGAGGATAACTTCCTGACACAGCCGGTGAGGCAGCCAACCAGGGACAGTGCCATGCTGAACCTGCAGTTTATGAACAGAGAAGGACTTGTGGGAGATGTGAAGGCTGGAGACCATCTTGGACATAGTGATCACAAAATGATAGAGTTTTCAATTCTTGAAGAAGTACAGAGCGTGGGGGGTCAGTAGAATTGCCACCTTGGTGTTCTGGAGGGCATGCTTTGGACTGTTTAGGAGCCTGGTTGAGAGAGTCCCTTGGGAGGCAGTCCTGAAGGGGAAAGTAGTCCAGAAAGGCTGGATATTCTTCAAGAAGGAAATCTTAAAGGTGCAGGACCTCGCCATCCCCATGTGACATAAGATAAGCCACCAGGGAAGAAGACTGGTCTAGCTAAATAGAGAGCTTTAGCTGGAACTGAGGAAAAAAAGAGTAATTACCCTCAGTAAGCCTACAGACAACACCAAGTTGGGTGGGAGTGTTGATCTGCCAAAGGATAGGAAAGCTCTACAGGAGGATCTGGACAGGCTGGGTGGATGGGCCAAAGCCAATGGTATGAGGTTCAACAAGGCCAAGTGCTGGGTCCTGCACTTGGGTCACAATAACCCCATGAACACTACAGGCCTGGGGAAGAGTGCCTGAAGCTGCCCAGCGGAAAAGGACCTCGGAGTATTGGTTGGCAGCTGGCTGAACATGAGCCAGCAGTGTGCCCAGGTGGCCAAGAAGGCCAACAGCATCCTGGCCTGTATCAGGAACTGTGGCCAGCAGGACTGGGGCAGTGATTGTACCCCTGTACTTGGCACTGGTGAGGCCCCACCTTGAGGGCTGTGTCCAGTTTTGGGCTCCACACTAGACGAAAGAATTGAGGTGCTGGAGCGGGTCCAGAGAAGGGCAATGGAGCTGGTGAGGGGTCTGGAGCACAAGTCTTGTGAGGAGAGGCTGAGGGAGCTGGGGTTGTTCAGCCTGGAGAAAAAGAGGCTGAGATGAGATCTCGCTTTCTACAACTCCCCAAAAGGAGAGTGTAGCCGGGGAGGGGGGGAGTGTGTCAGTCTCTTCTGCCAAGGAACAGGTAATAGAACAAAAGGAAATGGCCTCAAGTTGCGCCGGGGTAGGTTTGGGGTGGATATTAGGAAAAAATTCTACACCAAAATGGTTATTAAGGATTGGAATGGGCTGCCCAGGGAAGTGGTTGAGTTACCATCCCTGGAGGTATTTCAGAGATGGGTAGACATGGTGCTAAGGGGCATGGTTTAGTGGTGGACTTGGCAGTGCTGGATTAATGATTGGACTCGATTAAAAAAGGTCTTTTCCAACATAAATGATTCTATGACGTTGTCTTTATTGTTTTGGTTTTGAGATCACTATACTCAGTGCCATGTGATCTTCAGATAAGGGAACAAATGTATAATTGAAAGGACTGGCAAAAGAGAAGACTGGGGCTGTTCTGATTTTCACCTTGTTTTTCTATTTTCTATTACAGGTAGCACAGATGGTATTGGGAAGGCGTATGCTGAAGAACTGGCAAAGCGTGGTGTCAACATCATCTTAATCAGCCGAAACAAGGAGAAGTTGGAGGCTGTATCTAGAAGCATATCTGAAACCTATAAAGTGGAAACAGATTTCATAGTAGCTGACTTCAGCAAGGGGTGTGAGCCTTACCCAGCCATTAGGGAGGCTCTGAAAGACAGAGAAATTGGCATTTTGGTGAATAATGTAGGAATGTTTTATCCCTACCCGGACTATTTTACCAACCTGTCAGAGAATGTGCTGTGGGACATGATCAACATAAATATTGTTTCTGCTAACATGATGATGCACATTGTGCTGCCGCGCATGGTAGAGAAGAAGAGAGGGGCAATTGTGAATGTTTCTTCTGCATCCTGTTGTCAGCCGACACCAATGCTGACAATCTATGGAGCCTCTAAAGTAAGTTGGGGAGTAATGTTTAATGGTACGCACTGAAAAGTAGATGCGTTATAGGTTGGTTTTAACACATTCAGCAAGGATATCACTATATACTTCAAAGTTTTCTAGGGATTTGTTCAAGTATTGGAGGGGAAAGTTACACATAATATGCAGTAAACTCTTTGTCTTCACCAATAGTGGGCTTTGAAGCAAATTCAGTGCTATTTGGATTATGTGTGAACAGTGGCATAACAGTAGTTTTAGGAAAAATGTTACCTTCCTCAGAGGAATGATGTGGAAAGCAAAGTGTCAGTTCTGTGAGCCATTGAAAGGGTCAAGAATTTCAGCTCTGTCTTCTTCAGCTGAACTGTGCAGACATACCTCAAGCTACCTACACAGTCGTATTTGGTAGCAAGAAGGGCTCTCTACTCATGCTTAGGTCACCATTATGACAAGGGTTGTGGCCAAATCAGGCCACTGCTTCACCTAACACCAAGTGCAGAAGGGTTCTTACATCATTGTCTGTACCGTATTTGGGTAGAAGTGAAAAGAACTTTCCCCCTCTTAATTATTTTTCATGGGGAGATCCAGTCAGTAATGAATAGGATGGGGCAGCTGGGTGATGCTGGAAGTACGAATGCAGGTGGGGTTGTGGATTTACAGTGGATGACTTGCTGCTGAATCCACAAAAGCAGTGGGGATTGGAGAAGGATCTTGGCTCCATCTGGAGTGTAAACACAAGTGGTTGTTGCTCCCAGCTGCGGGTGGCTGCCCTCTGCTGTAGTCTAACCCCTGTGCAGCCTTGCTCCTGGGATAGCTTTTGCCAGTACTTCCTTTTGCCTGGAGCAAAACCAGCTCTTATTACCCCAGGTATAAAGCTCCCTGCAGATTTTCTTCAGTGTTGAAACTGGCTTAACATTCCTGTTTCTGTTGCAGAGTATCTCCTCCCTTGGTTAAGTGTATGTAAAACTGTAACTAAAACAATTAAAAGGCCTGAATGAAAAAGAACAGAACAAAACCAGGTGTACCAAAGTTTCTTCCTTTAGCTGCCAGCATTAATCCAAATCCCAGATCAGCAATCTGGTTTAAAGCCTGGCCTCTGTACATCGGCACAGAAGTGGGAACAAGCTGCTCTAGCATCCTAAGCCTCTGTGCCTTAACAGTGTAAGGTGTTTGAAGTGGTAGGTTATTTTGTTTGTTTTCCTAAAGCAGGCATAAGAGCATTTGTAGGAAGTGCTCTCCTCACAGTTTGTTGGAAACCAAGCTTTTGTGAGGCCATTTGGAAGCAGAAACCCATTCACTCATAAGCTGAGTCTAAAATGCTCTTTCTCAGGGGGTAAGTGAGTGCGCAGTGCAGCGGTAGCTTCAGTGTGGCATCAGTGTTGCTCCTTTATAAGACTGAGCCATGCTCATTTTCCTGTCTCTCTGATTCCAGCAACCCCAGTTACCAGGCTTGTGCTTTCTTTATATTATTCTGTAAACATAAAATGAACCAAAGGAGATAATACAGATGCACATAAACAATTGCATGTTTAATTTTGCACAAGGGAGTCCCAGGAAGTAATTAACCTAGCTTCTGGGGAAGATCAGCTGGAATATGAAATTCACCTGTAAATGTGTTAAGGAATGGGTCTTCATTTTGTCCTTTTTACAGTAGTATGTATAGTTAGATTTGGAGTGTCCCCTGCAGTGCCCCCAAACTAAACAAGGTGTTTGTTTTACATGAAATAAATGTTTCTGTATTGTTTTTAGGCAGAAATTGTCAGATTTTCTTGTTAAATTCACATCAGAGATTTAAGCAGTCACTTTGTCCTACAACTTGCTGTACCGTTGCAGGTTTTTAGCAAACAAATAGCAACAAATAGAACTGTTGGTAATGCTTTAGAAATGGGTATATCTATACTATTTATTCAAGGTTTTATATAAAACCCTGCCCTAAGACTTGATTGTTTTTATTAATTAAAAAAAAAAGAAAAAAAGATGTCTCTTTCTGCTTTTGTCTTTCTAGACCTACTTGGACTATTTCAGTAGAGCACTACATTATGAGTATGCCTCAAAAGGAATTTTTGTTCAGAGTTTAACCCCATTCGTAATTGCCACAAAAATGGTAGCATGCAGCAGCACTGCATCAAAGAGATCTTTCTTTTTTCCTTCTGCTGAAGAATATGCACGTCATGCTGTTTCTACTCTGGGGCTATCCACAAGGACTACTGGATACTGGAAGCACGCAATAAAGGTAACAGAATTCATTAAAGTATTTCCTGTTTGTCAATGGAAGTAAATAAGCTGTTTACTTTCTTAGGAATCTGAATGAAAACTATGCTTGTATCCTGAAACAGTGCAATATATATTGTAGGACTTAAAGGCATTGCACTGTATTTTCTCACTAATTCTGCTTTAGAAAATTACACTCAGGCATGCTTATTTTTAGAATGAGAGGGTGAATCCAATTCCCGCTTGAAATGCACAGCAGAAATGAGAAAGAGACAACTTTTTATTCAAAAGCACAGGGTATCTTGTTTCACTTGGGGTGTTGCTGACTGGGCAAGCATTTCACTGTTTTCTGTGAATGGAAGCAGCTTTTTTCAGTCTTAATTTATTGAGCATATTTTTACTTTGGGGAGGAGTGGGTAAGGAGGATGGAATAACAGCAGGGGAGAAACCTCACATTTTTATCCTATGCTACCTGGAAGCAGGTTCTCCGTATGTTGTGTTTTCACTTTTGGGCACAGACTGTGGGCTCCAAAGTAATTTTATGAATGTTGGTCACATCTCATGTGTCCTACTGAGTGGCTTTCTGTGGCATTAGGTCAAGTAGAAGGAATTGAAGTAGGGATTAGTCCAAAAGGAATAAAAGAGATGGGAAGGATTCCAGCAAGATGTAGCAGTTAAAGGAAGTGGACAGTACTGCTGCTGCAAACTTGAGCAAACCACTTCAGAATTTATTTGCAGAAGCTAACTGTTCAGTTGTGTGCACTACTTCCAAAATGTCTAAATATATTTACTTTCCGGGGATTGAATTTAAGGCTTAGCTGCTGATGTTTGAGCAGGTTTTGCCTTGCTTTAGTGGTAATTTGAAAAACTGGGGTTTTTTTAATGGAATATATTTTAATCTCTCCCTTCCTTTCTTCTTTTTCTCTTGTGTCCCTGTACCTCTCCACAGTTCACATTGGGTGAGTGCATACCTGAATGGATCTGGGCATGGTTTGCAATGTATTTTGGCAGAATTATACGCAAAGAAGCTTTAACGTGCAAAGTGAAATAGGAATATCCAGACGTCCTGCATAATGAGTGCTATATTCTGATCAGTGCTGCAAAACTGTTTAGTGAACCTTGGTGGACTCACTGTAATTTATCCATACCTCGCTCAATGAGCTACCTGCAACCTCGACATCAGAAGTCTGGATCCTTGCTGTGTCCTTGTGTTAAATAGCTCAGCTTTCCTCCACGACAAAGAGCTGATCTTGTTGAGGTTGATCTCTGTTCGCTTCTCTTGAAGGTAATTTGGCAGGAGCAGGTAACTTGTAAAGTTGAATTCTCGGAATTTGAGAATTCCCCAAATCTGTCCCCAAAAATCATTCTGTTCAAATAAACCAATTCCAGTTAAATGTATTGTTTCTTTATTACATAGTTTTGTGTAAATTTTTTGTTCTTCTAACAGCAGATGTTTGTGTTGTTGCTTTTGAACTTCTCAAAATTAAGGTGTATGGCAAGGTAACACTGATTTGGAGGTTGTTTAAATGACTGAAAAGGTCTTACAGAGCTGTAAAGGAATTTGGAGATCGGCTTGGATGTTTTCTTCTTCAAAGTGTGAATATTTTAAATATTGCATCAGCAATCTCAAATACGGCTGGAGAAAGTGAATAAAGAATCGCCAGCCTTCCTGGCAGGTGTTAGACCTCACTCAACCACATCTGAAGAATCCATTTCTCAAACAGCCTTAGTCCTCAGCTCAAGAAGGACATAGGCCTGTTGGAGTAGGGCCAGAGGTAATCTCGGAGATGCTGCAAGGGCTGGAGCCCCTCTGCTGTGAGGACAGGCTGAGAGAGTGGGGGGGGTTCAGCCTGGAGAAGAGAAGGTGCTGGGGAGACCTTCAAGCCCCTTCCAGTCCCTTAAGGGGCTCCAGGAAAGCTGGGGAGGGACTCTGGATCAGGGAGGAGAGTGATATGACAAGGGGGAACAATTTTAAACTGAAAGAAAGGAGATGTAGATGAAATATTAGAAATAAATTCTGTACCATGAGGGTGGTGAGAGCCTGGCCCAGGTTGCCCACAGCAGCTGTGGCTGCCTCATCCCTGGAGGGGTTCAAGGCCAGGAGCAACCTGGTCTGATAAGAGGTGTCCCTGCCCAGGGCAGGGGGTTGCAACTAGATGGTCTTCAGGGTCCCTTCTCAACCCAAACCATTCTGTGATTCTTCAAAGGGCGGCTGCTCCCGGCCTCCTTACCGGCTCCGGCAGGAAACCTCCCTCACAGTAATCCCCAGCACCTCGGCTGCCATCACGCCTCCCCGCACCTGCGCGCTCCGCGCAGCCCCCTCCCCTCGCCCCGTGCGCATGCGCTGATCGCGATGGGTCTCTCGCGAGAGCGCTGTGGTAAACAGCGCACAAAATGGCGGCGGCGGGATCCGTGGCGGCACGGTGAGTGGGCGGCGGGCGAGGGGCGCGGGGGAGGGAGCGGGACGGCGGCGCGGCTGCTGCTTCTGCCGCGCTGTTTCTGTGGGGGGAGCGCTGTGCTGTCAAGCTGTGGGGGTGGCGGAGCGGGGCCGCAGAAGCTGGGCCTCCAGCAGCTGGGCCTCCAGCAGCCGGTCGCCGTTCCCGCTGCCCCTTATTTCTGGGGCTGCCTCGTCCTGCCGCGGCAGGGGCCGAGCTCCCTGAACGGGATGGCTCCTCGGCTGCCCGCCGCCTCCGCGCCGGTGCTCTCTGGGCCTCTCCCGGCCGGCCATCTCTGCGGAGATCCCATGACTCGGTCTGGGCTACCCTCGCTTCAGAAAAACCGGGGAGTAGCTCCAAACGTAGCCATTCTAGGACAAGTTAATAAGTTTAAGTTCTTGTCCAACCCCAAACGCTAAGGGTATTAAACAGAATAAAGGTGTGAGCGTGTTGTTCCTTTGCTCTTGGTTTCTATGATATTTCAGCATCATGCTTGCATACAATCTCTTATCGGCCATAAGGATGTTTGTTTTGCTCATGAGTGTATTTGATTTTTTGGTTTTTTAATTGCCTTAGGGGTTGTAAACCAACGAAATTATAAGGTAGGCAGAGCTCAGCCAATATCAGCAGTTATTGTACAGTAACTATGTCTAATTTAAGGACGAAGAGGAAACTGTAATCGCAAGCAGTTTATAGTCTCTCATGGTGTTGTTAGTCAGCTAGAAATAGATATCCTATCCCTGTTACAAGGAAATACTTGAGAATGCTAAATAAAGTTAAATAACATTTAGCTAAGAGCTGTCACGTGCAGATTTGATTCAGTCTGTTGTTGTGCTGTGAAGTCATCCTGTCATTCTCCTGAATAGTGTGAATTCCCTAAAAAGGCTCCTACTTTTCAGTCCAGGTCGCTGCACCGATGTATAGTTGTGCTCTGCTTCTCCACGTGGTGTGACGGACCAGAGGAAAATGTTTCTCTTTGCTCATGTCGTAATGGCTTTTTATCTATCAATTGCTAGATAAATGCTTAGAATTTTTAAAAATGCTAGCATTGCAATTTTTCCTGAATAGTTCCTGTACCTTGTGAGCCCACGTTGTAAGTAGCTCACGTTCCACCTCAAGAAAATTTGAAAGACTTTTTTCATGTTAATTTTATCTTACAAGCACAGGGACTGAAATTTTGCTTCCTGTCCTTACCAGCCATTGGCACAGAGTTTGGATTTGATTCTCCTTGTGTAAAATGGCATACCATAGCAGAATTTCTATGTGCTGCATTTCTGCCTGGAAAAACAAGCCGCCATGCTTTTTTAAGTGTCTGTGGACACTTTTTATCATGTTAATATTTTATTTTACTTTTTACTTTTTCCTTGCCTGGGCCTGGCTTGTCGTTTTTTTCTCTTCACTCCCCTTACACAAAGGCTGGTAGAGTTTGATTGTCACTGTTACCTGTTCTGTTGCCAGGTTAATGCCTGAGTCTTCAATGTGTGCTCTGGGTGAGCAAGGAAGAAATGAACACTTGTGAAAAATTACTAAATGAAACATATGAACAACTTTTTCTGTGTTATTTCTAATACTAACTGCCAAAGGTGTCTATCTTCTGTGATTTTCCAGCTATACATTTGCACAAATGTGTAATTATTTTCTATATTGCCCTGCCTTACAGGTTGGCTTGCAATCAGCTTTCCTAATTCTTCTAGGGAGCTAACTTTGCCATCAGAAATGGGGTACAGGACTCAGCTACCACATCCTGAGTGACCAAATCCTTTAATACAAAATGGAGAAGAAGCGTAGAAAGAAATGAGCCTGTTCATAAGGCTTTACCTCAAAAGACCATGAAATCTCTACTTATTTTGGACACAGCTTTAAGAATATCCGACTGATCAGCACAGTGAAAGCAACGTTTACTGAAAGAAAAATGAACTAGTTTATAAGGAAGAAAATTGTAATTTGAATATATGGAATTTTTGGAATGAAACCATCTTCTTCTATGACCATGAAGTTTGCAAACGTCTGGTTTGTTCTGGTTGTTATTTTGCTCTGTGGCAAAAACCACTTTGGTACCAGACTAGGGAATTCCTCTCATGAGGCTCACATATGCCCTGGATGTTCTCGCCTTACTTTGAAAGTGGAATTCACTTCGACAGTCGTGGAGCATGGTAATAAAGAGTTAAGCAGTAAAAAAAAAAAAAATAAATATATTAACTCTGTGAAGTTCAAGTGTATGTTACTGATTTGTGGTGTTTGTGAAATTGTAACATTCAGAGAGTTTCTGTAGAAGCGTATAATGTGCTAAATTCTTTGTATTCAAAAAGAGAAACAGATTATTTGTCAAAGGTTCCTGGTTTAACTAGAGACAGGATTCCAAGAACAAGAGAAAGAAGAGAGGGGAAATAAAGAGGATGTAAAAAATGGAGTGTGAAGGTTCGGGTGGCCAAGCCTGGTCACTTTGGTGTTTTAGTAGCTGTTTGTTTCGCCCCTGCCAGTGGTATATTTGAGGCTCTTTCATGAAATGTAACCATGAGTGGGCACTGAAGGGGTGAGAAAGGCCAGAAATCTCTGTGGGTTTGTTTAAGGAAAAGTTTGGAAACGATAGCACATGCATGGAAAAATTGCAAAGATAGTTGTGAAGGGAGCAGATGAAAGACAAAGTCGGCAGATATCACTGCTGATATGGCAAAGGATGGCAGTAGGATGCCTTGACTCCGAGTCAACTTGCTGACTCGGGTACCCGTAACGTTTACACGGTGAAGCTGTGTGTGTGCCTGGGTGCTCACAGGCACAATGTCCATAGCAATGTTTCTGTGCATAGTTACCCCAAAACCTACTGTGGTGAATGAAGTGGTCTGTGCTGGGGCTCAGCCCCTCTCACAAATCACTAATCCAGATCACGGACTGGACTGTTGGGGCCAACTTTGTTCTCTGTGCATGTCATAATTGGTGTCAGTAAAAGCACTAAAACTCAATACCATCTAGAGGCTAGACATCTCTAAATCATACATATCAAGAAGCATATTGAATTGACATATCAAACAGTTGTTTGTACTGCTGGATGTAACAGTAACTGTTACCTCTCCTCTGCTCCCCCTCATCGTTTTGCCTTTCTACGATACTTACAATTCTACCTTCCTTTCAAAGGTTTTTATCCTGTTTTGCAGATTTCCTGATGGAAAAAAAAAAAAAAACCATTATGCAGCACAGAAATAAATTGCAGATTTCTAAAAGCAACAAAAAGGTGCCTCAGATTGTGATTCTTTGTTTTGGATAACTTAAAAAGAAATATTTTGACCTTTGCAATGTGAATGTGCGAGTAAACTGCTTAAACATCAGTTCTGATAAGTTGTGCTCTTGTTCCAGAGTATATTGTGGCTTTTAATGGATACTTCACAGCTAAAGCTAGAAGTAAATTTATTTCAAGTGCACTAAAAAGTAGTGATATTGAGAACTGGAGGATTGTACCTCGCAACAACCCAGCCAGTGACTATCCTAGTGATTTTGAAGTTATTCAGATCAATGAGAAACAGAAAGATGGAGTACTGACACTGGAAGATCATCCAAACATCAAACGTGTAACACCTCAGCGGAAGGTCTTCCGATCACTCAAATATTCAGAGTGTAAGTAATTTTCTGCGTGGTTGCATGAAATCTGCTCTGAAAGAGTCTTCTCAGCTTTATTATGGACCATCGGCTTAGCATTATGCAAATGAGAAGTGCCCAGCTTTTATTTAGTTTACAGAAATCTGTTCTTTTGCCTATAAAATTATCAGGATCTTGTCATATCTTTGCTAAAGCATGGCAAAGATTCCAACTACAATGTAGAAACGTTTCTTTTGCAGCAATCACTTACCAGAGACTGTGGACCACTATATCCCTAGTCAATGAAAAGGAAGCTTTGGGTACTCACTCATCTAAAATTTTTGCTGTAATATGATGTGTGCATTTGCATAAAGAGCTAATCTTTAGTTTTCCTCATACTGTATTTTCTTCATTCTCGTTCTGCGTAGCTGATCCGATGTTGCACTGCAATGAAACTAGATGGACTCAAAAATGGCAGTCATCTCGTCCCTTGAGAAGAGCAAGTCTGTCTTTAGGTTCCGGCTTCTGGCATGCAACAGGTCGACACTCGAGCAGGCGTTTGCTGAGAGCTATCCCACGTCAGGTTGCACAGACCTTGCAGGCAGATGTCCTCTGGCAGATGGGTTATACAGGTAAGCTTTTGTCTCTTGGCTTAGAACAATTACCATCTTTGAAAGAACAAGTGAAGTGTAAGGAAAGGCTAATTGGCTCCTATGTGTTAATCCCTCATTGGGTGTCAGTTCCAGAAAGATTGAGAAATAACTTCATTGTTGTATACTTACGGAGAGCTCTTCTGTGTATTTGTATACTATACTTAAGAGAAATGGATCATATTTATGATCTGTGGTAGAATATCTGAATTGGAATGTGTTTTCTTTAAGATCTATAACTTACTGAGCTTGTGACTTGCATGCTACATCAAGCATAAATGTTTTCTTTGACATGATAGATTTGCTATGAACTTGAATCAGAAAAAACAATGCTTTTGTGTTATAGGTGCTGGTGTAAGAGTAGCAGTGTTCGACACTGGTCTGAGTGAGAAACATCCACATTTCAAAAATGTAAAGGAGAGAACAAACTGGACTAATGAGAGAACCTTGGATGATGGTGAGTTAACTGTGCATAATTGTCCAACTATTCCTGACACTGGCATGTCTGTTTTCCATTGTAGAACTGCTGTTGCTGCTGTGGTGCTAACATCCGTTTAAAGTATGTATCTTGAGATTTTAAGCTGAATTTTGCGGTGTCCTGAGCACTTTGTACTGATACCAAATTCAACAAAGAGTATTAAGGTTCCAGGAGGGTGTTGCATAAGTTTCCTTTGAATGATAGCATTTGAAGAGTCAGGGCCAGAAGGCATAATTCAGGTATAAATACGTTGTCGAAGTAGGTGGAGGTGGGAGCAAACCCCACAAAGCTGTTTCATTCCTGTTCCTTTTTGTCTGTTCTGCTGTTTCACCACGCATACATATTTCCCTACTTGTGAGGGAGAGCATTTTCCTTCTTTACTGTGCAGTCCTAAACTAATCAGAGTTTTGGCACCTTCCTGTAAAGTTTTTCTAATCTGTGTAGTTTTCATCAACAAACACTGTGCTGACTCATGCCCATCAACGTTCCACAGAACTTTTTATTTTCTGCAGTATATTTCTGTTCCTTTTTCATGTGTCGACCCTAGCTTGCCCTGACCATATGCTTTCACAGATTATTAACTTCAGACAGTCTGGATCAGTGAGTCAGTTGGCAATTTAATCCCTTTAGAGTTCAAGGTAATGCGTATCTTGCTCAGTCTTGTGTGCACCTCCGTAGTTTTATTCCGTGTAGTATTTCTTGGCATTGCAGCACCTGAGTTTTGTAGCACTTTCTATTAGTTCTGTGCCCACATGGTGGCTGAACAGGCAGATTCGAAGCACTGAAATACAGTGTACACACTAAAGCTATTTTTTTGTTGTTTTTGAGGGGAGGAAAAAATGTGTTTTCTTGTCTTATTTTTCATCCTTAGCAAAATATAATTATTACAGTTAGGATAAAAATATGTTAAGGAGGTTATGTAAAAATAAGTTGGCCTTGTGACTTGCATTTTCCAAAATAGCCTTTATCTCTTGTGGTTGCTTTGTGTGGCTCTTGATTTTGCTGGTGGTAATCAGGAGTGGGTAGACTGGAGAGCGTATCGCTCCGAGGTTCATCAGCTGGTCCTCTGGCCTAGACAGCACTGGGAATTCTGGCCCCACCGAACCCAGTAGCAAAATAGGATTCAATAGGACTGAACCCAGTGTTTGCGGGTTGTTGTAAAGTCTGTTTTGTATAGGCTGTGTTTAATAGTGCAAATCCTTGACAATTAAATGCTTTGTCTGCTAACCTCATGAAGTACAACCAGGCCAAGTGCAAGGTCCTGCACCTGGGTCACAGCAATCCCAGGCACAAATACAGGCTGGGCAGAGAATTGCTGGAGAGAAGCCCTGAGGAGAAGGACTTAGGAGTGCTCATGGATGAGAAGCTCAACATGTGCCGGCAGCGCATGCTGGCAGCCCAGAGAGCCAACCCCATCCTGGACTGCATCAAAAGAAGCGTGGCCAGCAGGGCGAGGGAGGTGATTTTACCCCTCTGCTCTGCTCTGGTGAGACCCCACCTGGAGTACCGTGTCCGGCTCTGGAGTCCTCAACACAGGAAGGACATGGACCTGCTGGAATGGGTTCAGCGGAGGACCATGAAAATGATCAGAAGGCTGGAGCACCTCTCCTACGAAGACAGGCTGAGAGAGTTGGGGTTGTTCAGCCTGGAGAAGAGAAGGCTCTGGGGAGACCTTATAGCAGCCTTCCA
>JAOXNO010000063.1:26746312-26768442 GCA_028565335.1 Limnodromus scolopaceus
AGCTGTGGCTGCCCCATCCCTGGAGGGGTTCAAGGCCAGGTTGGAGGGGGCTTGGAGCAACCTGGTCTGGTGGGAGTTGTCCCTGCCCAGGGCAGGGGGGTTGGAACTCGATGATCTTTAAGGTCCCTTCCAACTCTAACCATTTTGTGGTTCTATGATCTTACTTTGTTTCCTTCTCTCTGTGATAGGTTTAGGCCATGGGACCTTTGTAGCGGGTGTGATAGCCAGCATGAGAGAATGCCAGGGATTCGCTCCAAATGCAGAACTGCACATTTTCAGAGTGTTCACCAATAACCAGGTAGTTATTTTACATGTGTTTCAATTTCTGCCTTTCCAGATTAATGCTGTATTAATTATTTCCTTTAGGAATATTACAAGCACTTGTAAATGTTGACATATTTTCTTTGATAAGTGAGAAGGATACACCTTTCTGTTTAAAAGAGACTTACTACAAGACATCTTACAGTTTCCAAATGTGGTATATTTTTCAGAAATAATGTGTGGAAGTCTGGTCTGTATAGTGTTGGAGCAATCACTCAAATGTACTGAGCACTGGAAATATTAGGAGACCGTTGTCATTTTTGCACTTTATTTTGATGTCGTTTTTCCCTTCTGTCTGAAATCTGTATTGTCATGGGATCATTGGATTTTCCAGTGATAGCTTTTCCCCCACCTCTTTCTTACATAGGTCTCATATACATCTTGGTTTCTGGATGCCTTTAATTATGCAATTTTAAAGAAGATAGATGTGTTGAATTTAAGTATTGGTGGGCCGGACTTCATGGATCATCCATTTGTTGACAAGGTTAGTAGGAGGAAATAAAGTGGTCGTGGTATTTGTATCCCTCATACAAATGCTGGACTTGCAGAGCTACTTGTTTGCTGCAGCTGCTGACAGATTCTGGTGCTGCTGACAGTTTCTGTGGGGTTTTCATTTGCAAGAGAGAAATTTTGTACAGCGTACAGGCTTTCAGGAATATATTTAAGGAATGGATTTTAAAAAAACCCAGACAGCCAAAATATTCAGGGAGCTTTTACAAAATGCTCTATGGCTGTATGTTCTGCTAGGAAGTCTGACTCCCAAGCAGGCAACTAAGTGGGCCCTTAACAGAAGACGCTTAACTGAAATCTGCCCTTACTATTTCTTTTTTTAAATCAATGCATGGTTAATTTACTTATTGGAAAAAATATGTATAGTGTGAATTTAGCAGCAAATTGTTTAAGAACAAATAGGTACAAGTACAGGTAGTTGATTCAGCTATGTGATACAGGATTTGTTTCAGAATAAGATGGAATTAGGTTTTTGTCTTTGTAACTGTCATGGTTCCCTGAATTGTCTTCTGTCCTTCAGAAGCACTAAGTGAATCAGTTTATGTTTTAAAAAAGGATAAAATCTTCTTTTTAAAGGGTAGTTAAGGGATTCAAGGCATAGAAATTATTTTCTTTTTTTTTTTTTTTGATAACTTGCATTGAAATTTAGTTTGACAGTGACTTCACTACTCTTCCCAGAGTGTTACTGGAGGGCATTCAGAATAACTTGATTTCAGCATCTGGAGTGCCTTGTTATGGGCAGTTTTTCCTTTGATGTAACCTAAATACGTCTTACCAGCAGTATTGCTGTTGAGGCTGGGTTATCGTTTACATAATCTTAAGAAAGTTTGGCTCTTAGCAGTGAATATACCAGTGAGATGTATTTTGTAAGTCCCCAAAAGAAAAAGAGGTTGGACTAATTGTTGGCTTATGTCAGGCATCATGGAATGTACGTTTGCTAGAAAAGTCTCTTTTTTGTGGCAGAGCCTTATTGTACACATTATTTTTTGTAGGTGTGGGAACTGACAGCTAACAATGTCATCATGGTATCTGCTATTGGCAATGATGGCCCTTTGTATGGGTAAGTTTCAATCACTACTTCAAAGAAAATCAAATATGTTGTTATTATATGTTTTTGGAAGTAGTTGTGCTTGGCTGAGAAGTTTTCCCTTCTCCTTTTTGCTGTAATCTGTTTATAGAAAATGACTCCAGTTAAACTTCTCTTTCCACTGTCCTTATCACTTGCTGTAGTAGTACTGCAATTTCTGAAGTACTTACCTACATATTTTTCATTGAAATGGTGGAAAGTCAGTACAAGAATGGCAGTACTCTCAGCTGACGTTTCCCTCTTACTGTGGGCAGATGTCACTGATCTTGAATATAGAAGGGATCGGACCAGAATGATTTTGTGATATATTTCTAAAATAAATGCCTAAAAATAGATTTTGTTTTGTCTTCAAGATACATGGTTTGGTATTTACTGAGTTACTAACTGCCTGAAAATTTGGTCTCACTAGTAAGTATAAATGTATCGGGTGGAATCAAAATTTTTTCTGTGGAGGTTAGAAAGAGTGTCTGACAGAAATCTGATGGCAGCGTGTCCATTATCAAGGTAAACTTAGGATTGTCTTGGTTTTTTGATCTTCCAACCTTCTAACTTGTTCTAGGACTCTCAATAACCCTGCTGACCAGATGGATGTGATTGGAGTAGGTGGCATTGACTTTGAAGATAATATAGCTCGCTTTTCATCTAGGGGAATGACCACTTGGGTAAGCCGCTTTGACCGGGGCCAGCCGTATTTGCAGCCAACATAAGCCTTGGAAAGGGAGCTTTTTTTGAAGGGGTAATCCCATGCAGATGGTATGTGTTGGAGTAACCAGTGCTAAAAGATTTCATCGAAGATCAGAATAGTTACAGATTATAAGTCTTTAAGCAAGAAGCTTAATGTTCTTTGTGGGGTTTCTCATCATTAATCTTGATCGTTATTGACATTCTTTGTGGATTTGTAAAATGTCGGGTACCTTTTGGTTTAGTGTGAGGACTTGCCTATGTGGTTAAATGTGCAAAAATAAAGGCCTGCTCTTGTCATTTGGTTTAAAAATCCTAGGATTTCCAGATGCTACATGTAACATTGCACTTAATTGCCTGTTGAACCAAGGTGTCAGGTACTGCACGCAAGATTTCAGATGAGATTGCATTGTGATCTTGATAAAGGGGACTATTATATGTTTCTGTTTGTGCTGCATCTCATTCATTAGCCCGGTAGCGGTGTGGTTATCCTTCTGTCAGTGATTTCATGCCTAGCATAGGTACTAGAGTAATCAGCAGTAATGTTAACGTAGAAATGTTGAGAACTTGTCATAAACAGCTTGAGTCCTTCTTCAGGTGTTACTTGCTATTCCGTGGTGCCAACCCTCAGCTAATTTAGGTGATGATTTTCCTTCTGAATGCCCTGCAGTTAGTTTAAATGCCCAGATGAGGCAACCAGTGTTTGTTATGTATTAGGGCAATAATCTGTCTGTTTTCTTTCACAGGAGCTACCAGGAGGTTACGGTAGAGTGAAGCCTGATATTGTTACTTATGGCTCTGGAGTGAGAGGTTCTGGTATGAAAGGTGGATGCCGCTCTCTCTCTGGGACAAGTGTAGCATCTCCTGTGGTGGCAGGTGCTGTTACTTTGTTAGTGAGGTAAGTCTTAAATAAGAATCTCTAAAAAGATACTCATGCCGGAGAGTCATAAAAGGCCCTATAAAAGAACCCACCAAATAAAACTAAATTGTGTTTAGATGTGGGAAAACAAGTCTGGAGGGTAAAATCACAGTTCTTCTGCCTTAGACATTACCTTGTCTGACTAGCTCCAAGTTTCCTGGGAAAAACTTGAGAGCTGTTTTGAATAATAGTTACATCTCTGAAAATACGCCTAGGGAGAACAATACTACAATGTAATTTTGTCACTTTTTTTTACCATTTTGGATTGCTGAGCTTGTCATTTGTGTTGTAGAAGTGTCCTGGCCTTTGAGCAGCTGCTCAAAAGTATGCACCTGTAGCAGATAATTATCTAAGTACTTATAATTTTATAGGATTTAGGGTTTTATGGCTATTATCCGGTTGCGTAAGTCATCTGTTGCGCACTGAAGAACTGAAAGGAAGTTGCAAGTTGCTGGGTTGCAAGTCTGTACTTTGTGTTTCTCATTGCTACTACATAAACATGAGACAAACTTTTATTTGAAAAATACTTATACCAGAAATTCAAAGTCATCATCCTATTTGCTCCATAAAAGGGTGTGTTTTTCTTTGAGCAGCAAAGCAGTTTTTCCCCCTGGAAGAGTCATGTTGTGAAAGATACCATCAAGTTTCCAGTTCCAGAGGCTTTGATTTTCAGAATATTTCATTTAGCATATAAAAATACTATCCTGATTATAATGACTGCTGGTCATGCAGCACATTGTAAGGAGAAAAATTCATGTAATATTAGCTTTTAAGAGAAATGTGTCAGAAACTTGTCAGTCTTCTTCAGCTGTTCCAATAAGAAGTCAAATAATAGACAAATATGAACTGTAGATATTGCTTACAGCAACCTGGGTTTTGATTGCATTTTCTTAGATCAAATGACTGTTAAGGCAAAATTTACCATTCTACAGGACTAGCTAGAAACTGGAATAAAGGCCACCTAATGTGGTCTATTATTCCCTATTTCAGCACAGTTCAGAAGCGTGAAATGGTGAATCCAGCAAGTATGAAGCAGGCACTTATCGCGTCAGCACGTAGACTTCCTGGAGTCAACATGTTTGAACAAGGACATGGCAAGTTGGATCTTCTGAGAGCTTATCAGATCCTCAACAGCTATAAACCACAGGCCAGGTTAATTTTAATCCTTAATTAATCAATGATACGCTATAATCTGCTTTATTTCTTGTAACAGAGCAGGTGATGCATGTGCAACTGAGTTAAGCAATCTGTACTTATGCAACAAAGAGGTCTTGTACAGATTTTATGTAATTGTGAAGTATGAATTTTGACAAGAGTGGATGAAAAGTCAGTGTATTTTCTGTGTAAGTTGTAGCAGTGTAGGGAATGAGAGAGTCTGTGAGAGCTAATGTAACCTAGAACGCAACAGAAAAGTACTTAAATTATTTTTATTCTGGAAAGTTGAATTCTCACTGTGCTGAAAAGTTTCTTTTATTTCTTTTATTTTATGAAAATCTTTTCACAAAACTTAAAGAAAAAAAGAGGGGGAAGGATAAAGGTTAAAAAGGTTTTGGGACAGATTTAGGAAGTGAGGCAAGAGCTTGATGGAGTAGCTATGACTTGCATGTTTTATCTGTAATTTTTTTGTAGTTATGTTTAGTGGCATGTTCTTCTTTTGTTTATTGATTTATTATTTTATAATTTTATCTCTTCCATTCTGCTGTAGTTTGAGCCCAAGCTATATTGACTTGACAGAGTGTCCCTACATGTGGCCCTATTGTTCTCAGCCCATATATTATGGAGGGATGCCAACCATTGTTAATGTTACTATCCTTAATGGTATGGGAGTCACTGGGAGAATTGTAGATAAGGTAAGATTTGATGTTGTTCCATGTGCTGACTGTTAATGTTGCTAAAAGCTTAACAGAAAAGACTATTTTAGCTATAAATTTCATAGAACAAATCAGATTTCTTAACTGTTGAGAGCAAGAGATGCAAAATGTTTGTTTTTTAAAGGACGCACCCAGATTAATAAGATTTGTCAACATGAACTGTCTTAAGAGTTTTCAAGCATTGCATTGATTTCAGGGGTGTGTAGCGTTTTATCTTTGTAAAACCAGTTTGGATTGTCACGTACTTAAAGATTTCTTTGTATTCTCTGATAGCAGTTAAAATCTTCTGGATGCACTTTCCTCAGGTTTTTGGTTTTTTTTTTTTTTTGTTTGGAGCATAAGCAATCTCAGTAAAGGATCCTGACAGTATGAATCATGCTTCTTCCATGGGTCAGAATGGCTTGAACGTATTGACTTACCAAGGTCTGCTGCCTGTGGAAGAACCTGTTCTTCTACACCAGTGATGTTGAGCGTGTTGGTTGACTAGGGAGGTTTTTAATAATTTTTTTTTTTTTCATTAAGCTTTAAGTAAGTTTACATGTAGAACAGATTTGGGAAGTTACAAAGTTAAGTAAGGCACCTATTCCAAAACTCTAGCCAATGTAAATTAGCTTAATTTCAACATTTTAGTGTGAATCCTGAGGTCTGTTTTGGATTTAAGCTTACGTTAAAGGGTATTGAAGCTCTTGTCATCATTGGCTTATGGCAATACTCTGACATAGCTGATGTAGTTTGTCTGTTTGTCTTACAGCGATAGCTCTCTTTGTTACAAAAAGGAAATTTTGTGTTCTTCCCAGTAAATGCTTGCACAGGGCCCCAGAATGTTGAAATGGGTGCGCTTAGGCAGCATGCTGTTCAGGTGGCTTCTTAGAGAGTCCTGCTTCTGAAAAGCCTGTAATCGGGTCATTAAGACTATCATAATTAGGTTGATTCACTGACACAATGCCAACCTTTTGGGCTTTGTGGACGTTTTTAAATTTGACATAATCTTCAGAAGGGCTAAGATTTGTTATTAATTCACGCAGAGGAAGAGGGCCATGTGTGCAAAAAATCCTGTGACTACAAATACTGGTTTGTATTTGAATACAATGTTCTGTATTCTTCATTTCACAGCCAGACTGGCAGCCCTATCTCCCCCAAAATGGGGATAATATCGAAGTGGCTTTCTCCTATTCCCCCGTGTTGTGGCCTTGGTCTGGATACTTAGCAATTTCCATCTCTGTAGCAAAGAAAGCAGCATCTTGGGAAGGCATTGCTCAAGGTCACGTTATGATCACAGTATCATCACCTGCAGAAAATGAAGTAAGTTCTGTGCATTTTGGGTTTTCTGTGTTAATAATTATTAAAACTACTTCCCAACATACTCCATTCTAAGAGGTTGCTCTGGTCCCATCATTTGAAGCATAAATTAGATTGGGGTCAGGAAATCGAAGAGTACAATTAATGATGATTATAGGTGAGAGCAGGATTAACCTGTGAATTGGATATGCTTTAGAATCAGAAAGCTTTTTGATACAAATTTCATAATTTTGTTTGTTTACTGTGAATTCTAAGTAATGTGTTTTGAAAAAGAGATTACTTAAATATATATTTCTTCTAGAACCATGCTTAATGGTTCCAGAGAAGATTTTTAAATTTTGAATGATAGAATCAAATCACAGTTACATATTTTATGTATATCATTTTATATCATGTTACATATTTCAAGTATTTGTCATTCTGAGCATAAATATAACCTGTTGAGTGCAGAAAAAATACTATGGTGATTTAAGGCAAAACTCACCTCTTTGTATGCAGAGCTGGTACTGGTGACTAAAAGTAGATTTGATACTTCCTGTTTTTTGGTGTTTTACAATCAGCAGTTAACTGATGAATGTTCCGGGTGGGGGAAAGGATTTCACTGTGGTTTGTTCTGTCCTTCAGTCTAAGAACGGTGCAGAGCAGACTTCAACAGTGAAGCTTCCAATAAAAGTGAAGATTATTCCTACTCCACCTCGTAGTAAGCGAATCCTTTGGGATCAATATCATAATCTCCGTTATCCACCAGGATACTTCCCCAGGGATAATTTGAGGATGAAGAATGATCCGTTAGATTGGTATTTATCTCAGGTTCTATTAAATCAGTATTTCTTGATTGTGTGGTAATGATATGGGATAACTTTACTGAGTGCCAGAGAGCTCTTTTCTCAAAAATCTATGAAAAGCACATGGACTCTGCATGCTTTTGGTGCAGGATTATTTTTTTTTTGCGCTCTATGTTTTTATTCTCATGAAATTCAAAGCTTTTAAAATGCACATTTAAGACACTGAGATTTTTGTTTGGCTTTCCAAGTGTAGTATTTTTCTTTCCTGCCCTAATTTCTCCTGGGAAGTTAAAGGGGCCACTTTATTAGCCACTTCAGCATTCACAAAAAACCATGAGCAATTTGAAAGACTGAATCCTAAAGAAGAAATCCCTTGTCTGTTGAGGGAGACCATCTTCAAAGCAGGGCTCGCCTCAGCTGATGTCTTCCGTAGATGAAGAGGGAAAGCAACCATAGGAAGAATTGTGCAGCGATTTATAAGTGAGGATTAATTGGGTCAGTGACTAAGACATACAGGCTTTGGGGAAGCTACTTAGAAGACTCAGATATGGCAAATGGGTAGGAAGTCTGCTGAGTTTCAGCAATTATTTATACAGGTGGTCCCTGTGTGTTTCTTCCAATTAGTAGTTAAAACTGCTCTTACTGGCTCTTTTTTGAGGAGGAAGTCCTGTGAGGAGCATCTGGTTTTAATGCAGCAGCGTTTGTCTGTGACCTGATGCAAACACGTAGGATTATCTTTTGTGAGGAACGTGCTCAATCTCTAGCTTTGACTGTGTAATTAACGCTTCTCTGTAGCACTTGGAACCAGTGTAATTTGTGAAGAATTTCGCAAAGAGGAGATTGTGCTTGGAAAACTGCAGGTTATAATTTGAAAAAAGTGGACCTTTTAGAAAGGAAGCTAGGGAGTAATCTATAATTCAAAGATTAAAATCAGATTTCTGCATGCCAGATATAATTGCCTTCAACACTTTTCTCTTTTCCTAAGGAATGGTGACCATATCCACACAAACTTCAGGGACATGTATCAGCATCTGAGGAGCATGGGGTACTTTGTTGAGGTTCTTGGTTCCCCGTTTACATGTTTTGATGCAAGTCAGTATGGTAAGCATGAGTTAATTGCCTTGTTCTCCATACTCTTAACTTCTTCCTAAAATGACCTGAGTTTTGGAACACCAAAAATGTTGGGGGGGGGCACAAAGAAAAATTCTCATGGTAGTGGAAAAATACTCTAACAGTGGGTGTATTTATTATTTATATGCTGATATTTAGTTGTGTAAATTTTCACTGCAGAAGCTTGCTTGGAAATCTAGTAGAATTAGTGCAGTTTTCTATCCCCATAATGAAAAAATGGGAGGAAAAGCCCACCTCTGAGTGAGTTAGAAGTCCCTTTGTATTCAGTCCCCCAAAAGCAGATCTGTATTTGCCGAAATCTTTTGGCACAATCAAAGTGAAGCATGATGTAAATAGAAGACTAAAATCAGTCCATTCTGTTGTTTGGGGTTTTTTTTAGCTCAGAATTGGCATTTTAAAACATTGATTTTTGTGGTTAGATAAAAAGAGTGGGGAAAGTATTCCATTCAACAATATGCGATTAGGAAAGTAGCACGGGGCTTCTGTGTTCATCAGGGAGGACATTGGATAGATTTTCCAGGCAGGGGACAGCCAAGCAGTCTCCATGCACTTTTCCACTCCAGTTTCCCCCTTGATTTAACCATGACATGCTCCAAACAGGCCCTCTTTTGGGCTGTGATGTTTTTAGTGGACTGTAAAGTGAGGGTACATTGCCCTGACCATTTTTTAGTTCTGGGAGGGTTGTCAGTAGTTATCACTCGTTTATCTTGATTCTTCAATGAATATCTCACCATTGGTTTTTGGGTTCACTGAATGTACAACTAGATAAAGAAATGGTAGCCCTTAAAAAAGTAACATAATAGTTTCTTAGGGAGCAGCATCAGGCGACTTCTCTCTCCTCTGATTCACCATTACCTTGTACCTCATTTGGTTAGTAGTTTGTTGGGCTTCCAGAATTTCCTCAATGGAGAGGAGTGAGGGGTGGAAAATGCAGTGATCTGTGGTCCATCTACCACTTCTCTTTAGCTTATATTTTTTGCAGACTTGGTGAGGGTGCACTGTCCTATTGTCCATGTTATTAACATGCTATCTACAGGATCTTTATCTGAAGGCTTTCCAAATGCAGACTGCCTGGACTTGTAGAAGTGGCCTGGTTGCAAAGGACTGTGAGACACAGGGCGAGCACCAGTGCTTGATCAGGTTGCTCAGGGTATCGTCCTGTCGAGAGCTACATTGTCTCTGAGGAGGGAAACTCCACCATGTCTTTGGGCAGTCAGAAAGTGAAGAAGCAAAGTGACTTGATATTTAGAACCAATTGAACAACATAAACACATTTTCAGGGAATAAAAGTCTATTTTTCTGCTTGTGTTTTTCAGTGATGCAGAGACGGTTGTGCTTGCTTGTTGACAGGAGTGGGAGAGGGCTATATGAAAGCGGCAATGGCACTTTAGTCAGGTGTACTAAAATGCAGCTGTAGTTTTCAAGGTCTGAATCAAACTAAGTTGCAGAATAGTTGTTGTCTACCTGGCTGCAAATCTGCAGTAGTGAGTTCAGTGTCTTTTAGAATTGGAGCAGTGAAACACCTTCTCATTGTGGTTGCATCTACATTAGCACTTTCGTTTGGATCAGCGGTGAATCTCCTGATTGTCCTCTTCTGCCACAGTTTGTCTCAGTGTGTGGAGCATTTGGGTGAGACCAAACTGCATAATACACACCAGACATAGGTGGGCATTCAGTTCATGAGACCATACAAGCACGTGTCATAAGTAACACCCTTAAAAAGAGTATACTGTGCTGCCAAACTAATTTTTGGATACATTTGTAAACTGAATCATCTTGTATTTCCTATGCTTAAATGTTACTTCTTTAGGTGAACTACCAGAGCAGGGCACATGGACCAGATGTGGTGCAAAATGTGCGCTTGTGTTGACTTTTGCATGGGTTGTGTGAATAGCGATAATGTTACAGTCAACAGCCTGTTTTTGCCTTTACACACAGGGACTTTACTGATGGTGGACAGTGAGGAAGAGTATTTTCCTGAAGAGATCGCCAAGCTGAGGAGGGATGTTGATAACGGACTTTCACTTATAGTGTTTAGTGACTGGTACAACACATCTGTAATGAGAAAAGTCAAGTTTTATGATGAAAACACAAGGTACTGATTTGTGTCAGTTCTTTGGGAAATAAAATGCCATAGAATTGCCATTTTGTGCACATATTACCCTAAAAATCCCAAATGTGATATGATGTGCTTCAGCACTTGCATGTTGCCTATAAGAAGGGACTACCTGAAAAGCAAAATTGACCTTAAGGTGTAGCTTAAGGGTAACAGCTACCTATTTTATCATGATTGTGAATACTCCCTTGGGAATGTAATCTCTTAAAGCCAAGAAAAACATTTACAATGAAAAGAAGTAAGAAATTGGAGACAAAGAAAAGATGGATGTGTCTTCACTTTCAAGGAGCAGAATAGAAAGAAAATGTGCATTGCAAGCAGTATCGCTAGGTTATGCACTCATTATTGAAATTATTGTATAAAGAGAAAATACACCAATAACACCTGTAGGTGATTGAGACCCCCATAATTACTGTTCTTGTCAGCCTGTTTTGTGTTACTGTTCGGCTAGAAAGATCTGTTCTGCAGCTTGTGAGCAAGTAATGTTTTGCTTCGTTAGAAAAATAAGATGCAGATTACATGACTGTTGGTTTTGACTCAGCCAAACAAAGAGCATAAGACTGAATTTCATTCTAGCAAAGAGGAGTTTTCCATGGACCTGAAATGCACCGAGAACATTCTATTAGTATTAACTTCTATTCAGAAGTGTTGGTGTCAGAGAGACAGCTGCTCACATGCCTCTGAAGTTAAATATGGCTTTGAGATGTAGTTTAGTATTTAGACTTTGAAAAAGCCTGCATGTGGGAAGACACCTGACTTTTCGTTACACAAACTCTCTCTAGGAGTGTATTTTGTATACTAATAAACTGTGTTATGCTGTAATTTTTACAGACAGTGGTGGATGCCTGATACTGGAGGTGCTAATATACCAGCTCTCAATGATCTGCTGTCTGTCTGGAATATGGCCTTTAGCGATGGGCTGTACGAAGGTGATTTTACTATGGCAAATCACGAAAGTGAGTACTGGAGTCCATTGCCTACACCCGCTACAGTGCATTGTTTGGAAAATAGCTTTCTGTGAGAATGAAGTGGAGCGAGAGTCAAGGGAACCACTCATATTCAGTGAGAAGAGTCTCATGAACATGCTTAAATGATTACTTCCTTCATAGACTGTATATGAAAAATTTTCAGATCCAGTAATGCATGTCCTCAGTTGAAGCTTGCATTCCAGGTGCTGATACTGGACTATAAATATTAGTTGCTAAATTGAAGCCTTTGGTTTTAATTTTGCAATTATGTGGAAAGTTGAAATTTTGGAGGAAGAAAATCGATAGGGACTTTTTCCTTGGAATATGCCAATTTAGACATGCATCACAACATCCTGAAATGTATTGTAAATTCGTAGAATCTTCTGAGTTGTTTCCCTGAAATGAATGTGTTCGGGCTTGGCTTCAAGTTCAAGCTTTGTGGTTAGGCCACAGGTCTGTGACCTTCCTGTTTTCTGACTTTCTAGGTCTAGCCAGTCTTTCTTTAATCTTCGTGACTTGATGTTTTTAAGCATTGTTTCCAAATCTCTGTCTTTTCACTGCCTCATTTGGAAAGTGTATATGAAAAGAGGAATCACCAGGTTGAGGTCTCTGTATGCTCACCAGTGCTGACTGAAGAAGACAGGTTCTCTGTAGTATAATGACTCTTAAAGTGAAATACTGCGTTTCTCAAGGCATTTCATTTGATTAAGCTTTTCAGTTTAAAAAAGATAATGTCAGTTTCCTAAATGGAAAGATTAGAAAGCAGTATGTAAAGGTGAACCTGCGAAAGCTGTGTTTTCTCTGTGAATACACATATTGGTCAAAATATGCAAATTCAGAGCAGTGTTCCTTGGAAAATTTTTTTCTGTGCTTGCTTTAACATGTCAGTGAAATATGATGGGGAGTGTCATTTCTAGTCTTTAAACTGCAGTTTTGCCATGTCTTTCAGTGAATTATGCATCAGGATGCAGTATTGCAAAGTTTCCAGAAGATGGCATTGTCATTGCACACACTTTTAAGGATCAAGGTATGTGCTTTCTGGTCTTTTGTCTGTGTTTTGAGTGGAACTTTGGAGTCGGTGCACAATTAAAGCTACAAAGTCTAAACGTATAAAAACAATGAAGGGAAAAACACATCAACAGGGTAGGTATTCTTTCATCTTGCCTAGAACATGTCGTTGGATGCCGAACGGGCAGCTGCAGTATGACTCTGTGCAATTTTTATATAGTACAACAATATCCATGTGTATATATGCAGTCATTTATTGTATTTGCTGTATGTAAACACATCTGCGTGGCGGGGAGGAGGGAGAGGGAGAGTGTCAATTTGACAAGTAGCCTGCTAGACCTGCTTTCGCTGTTGAGTCTTTTTCATTGCAATCATGAAGCAAACGAGCTCATGTTTTGCTTCTACTACCTAAAGGCAGTATCTGAAGAAAAGGAGAGTAAATACTGAATTTGAAGTTTGTCTTATTTTGTTTTTTGAAATGAGTGTTAGAGGCGGGAAACCTTTAACGTAAAACCATCTTTCTACATTTTAGTTCCTTTTCTACACTTTTCTACACTTTAGTTCCTTTGAGAACTGGGGTATTTTCCCTCCTGCTGCATCTTTGAGCTTTCAGTTCACAGGAGGTGAAATGATTAGCTGGATTTGTAAGATACAAATGGCAGTTTTACAGCCAGATGTCCTATGGGTTTTGCTGCACATACCTGTTTATACTGGGAAGGTTCCTGTGCTTTGTTTCATCTTTTTTGTTCATCGATTATCTCAGTTACAATTCTAAACATCTTGCAAATAAGTCTTTTAGGTTGCTGCTTTATTACTCAGGTACTTGCAGCGCTTTTGGAGGCAGGCTTTTAAATGATACTCCTTCAAAAATTTCTCTTTAAAATATTGGTACAAGTGTTTCAGAAAAAGGCTGAGAAGCAGATCTCTGAACCATGGCAGGGCGGGACATAACGAAAACTGGCTCTACTTGAGAGCAGCTGGGGTGAGGAGGGAGTAAAATTTGCCAAGGGAAGGTGGGAAAACTCACTTGAGTTTCTTTTCTTTTTTTTTTAACTTTTGGTTTAGGTAGCCTTGCTAAACAATCCTTTTGTTGCCGAATTGAAAGCTGAACAGACAAAGCATACGTTCTGCAGAGTTGCAGGGAGATTCAAGCCCAGCAGTCTTTAAAATGGATTTACCCTGAACAGCTGCTTTAAACTACTTAAGTCAAAGCCTTTGTCTTGCAGCTGCTGCTTACAGAGAGACAGATGTTTTGTTGTAAGGCAGATTGTTTTGATTTTAAACCTGCTGCTGAAAATATTAGGATTTTTCGTTTGAGAATATTGAAGATGATCCAGGTTGTGAGGTCTTTTTCTGCTTTTCCACCAAAGAAAGAAAAGCATTAGTACGAGTAGGAAGCTTCACAATCAGGGTTTTGGAGCAGTTTCATTTTTATCATAACATCACAGGGTGTTTGAAAACGTTTTGCGTAAGCATGTCACATGAAGGAGTGGCGTAGCTGCATTTGTAAGTTTGCAATGTAGGCTGTGTTGATTTATAGGTAAGTTGATGATGTTTTAGCTTTGCAGACTAAGAAATTTATTTGTGCTTTGCTTTAGGTCTTGAAGTTTTAAAACAGGAGACTGCTGTAATTGAAAATGTCCCTATTTTGGGACTTTACGAAGTTCCTTCTGAAGGTGGTGGCAGAATTGTTTTGTACGGTGACTCCAATTGCTTGGATGACAGCCATCGACAGAAAGGTGTGTGAGCTTCAACGTGCAGGAAAAGTTAGTGTCCAGTGGCGGTTTTACAGCTCCTATCAGAAGTAGCTGTTTTCTAGGGAATCTAAATATTCCAAATTTGGGATTAATGTCTGTTCTGCTGAGCTCTACTGAAAATGCTGTAAGGTGCCATTACAACAAAAGAGCACCCCACATTAAATACCCCCCTGATAGATAGGAGCATTCCCCGCCCCGCCCACATAGGCCCCTTGCCTGTTTTTCCATTCCATGAGCTTGGGGGGCTGGTTTTGGGGTGGATTCTTTATTGGGAAGGTTTGGTTGGTGGGGTTTTTTGCTGCTTTGGGGTGGTTTCTGGTGGTCCAGAAAGCAAGGCTGTTACACATGCTTGATTTGAGGCCATTAGGGGATGCCTTCACTATTTCCCCAGTTGCATTTTCAAAATGTTTATGTAGTACAATGGATTTTATCTTTTGAGTTTGCTTATCAGCATGCCTTGTTCCCTTTGCAATGTTCACCTTGTTCCCTTTGCAGTGTTTCCTGTGAGGATATATGGTAATGTTCAACATTTCAGTTGTGCATTACTATTTTCAGGTTAATTCTATCTCAGAAAGTAGAAACTTCTGTTTGGGTTTCTAAAGCATTTCTTTGCAACTTTAGGTGGGAAGTATGTGAGTTGTGTGTGCGTGTGGTTTCTGTGACTGCCAGAGGAGCCATTCTGTCTGTGTGGTTGGTCCTTATAAAATCTTTTTCTAGCACTTTGTCTGATCTGACTTTTAAAATTTTTAAGAGATTGATTGGGTTTCTCGTGACATGTAAAGCACAAGATTGGTAGATCTGTGGCTCGAGAAGCTGAAGATAATGCAATGTGAGGTCTTTTTCTGCATTTCTACTGAGTGGGATTTTCAACCTGAGTTTTCCTTGTGTGATGAAAAGTCCATTTATAATTAAGCTTTTGTCACCAACATTTTAAAATACTGGATTATGTTATCCATCCCTTGTTTAATTTATTTACATTTAAAGGAATTTGCTGCCTAAGGGAGCTCTCCGTCTGCAGCTCATTTCTTTCTCTCCCAAACATCTTCTTTTTCCTTTGAAGGTTCTGTGGTTTCTACTTACTGTCTTTGGGTGCCTTCCAGTGAATTGCTGGAACACCAACATATTGGTGCCTTATGGACTTGCTGTAGATTATTGAAAGCACATAGCATAAGATACGTAGCTTTAAATTAAGTAGTAGAAAATGGTGCTTTGTGACCTCCCTAATGCTGTTAAATTCGGAGTGACTTGTGAAGCAAGAAAAAGTGGAAGGCTCCAAAGAAATCCTTTAAAATTAGCTTTTAAGTTGTGAATCAGGAGCTATGTGTCCTGCAGAGATACCAGTTGCTTTAAGTGAGGTGAATTCCTAACATTTGTGACTATAAATCCTTAAAAATCTGATTGATCTCTTTAAAAATCAAAGGTGAGGGGTTAAGGGACACCAGGATTATGAGGATTAATTCCCATTCCCAGCCAACTGTTCCTGGGGGGAGAAGTTCTGAGAAAAATAGTTTGCTGTGTGGTGGAAATAGCTGATAAAAGCATCGTCCTACTCCTGCAAATGTAAGTTTTAGAGAATTGTGATGTTGACTTGCTGGACTCCTTGTTCGTTAAGGGTAACTCTGGATTGAGGTAATAGTAATTTAGGAGAGAATCGAAGCGAGGGCTCATGTGCTGTTGAAGTGCAAAGGAAAACCACGATCAAGTATATATTGTGGCATTGATGCCCAGCCTGGCCCGTACCATAGCTGCTGTGGCACTGCTTTTGCTTTAGCTGGGACAGAGCCAGAACCTTTCCCCTTCATTTGTTTATTTAGTTTTTTAGGCTTGGGAAAGCAAATGGGTCACAACTTTCAATTGTATGCACTACCTTGTTCTTACTTTTCTTTGCAAGCTATTTATTTTATCCTTTCCAAAAAAGTAGTTAGTTCACTGTTTCCCTCTTTAAAATGATATCAGAAGTTCTGAGCTTCCTGTGTTTCCACACCAAAAAGCCTCGTCATTTTTGCAGGGACTTGGGTGGCCTTGCACAACCTGGAATTCCCGTATTTAAGACCTGTTCTGGTTAAAAGAACCAGATTTGGTACACAAGAGAATATTTTAAGACTGAATGATGATTTTTGTGTTTGTGTATTTTTGTGTTTGTGTGGGGTGTGCGTTGAAAGTTGCATCTTCCTGAAATTGGATCTAGTACTTCAGGAGAAAAACAAGAGCCAGAAAAAAATGATTGCACTTCTAAATGTCATTACAGCCTTCTTAACAGGAAGATAAGCCATTTTAAATGTGGCATAATGCATATCTTGTTTGGGGGCTTGGGGCTGTGAAATCCACAGATTGCTTTTGGCTCCTGGATTCCCTCCTGCAGTACACTTCTTACGGGGTGATGCCTCCAAGCCTCAGCCATTCTGAAAACAGACAGCGACCGCCGTCAGGAGTCGGCTACTCTCTCCCCGAGCGGATGGAAGGTGAGAGCCTTAATTTCCCACAACTGAGGGAGTGTCAGGGTGGAACTGAGGAAGACTCAGGCAGACCTTTTGAGTTTTATGCCAGTAAGGTTAGTTTGGTGCGCGCTCTATGATGTTCTGTTGTTTTACTAGAAGAGAGCGTTTACTGTAGGGATTTGTGGTGATACAGTTGTGATTTGACTAAAGAAAGTGTTCTGTTCATATGATAGGAATTTTTAGATGCCTGTTTGTGCTAGGGAGCGTTCTAGTTACTGCCTACGGAGTGTATATAAAGCGTTCAGTCTTGTCTCACGTGCTGCCAGCAAAACTGGATTATCTGCCATCGTAGGTGCAGTGTCTTACTGTTCTGTAAGGTTAATTTGAACCGAGATTTAGCTATGATTCATCATTACTCTAAACAACTCCTGGTTTTACAGCAGCTCTGTTTAGCTGGGGGTGAATGTCAGTAACTCTTATCCTACCAGTCTTTTGCTAACGCAGTCTGTCTCCGCTGTGAGTTGCAGGTAACCATTTGCATCGATACTCAAAGGTGCTCGAAGGTCACTTGGGAGACCCTAAACCCCGGTCCCTTCCTGCTTGTCCTCACCTGTCCTGGGCCAAACCACAGCCTTTGAATGAAACTGCCCCCAGGTTAGTATATGTCTTTATTATAGTTACACAACAAGTCTTGCTTTTGAGAGTTCAGCTGAAAAATTACTTGTTCCATCTGCTTTGGAAAGAGACAGCTGGAATGCCGTTCCTAGAGAAGTACCAGATTGCAAAGAGGAAATGACAATAATGCCTCTTCAGTGAATAATTCTGACTCACCTTATAGCTATGCTGTGAAACTGCAGGATTTTAAAAATAGCTTCACGAGTAAATTCACTGTTGTGATTGAGTGATCCCAAGTTAGAGTGAATGGACTTGCTTAAATCCATTGTCACTGCTTGCCTTTGAAATAGTTTTCTGAAGCAGCTTCTTGGATGGCTCACGTAGCTCTGCCTTCTGGTCTGTCATTTGTCAGTCACTTGAAGGAAATGTGTCAGCGTGTAGCCCGTACTTGTCTGCTGAGCTGCTAATGGAGACTTTTGGTACTTGGTGTGCAAGAGAGAGTTGTTAGTAAATAGCTGCCAATCCAAGTGTGTCCCTGTGGTGTCTTAATTTAACTCCAGAGGCCTGCAAACTGCAGATCCTAAAGAATGGATCGGATTATCATCTGGTTCCAAACTAGTGGGTTATTTATAGGTTCCAACTGTCACTTTCTCTTTATGTTTCTACAAAATTCCTTGCATTACTGAAGCAAGTGAGCAGACGCCTCTGTCTTTAACTTTCTTCTAGCAACCTTTGGAAACATCAAAAGTTACTGTCAATTGACCTTGATAAAGTGGCTTTGCCCAGTTTTCGACAGAACCGCCCCCAAGTGAGACCATTGTCCCCTGGAGAAAGTGGAGCATGGGACATTCCTGGAGGTAAATATTGAAAAATTGAAAGTCGCTGTTTTGCTTTGTTTTTTGTATAAGCTTTGAAAAAAAGTTGCTGCTCACTCCAAGGGGTGTCGGCAGCAGTCCCTCTCCTTGGGAGCGGTGGCTGGATACCTCCTGCTAGTTAAAATGCCTTGTGTGAGTGCACAAAAGCAGAGTAAAAATGCCTGTAAAAATGAAGGATTTGGTTCTATAGCTCATCCTCACCAAGTGCATGTGTGTTCTCTGGAACAAGCACAAAATCACTTTCCTCGTAGCATCAGAATTTGGTGTGATTTATAGAAATTGCTTAGTGGTAACGTTATGGTCGAGTGTTTGCACTGCTGCTCTAATGCAGACCAGAAAGTGGTTGTTGCAGGGGAAATCTGGGTTACGCATGAATGTGCCCAAATAGGTCAAGATGGAAATGCTCGTGCTTTTCTGTAACATTAGCATCCTGTCTTATTCTCGCTAATCAGTCTGCAGTTGTTAATCTTCCTGTCTGAAAGGTAATCAGATTAATAGCTGTTTCGTCTTTGAAACACGAGTTACCATCGGATCGCTTTGCTCAGTAGTGTTAATGCTGCAAAGACATTGTAGCTCACGTGGTCACAAGTCATTTCCAAACCTCTTTGCCTTCCAAGGTATAATGCCCGGCCGGTACAACCAGGACGTGGGACAGACTATTCCAGTCTTTGCTTTTCTTGGTGCCATGGTGGTTTTGGCATTCTTTGTGGTGCAGATCAACAAAGCGAAGAGCAGGCCAAAGCGACGGAAACCGCGAGTAAAGCGACCACAGCTTATGCAGCAGGTTCATCCACCAAAGACGCCTTCTGTTTGAAAGCTCTCATTTGCCAAAGATGACCTCCTCCTACTGGTTGCTCTTCTGGGTGGTCCATTGCTCCCAGTGAAGGTGCGGCGAATGCAGCACTGATCAGACTGGTGACTTGCACTTGACATCATCTCGTAGTCTTTGGTTTCTGGAGACAAAGAGAAAAAAGGACCTTGGTGGAGTCTCTGTTTATAGAACTGCAGCTTTAAGCAGCCGAAGCCACCAAAGACTTCAATACTGTTTAAATGGCTGCTTAGTCACTACACATCCCAAGAGGGGAAAATGGACCTTTTTTTTTAAGCTGACCAAACTAAAATATATTTCTTAGAGGCTATTTTCTATATTTATTGTTGGGGAGGGCGGGGGGAAAAGTCACTTTAAGGGCCTCTGCTAAGGAAAAACAAGTGCATTTTTTTTGGATGGAATGCAATTTTCTAGAACGGTATTATGCTGAAGAGTATAATGTACACCATTAAAGGAGAGAGGGAGCGAGAGACAGACCAGTACAAACGAGTGAGGCATACTCCTGCAGTTTATTTTTATAAAGCCAACTACCATGATGTTTTGTAATTTTTGGTCATGATTTCACCGTTGTTGGTGAAGAAGATTTTCAATAAATATGTTACCTATATGAAGCTGAGACAATGTGGTAGATGGCTCTTCTTTCCACTGCCAGCCACAGAGAGCAAGTTGTTGAGTAGAGGAAATTCTGTTGTCTCCCCCTCTTTTTGTAGCGAAGCTGTGAGTTTTTCCCTGGCAGCTGCTTTTATCGCAGCTCCAAATAAGAGTGCCTTTTCCCAGGAGGAGCAGGGAGCTGGTGGCTACCCCAGGGAAGAGAAGTGTTGCCCAAGCAGGGAAGCTGTTTGTACTGGTGGGCTTTTGGGCAGCTCGTCAGCTCCTGCACAGCTGGAGGAGGGAGAAGGTGCCAAAGGCAGCCCCACTGGGCTGTCTCACTGCCCTCTTCAGGGCTTACGATCATGGGTGGTGGTGCTGGGCCTTGGGAAGGACACTGCAGGAGAGAACATTTCTCCATGTGGTCTGGGGCAAACCTTCCAAGAGGTGGCTGTGAGTAGGGTTTCACAGTGCACAAGTGTCCTGCAAAAAGGGTTGGGAAAACCCAACCCGGAGAGCAGCTGGCTCTGCCCAGCCAGCCTCTTCCCTTCCAAAGATGCACCGAAGGAGGTGAAATCCTGTTGCCGTGCCAGAGAGGGGACCGAGCTTTCACTTTGCAGTCACTAGTGAGAGCTCATTGGGGCTGAGAGGGTCCCAAGGTTGTGCTGCTTGTGCCGTCCCGGTGAGACTGGAGCTTGTTGCTCCTCACACTCTGACCATGCCGACACGGAGGGGATTTTGTCCCTCTCATCCGTGGTGTTGGGGTCTCTTGTACATCAGCTGGCAACGCCTCTGCAAGTCACACTGGTCACAGAAAGCTGTCAGTAGAGGTGTAAAATCCCTCGGAAGATGTTGGAGATACCAGTGTGTAATTGTAGTCTGTGTTTTCATTTGTCCTGAACAAGGACTGTCCGTTGGCACCTTTGTACCTTTGACTGTCTTCCAACGTAGGGAGTAGTGTGGAAAAGATATCAGCAGCCCTTTCTCCATCAAAAAGAGGGGAGGAGGGCACCTGCTGAGTTGACACAGCAGCGGGTGAATCTGCCGACCCACAGGGGCCCTCAGGTTACGTCTCGCACCCAGATAAATGGGAAAATGGGGAAAACAGGAGTGAGGCAGCCCAAAGCCACTGAGCAGAGAAACCCCCCCTGTACCCCTTTGGGGGTGGGCTGTGTCCCTTTGATTTGGGGCGCTCCCATCAGAGGGAGCCTGGAAAGCTTTGGTGTGGGTGCTAATGAGCAGGCTTGCTCCTCTAACCGCGGCACTAATGAGAGATTACAGCTCCGCTGCAGAGCGTGAAACCAGAGTCGAGCTGTATCAAAGCGCCGGTCCGAGTAAGAGCCTGAAATACCAATGGCTGGTATTTTACAGCCCAGTGGCCGATTTCTAAATCATAGAGGCCAATTATTTCCAAAGCCTTTGGTGTGCAGCTAATGAAGGCCTGGAAGGGCCCTTCTAACTGGTTCTAAGCCCCGTAGGTGGCAGCGGTGCAGTGGAGGCGGCAGGCACAATTAGCCATCCCTAATTCCTCCGAGCAGCTGATTAAAGTCTCTTTATCCATCTTACCAGGATCAGAAGGGCACATATTTGGGAAATCAAAAACGCATTAGGGGCTGTCAGCCAGCACCAGGGTCCCCTGTGCTGAGCCCTGGGTTGGTGGCATGTGCCAGGAGCGACTGTGTGTCGTGTCCTGGCCCACCCCCCCCCCAGTAAGGGATGGTGTCCTCATCCTTGGGGGGTGCAGCCTCCTCCATGTGGGTCCCCTGCAGCATCAGTCACCCCATCCTGTTCTCCCAGCACCCCCTTTCCCTGCATGGAGCAGGGATGGGAGGGGATGGGGGGGCTCCTCGCTAAGGTCTCTCCAGTGCAGGAGCCGCCCGGGTGGGCTTTTGCCTGCTGCAGAGACGCTGAGGGGTGCTGGCCTCATCCTGCACCCCACGAGGGGTGAAGCATCCACCAGCCAAATGGTCTCTGGCTGCAGCTACCCTCCCTCGCCCTCCCCACCCCGGGATGCTCCAAAATGCCCCGTGGTGGGAATCCCATGGGTGGGGTGAACCCAGCCGGAACGCGGAGCCCGGAGGCCGCACAGCCCGTGCCGGGACCTGCTGGGGCTGTCGGTTTACCGCACCGCTCTCCGAGACGTGGGGATGCCCGCGGGACGCGGACCACTAGTCCCGAGCGAGGGGGATGCCGTGTCCTCCCCCCGGCTGGCCGCGGGGGCTTCGGGGCGATGCCCCCTCCACTGCACCCGAGCCGGGGCAGTAATATCCACTGCAAAAAATGCCAGACATATTGTAACATTAGCATGGTATTTCTCACTTCTTGTCTCTTG
>JAOXNO010000063.1:26785435-26803787 GCA_028565335.1 Limnodromus scolopaceus
CGGAAGGGGTTATTAAGCCTTGGAATGGGCTGCCCAGGGAAGTAGTTGAGGCACCATCCCTGGAGGTTTTCAAAAGACTGATTGACATAGTGCTTACAGACATGGGTTAGGGAGGGTTTTTGTTTGGGTTTTTTGTGTGTGTGTTGGGTTTTTTTTTCACCAGTTAGGTTGATGGTTGGACTTAAAGGTCCCTTCCAACCTAGACAATTCTATGATTCTATGGTTCCATGCATGTGCTATACAGTGCACCTCCCTGAGGCCACTCATGGATCAAGAGGTACATGGCATTTTTGCAGCCTGTCCACTTATTAGCAGGCGAAGAACAGACTTGGAAATGAAGCGTGGCCCCCTACTTCTTAACTGGCTATAATTAGCCTTTCCCTTCACACAAGATCTTAATTAGCTGTATTTAGTATCCACAAGACTGTAAATTAATACATATTTTATTTCAATTTTCTGTGGAAAGTACAGATTTTGTTTTCCAAACAGGACCTACTCATAAGACCCCACAGATGTAATGACGTGGGATGGTCAAGCTGCTGAAGGCTCAGCCTGGTTGTGCCAGGTGTCATCATTCAAAAAAGAGCAATATCATATTTGGCAAGCTTAATTTTGGCAGGTAAGAATGCAAATCAGAGCACTCTATATTGCTGTTCTGGACTGTGCTATAAAACACCAAAAAAAAAATCTATCCATCATTTTCAGCATCCAAGACTAGTGGCAGATGGTGCTCGCTCTGGGGCTGTAACTGAGCTGCTCAAACAAGCGCTCCTTCGCAGTGGTGGCTGAAAGCCGGGGGAGACCTTGGCCATGGCCATGGGGAAAGGAGGTCCACCACAGCAGCTCCTGTGACATGCCATAAGGCAGAGACAAGATGGGTGAATGACAGCAGGAACAATTTAACTCACAACTATTCGCCCATATGTATACATCCCTGAGCTCCCCAGCACTTCTGGAGCATCAGCAGCTGGTACTGAAGGTTAGTAGACTCAGTTTTCCCTTTATGATTTACATATTCTCTCATCTAAATAATGATTCTCAGAGGAAAATGTATTTGCAGCTGGTTAGAGCACAGTGCCTGTCCATAAGACACATGTAGGGTATATGGACACCTGACACAAGAAGGCTAGCGGGGTGGGTGTGATGTGTCACATTTCCATGTGGGTCATATTTCCACTCCCGGTGCATTAAATGAGTCAAAAAGGATTCTGGCAAGTGATTTTGGCAATGGAGCTGGCAGCAAACAAGCAAGGAGCAAAACACCATCTTTCGCATCTCCTTTTGCTCCCCTCCAGGATCAAAGGTGATGCTGAACTTCAAGTCCAGGACCACCTGCAGGTCTTCAGGCCTCCTTCATAAACCCCTCCTGCATCTCCTCTCTCCTCCCTGAAGAAGCCAGTCTCTGAATCCCCCCATACTTGTCAGCATCCCCCTCCCCTGCTCTGCTCACCCCATCCCTGGCCCTCACTGAAGCTTTTTCACTGTCTCAATGAGCACCTGAGATCAGCTCCACTTCATTCCAGTAAGTGCAGAAGGGGTTGTTGCAATTTCAGCTCCGATTTGGGGCAATTCTGCTCTCCAAACCCTCTCCTTCCAGCTGGGACTGGGCACACGCCAAGGATGGTCACCAGCACTTCTTGGACCTGTTCGGTGCACAACAGGAGCTTCCCTAGGAAGGAATGATTTGACCTTAAATCTGAGCTGCTTTGTCCTTTAGGGCTTTCCTCACTCAGCATTTTTGGAACTCCTTTGTGCCTGCTTTTAGAGTTTGCCTCACCGCTAAAGGTCAGCTCTGCTAATCTTCCCATGCTCGTGCTGCAGAATGCTTATTTGGCAAAAGTGGGGAGGAAGAGCAACCCCGGTGCAGCTGGCAGTGGGATCTGTAGGAATGGGGCTAATTGAACCTCTTGGGTTCAAAAAACCACAAAATGTGCTTATTTTTTAACCCAGCTAAAGCACATTTCCTGGGGTGTCTGGGCGAGAGTGTTGTTCAGTCATAATTGTCCCTCTGGCTCCCTGGGCCCCCATCCCTGTCCCCCCCCGAGTCCCACAGTGGGCAGCCCGAGGGAGGTGGGGTCCGTAACCAAACAGGGGGGACAGCCCAACCTGGCTCTGGTCCCCCAGTTCCCACCGATACTGCACACACCAACTGTGTCCTTCTCAGTCACGTTGGGTTTGATATTTGCCAACTGCGCTGTAAAACAGTAAATGAGAATTATATAAGAACATCTCCTGCCATCAGCTTTTTTTTTAGATCCTGAAAGTTGATTTCCTTTCTCTCCAATTTAACTTTGCACTTCCCATCATTTCAGTGCAGCACGGACATCGCCGTATCGGAAAATAATTACAATGACAGATTTTGTTTTGCTGCATGAGACCTTCCACTATTGAATCTAATTACTGCTGGTACTTTATGAGCTCCTCCAGCACGAGATAATTGCTGCTTTCTCTTTTTATGAGCAAGAAATAATCAGTTGTCTTTTAAGGTGAGAAATATAAACAGCAATTAAATACTATGGTTATCCAGCCTCTTTCATCAGCAGGCACCTCTCGTCAGAAAGCCAACACAGGAGAAGGTTAGGCTTCATTTATCGTTTGCACTGAATGCTTTTTTTTTAATAGAGGGGAGAGGAAGGGAATAAGGAGCACTCCCAAATGATCAATAGTTTTCTCCAGCTGGTGAACTGCTTATTTTAATACAAAGAAGCAGGAGCATCTCACAAGAGAAGTCGTTTGCTTGTGAGTGAGGGTGCTCAGCATGAGCATCAAGCTCTTTGCAGGATCTGCCCCTGGGGAAAAGCTCAGAGACAGCAACAGGCTCGAGCATTGTAGGGGGCACAAAACCACACTTGGGTCCTACCAAAACCTGTTGCTCTGGCACTCTGCTCTCTGATCCAGCGTTTCTAAAAATATATTTGTCTCCCAAACATCAGCACAGGGCCCTCCACAGCATTGCATGTGGAAGAGATGGAGCAGAAGGAGATCTGCATGGGGGGACCCCTCAGAAAGCTCACACCAGTTTTTGTGATCCTGGGATGGAGAATCTTCTCTCTGGGGCTGAAGCCTTACCCTGTAGGTGTGTGCCCAGCCCAGGAGGAAATAAAACACCCCTGCGACATCCCCCAGGCTGGGGTACGGGAACACACATGGCTGGAACCTGGTGAGAAGACCTCAGCAGGAGTATTTTATCAGTTCGGATCCTAAGAAGCTTTATTGTGACACTCTCTTTTGGAAATCCTGACACTAAAATCAGAAAGTCTAGTAAACAAATACTTTTTTTTAGGGAAAAAGATATAGGGGAAAAATCTCACATCTCAGAAAAAAAAAAAGCACTAATGTTTTGCACTTGGGAAAAGCCTCTGATGCTGCCTGGAAGTCTGTCCTATCTGGATGTTGGAGATGAGTTTCTCTACCACCTACAACGACTTATTTTCTGTTTGGTTTGTGGGTTTTTTTTCCCTTCAGTTCTTTACTTGAACAAAGGGCATGTGTTTGAATAAATCATTGATGAGGTTTGTACTGCTTTGTTCACAAAATCACAGCAGGGAGCCGATGTTTTTTATGAAATGCTGCTTCACCAGCTCCTCTCTGCGAAGGAGTCTTGCTCCATCTGCTCACTTGCCAAACGTCTGCCAGTTGATGAAGAGCAACACACCCCATGGGCAGATAAAATGGGGGTGATGAGGGGGTGCTGGGGCCACACTCCCCTTGCCTGGCTTTAGCAACTTGGGAGATGGCTGCGTTTGAGATCCTTCAGAGTCACAGGAGGAAGATGCCCCCGGCGCTCTGGATCTCTCCCTCCACAAGATCATGACGGGGTGACTGGCTCAGTTCAGGTAAATAACCTTTATCTGCGGCAATTAAGGCAGGCGAATCCTGCCATGAGCTGTTGAACCAAGGAGGGAGAAAGATGCTCTTCTTAGGAAGTGCATCCCAGTGGATTTGGATTATGAATAACCATCCTAGCTCTGCTGTGAGTTCTTACGCAAGGTAACACCCACATGCTCAGGAATTTCATGTGAGATTCCTTTATAAACAAGGAATAGGCCCTCTTCCTCTTGCAAAACACTGTGAGGAGTTAGGCATATATATTAACCTCACATTTGAAAATCAATGGTGGAAAGTGTCATGAATATTAAGTTGGAGTGAATTACTGAGATATCTATTTTAACATGCATTTAAAATACGTACTTGGCAAATCTGACTGCCAGAAAATTTACTGATAATGAATATAAATGAGGCATGATCAGACTTAGCAATTTAATTAGAAAAAAATGAACTATTACATTACTGTTGTCCTGATTTGTTTTACCCCCTCATAATATGCTAAAAAATTGCAAAACAATATAAAAATGATAAAAAAAATCACAAACACTTCAGACAGATCATTGCTTGGCCAGAAACTTTTGCCTTCAATTTATTATGGCAAGACATCAACATGTGAAATCTGTGGCTTTGCTTTTCATGCTGCTCTCCTCACACACATTAAAAAGGATGGATTTGGGTAAAGCAAGGAAATCAGGATCTTTACTCAGCAACCAGAGGGGAGAGAAATTTGCTGTTTTCCATTCTAACTCCTAAAATTTTTTATCGTTCCCACACCTTAAATGTGGAGTATTTTGAGTTTCTCCTTTAGCTTCAAAGATAAACAGAAGGGAGATTTCAATCTGGGTTACTCGGAGGAGGGCTGGATTTTAATCGGGAAGCCCTTACAGGTGCCTGGAAAACGTAAAAGCTCCTTCCTTGGCTCAGTCCTCAGTGCACCACATCACTGCTCACCAGGGAAGAGGAAAGGCTATTTTTCTGTCATTGTGGCACAAAATGATGGAAATACAGTTGAAGGTAGAAGTGGGAGAAGGATTGATTATCCTGGGGTAATAAATATCACCAATCACTTTATTAAGTGGTATGAAAAGGACAGAAAATGGTTTCAGAGGAACAAGAGCTGTATAAACACTTCTCTCCACCTGAAAAGACACCAAAGGAATGGTGCACCTCCCAGCGGGGACCTTTACCTGGTACATCAGCTCAGATTTTCTAGATATTTTTAAAAAAACTTCAGTATGCTGCTTGATCAGTGCCACTGTCTAGTCATCCATGTAATCATTACATCATTAAGGTACATGGTGGATTTTTTAAGAAGCTGGAGGTACCCTGCATATATAAACTAGAACATTTCCCCTGCAGTTCTTCAAACACATAGCCCTCTAGCTTCTAACACCACAGCTGTGCACATGAATGACCGTACTGCTGGAAATTAAGATACCTTCCACCACACAAGCTGTATTTAATGGCAGCCTAATAACATGACGTTTCCAAAAGCACTCCCAATGACGCTAACAAGAACTCAAGCATTCAAAATGCCACTCAAGAGACCCATGGCTGTGCTGTCTGAAGACATCAGGAGCACCTTCGAGCTTCAGACAATGCAGAGTGTAAGGCATGGCACAGACAAAACCTAGGAAGGTCAGACTTAGGAAGGGTACTGAAAAGATACGGTGCTCTGCCACAAAGCCCCTGTGCCACCATCTTCTGCACAAGCCATTGGCACTTGGTTCACAATTTGGCCAATATTTTCAAGATTCATTTGCTGTTAACACAAAAAAAGTCCACTTCATCCTGTTGCTGTGATGAGCCACTTAACTGCACACAGAGACAACACTGCTGAACAGGATGAAGCCCTTAGGATTTAGATGTTCTGATAACATTTGCACTGTTTACTCTGAGCCCATGGAGCACACGGCGCAGTGAGGAGGACTCACCCTCTTGGTGTAGTCCATCGCCTTCAGGATGGAGAGGTTCAGCGTCTCCAGTGAGGCCAAGACGTCTTCGTAGTCTCCCATATGGTCAGCAAAATAGTCTGGGAAAATCAAGAGGGGCGTGATGGGAACTGTTGATGTAACTTAACACTTCAAGACTACATGACACAGCAAGGTCTATTTATTGGTGGAAATCAAAAACTGATAGTGTGGTTTCAGTTACACTTTAATATATTCTATACCCTAAGTCAAAGTCATGGTTTGTCCTGCAGCGACGGGAAATGGTGCAATTCCTGTGGAGTTTGGTACCATTATAAGAAAGAGCTGCAAGGCACAGTAGCTCCCATTGAAAATAACTTACCAGGTGCTCTATCTCCATGCCCACTTCTGCATTTGACCATATCTTGGCTCTCTCCCTCCTATTGCCAACACAGAGCGAGCAGCCTTGAAAGAAATCCCCTTTCCATTCCCTTGACAGTCTTTACCAATCCAAGCATCCAAATACCTGCCAGGTTCACCCCAAGTTCTATCTGCTGAGCCTGGCCTTACATCTTTCCCCATGTTCCCATCCCATTTGCGCCTCAGCCCACAATCCCAGGTCGCACATAATCCTGAGAGCAAAACGCACCTCGAAAGCAAGAGAATGGAGCTGCAAGCTGGGTCCAAAAGCACGTATTCTCCACAGAGAGGGAGCTCACACTTTCTCTGTGGCATCCTCATTCCCCCTGTGGGAGGGGTGACCCACACCAGGCTGCACCACAGCTGCAGCAATCCCAACCACTCTTCATCAACAGAAAGCACAGCCAGAACCGGTGTGTCCCCCTGCAGCCCACGGCTCCGTGACACACTGAGCTCTGGTGGGGTTCTGTGCATGAGCTGTGGAGTCCTGAAATTCACTGTTCACAACGGAAACAGTGAGAAGTGACGTGAGGCAGCAAGGCTTGCGGTGAGTTTCCAGCATCAACACAAAGTTACCTGTTTTCTGGGTGACTGACACAGACTACAGCTAAAAACTGTTCCTTAAAAGCCACTGGCACCGTTCCTTAGCACTAAGCATGAAGCTTCACACCAAGGTGACATCTCTATGACAAGACATAAACTCCAGGAAACAATCCCACTAATTAGGTTCTCTTGGCTTAATTAGAAGTGTCTGTAGCTATTTACAGCCTGAGAACATATCCAAGGGGAAGAAGATTTTGGCAGTAACCAGCATGTCACAGCGTGATTGACAGCAGCTGTTTGCTGTTCCACAATAAGCCAAACAGCTTATTTTCACCACAGTGTGTTTATTTGTGTTATTCTTATTACTTTGCTTGGGAAAGAAAAGCTGAATAGATCTTAAAGGTAAAGGAAAACTGTGCACGTGCATTTTGTGGGCATATTAAGCTCTGCAAGCTGTCCTGTGACTGGGAGCTCTGGGCGTGAGGAGCTACACGACCATATTTAAGTGAGTCTAGGTGCTGGTGAACTGTTGCGTTTGTTGGCAGGAAAAAGAGCCAGAACTTTTTAAGATTGTACCTGATATGGATGAAGCCATATCAAAGTTCTCATATAAGCTGCAGGGATCAAGAAATCCCTTTTAAGATGCTTTCAACATCCTACAACACACAACCTATTTCAAGAGAGGGACCACAGCTTCCATTTTGCCGAAATGAGGTTTTATATCTAAACTAATGCTTAGAAGAATAGCAAGCAAATAAGAAACTGCAGACAAGGACAGGTATTCAGCAGACAAGTGATCTAGGCAGGCTCTCACACTGATCAATCACCTCCACCGGGAGGCTGAGGAGGTTATCTCCCTCCTCTCCTGGTAGCGTCATCCCCAGGAGAGGCAGTGAGGTGAGATCATGCTGGGTAACAGCTGTGGGATTTTCTGATTTTATCAGACTGATGGAGAAAGCAGGGGGGGGTCAAGCAACAACGTTACTATCCTGTATTTCCTAGCAAACGTGAAAGTACAAGCTGCGGGGTTTTGGTTTCTTGGATCATCTGGCAAGGAGACCTAAAGCAATAAGGAAGGAGTGATGGGAAGAGGCTCATCATATCATCAGCAAACCAAAAAGATTTAATGAAAGGCCGAGTTTCTTTATATGTCTAATTATATATTCTTCTATTTACATATAAGTGATGAAGGTAAATGGCCATCTGCAGAGGTGGCTTTAGATGTTCTTCTGTATCCTAGCCCGGGAGGGGAGGAGAGGAGATGGATGAGCCCTCTGGAAGGCCACACACCTCTGCCTCTCCATCTCCTCCCAAAGAGCTGGGACACAGGAAACATTTCCCAATACCAAGCGTCCATGGAAAAATAGACCCGAGTGAGCAGCAGGAGCCCTCTGCTCCCATGGAGGCAAAACCCTGCAGAAATCCCAAGCAGGAAACATTCCCTTTCTGTTCAAGGTATAGGACGAAACACTATCAGAGATTTTCTTTTCAGCCTTTAATTTCTGTGAGCCATGGGAGGTGCAGCAAAGGTGCTGCACTCCTTAGGCATCCTGCTGGGACACACAGAGGTTTGCTTAAGGAGAAACACGTTACGGGTATTGAAGGGATACTGGTTTATTGAACTTCAGAGTGGAGCTGGAAGCCATGACATTGCCAGAAATGAAACTCCAGCTCGTTATTGAACAGGAGCCAAGTGCTCCACTCAGCTCTGACCCCGTTTGTGTTGCAAGAAAATGAAGAAAACTTTTGCCAATTTTCCTGTGGAATAAGGGGTGAAGCAGCAGAAGTGCTGAGACACACACACCCCACCCCAGCTCTGCAGCCCCCACAGCACCACCAGCTTTGTAACGGGTTTCATGCTTCCTTTGAAAGTCCACATGCACGTAGCCATTGCTTTTGCCCCAAGGGAGTGACCACACTCACCGCACAGCTCCTTGGTGTCCACGTTGCTGGAAGAGGGGGAGGACGAGGCAGGGGAGGAAGCAGGAAAAAAAAGAGAGAGAAAAAAGATTTTAATGTAAAGGACAAAGGATACAGTTCAGACTTCTGCAGGTTTAACCCCAGATACCCACCTGAAATGTCACCCACCCCTCGGCATCCCCAGCCACTGGTGGGGTCAGCCTAAGGAGAAGCCAATGGTTGGTGCCACTCAGAGCATCCTCACACCTCTGCATCTTCAGCATCTCCACAGTCAGGATGAGTTCACACATTATTTTGGACAACCCCTGAGGGGGAAAAGGGGCTCTGTGCCTACGGAAGACTCTGTGCCTACGGAAGACTCTGTACCCATGCGGCACAGCAACTCCCCTGCCTTCCTCCCAAATATCCACCCTGGCAACATCCCTGTGAGGTTCCCAGTGTGGCACCAGAACCTGTTTGTTCCCATTTGCTTGGAATAAAAATGGGCACAATTAACTTATCTAGATGGGTCAATATTCCTGGATTCTACCCTTGCAAAGCGTCCACGGCAAGTTCCAGTTCCTGCCTGGGACTCCCTCCAGGCAAAACTGCACAATTATTTCTTAATACATGAACATTTAGTTTGCCTAATGACAATTCAATAGACAACCTGCTCGGGAAATAAAGATTGCTGCTAATCTCTTTGTGCCTCAGATTCCCACACAATTATTAGTGCTGTCCAAGCACTGGAAAGATCTCTTAATAGAATTATATTTTATCAATCCATTTATGTCCTGGAAAGCTATTTCTTTAACTAAACTCACCCCTGCTCTGGCTGACCTGCCAACATAAGAGGATTAGGGAAAGAGATGTTTTCAATACCGCTTTCAGCAGCAGCTACCTCTCACAGTCCTGCCCTCAATCCCAAAATCCTCCCAACCGCTCACCCGTGCCATGACCAACAGGGATGCTCCCAGCTCTGGGCTCTTCCCTCCCTCCCTGACCTGAAGCTTTTGCTCACTGCTGGCCCTCTCTTGGGATGAGACATCCTTCTGAAAGTGCGATGTGTGGCGGGAAAGCCTTAATTTGGGATTGCTCTTCACTACCAAGGCCATGCTGAATTCGGTCATCGAGGACTCACAGCACGAAGCGTGGTGCCTTTGCAGCAAGCTGAAGTACTCTGGAACGTCTCATCTCTGCTGAAATCTTTTGCGACCCTCTGCAGCAGACCCAGGCTCTGTGCAAGCAGAGCAGCCTCGCTGGGCTGGGGGTGCCAGCAGGACGGGGCACAGGCTGCATTTCCCACTCCAATGGCACTATCAAGAGTGCTTCTGCTTTAGCAGAGACACTAACATAGGAGATTTTTTTCTTTCTCTTTAGGCTCTGTCTGAGAAGATGCAAGTACCTGCAGTTTGAGGGCCGTGCTGGCCCCTCACTAGGCGCATTTCATCCCCAAGGCACGTTAGCCAGATGCATTACAGCTAACCAGAAACACATGTGTGTGCTGGTGATAGCTGGGGAGGAAATTCCCCAAATTCACAGTGCCACCCATACCAAGGTTCTCCCCAAAAGCAGAGCCCCCAGTGCCAGTACTGGGGACACCTTCACCGCCATTCCTGAGCTGTGGGACGTGCCGGGCGCCAGAGGGAAACACGAACATCTGGATCTCCTGAGGTGCTGGCTGACAGAAAGGTGCTACCCAACGTGTCTCATGCTGTAAAAGCACAAGTTACTGAATCACACACCCTTTTGGGTAACTCGTGCCTGTCACAGTATTAAAAAAAGTCATCTCCCATCTCAGACGTCTTCATGGTGCAGGACACACAGCGTGGAAGCTGCTGGCACAAGCTTCAGCCAGAGGGGCAGGCGGCAGATGCCTCTCTGAAAAATGAGCTTTCACAGGACTTTATCCTAATTCCCTTGGAGATTTATGATCTTTCTCAAACCCTGGAATTATGTCAGTGAATGCTACAAAACCCCCTGGGGATGCTGCAAGCTCAGTTTCCCTGACTTGATGGTCTCATGCCCAAATTCATTGAATATGCAGATCTGAAACAGAAAAAGAGCCGACTCCTGACCAAATAGCCCACAGCGCTTTGGCAGTGTGTGACTGCTAACACAGAGCCTCAGCAATTCACCAGCAGAGAAAATTCAGCTGGGGGAAGAAACACAGGAGATGTATTTTCAGCACCAGCACAGCCCCACACCCGCCTGAGGACCACAAATGGTCTCTCACCAAAATTCTCACGGGCTGCTTAGTAAATGCCAGCACAGAGACCGGGAAGTCGACTGATACTCTCAGGCACAGGCATAGTTTTTACATTAGCACCACCCACAAAGTCTTTAAATAATATTTTTCAGAAGCCAGTTAGTGTTTATAAACACCGACTGAAGTGCTTATGGGCTTGCAGCTAGGGCACTTTACTGAAAAAAAAATCAATTATTGTATTCCATGTGGTTTTGCATTGTAATAATTGACCTGCTGCTGCCAAAAATGGTCTTTTAATTCTCCCATCCTGCCATCATATTATTTAACTTAATTGTGCTTGAATGTCAACTTAGCTGAGAAGCAGCTTTTACTTTTAAGCCATCTTGCATTAAGAATAAACCTAATCCAAGAAATTACTGAAGTCATGAGTGGACTTAACAAAAAATAAGATAACGTTCAGATGAAAATTTATAAGAAATCAACGGGTACTTGAGCACAACCCACAGCATTTCCTGGGACGTTTCCATCCCACAGGAGTGTGTCCATCAGGAGCATCGCAGCCATGTCTCTATCAGTGTTATGGGGCTTTTATTGCCCAAATGGTGTGGGTTATGCCAGTGAGGTTTTTTTTATGCTGAAAGCATTCAGGATCTGGGTTTCAAGCTTTGGCTCCCCACAAATACCCTGGGCATCCCTAACCCTTCGTCCCAGCGCTGCCCTTCAGCGGAGATTATTGGAATGGTTGCATATCACGAAGCCCTTCAACATGGAAACATTTAGGCAAGCATTAGCTACCAATTTTTTTTAAGATGCCAGATAGCCAACATGCCCGTAAGCCACAATAAATGAAAAAGAAAGATAGGAACAAGTTATCCTGATTTTTTCAGAAAAAAAAAAGAAAAAAATCTTTCAGCTACCAGAGCACTTGGCTGTGCATTAGCTTCTAATTCTAAGCATTCTTGCATTAATAGTGTGACTAATTAAAGAACCTATTGAAGCCATAACCCAACTAACTAAGCCGAATATAATAATGTTCAAATGAAACTTTAAATGAAGAAAACATTAAAGACTTCTGTGTTACACAGGGGTTTTTTCTGCAAAATAGAGGCCACATCTATCTGATCTCTTTCCAAAACAAAAGTTTTTCCAAAACACTTTCAAAGTAAAAAAAAAAAAAAAATCAAGAAAATTCAAGTTTTTTTGGTTTCAGGCCTTTTTCTCTGCTTTCCAACCAATGAAGCTGTAATGTGCAGCAGCACAAGCTTGCATTCTCAGTTTTGCTGGGGATGTGCACCCTTGGAGATTACTTTCCAAGGCAAAGATATACTTTGGAGATCCTTCATTTGCCTCCTGGGACCTAATTCCTCCGACAGAAATATGATCCAAACATGAGAGCTCAGCTTTCAACCTAGAGCACCTTCTGAAAAATCAGAGTCCAAGCTATAACTAATTTGGCCACAAAAAGGACTGTTTATTGCTCACTACCCACCACCATTTAAATACACTGGGATAATTTGACCAGATAAATGTATTGGCGATAGGGAAATAGTTTTCCCTGTTGGTTGACACTCAACTATTTAAAAGAAAAAGAGAAGTCCTCAAAGCGTGATACTCCTCCCTCATACGTGGGAGTTTAAAGAGCAACAACCATGCTGTGAGAGCATCTCCTCAGTGAGATTAATTAAGTGAAATTGCCCAGAGGGTAATTACTGCCACACAACCAGCAAGGCTTCCCAGAGCAATCACTGTGCCTCCTGCGTACTCGAGAGAGAAATAAATTTTTCCCCCAAAATCTCAACTAATGTTAAAATGCACCTGAGCAAACGAGGATCCCTGGGAAGTCACCTCTTTGCCTAACCACATCCCTGACTGCGGATTATCATGGGGATGGGCCTCTATAAGAGTTGTACTGACTTTCTGCTGCTTTTTCATCGGTTCAAAGCACTTTAAAGCTGTTTTTCTTCTCTACCTTCCTTTCTTGAAACACGTTACCATTTTTCAGGCTTTCTCCCAGGGAAAGGTGGGGTGGTAACACCAGACAGAGGGCACATTGCAGCTGGGGGTCCGATAGCCCAGGGATTGTGAGCTCAAGCCGAGCATCCCGGCAGCCAGATCTCTGGGTGGGTGCCAGTCCCCCATGAAACCTCCAGGTCTCAGTTCAGAAGCTCCAGCTACATCGATCCAGATCAGCCCAACACTTTGTTTAAACAAATCAGCCTTTTCCAGCAGGAAAAAGAAAAAAAAAAAAAAAAAGATAGATATTTCTGGAAATTCCCCACCATAATTATTTGCTTTAGTTCTTAATAAGCAAGCCCAGTGCAGTGCAGCTCTGGAAGGGGTTACCCAGAGAGCATTCCAGGAAGTCTTCAGAACTCAGCATGACAAAAGCAGGGCTGTCCTGGTCCAGTGTTGGTGATGGTCCCAATACTAGGGACTAGAGCCCTGCAGAGGTCCCTTCCAACCAAAATGCCTTGTGTCTACCATCCAGCATCTCTCCCTCTCTTTCCCAGCATCTCCCTAAGGCAAGGCTGATGGTCTCTGACTTGCTGCTTTTAACACATTTCTCCAGGCTTCTCTTCAATTATAGAAAGAAGCAGAAAAGTTATATCTCAGAATGGAGAAGATAACGTAGAGGAGCGGAGCGTGAAATTCCCTTCCTGGGTTCCAGCTCAGCCAAGGGAAGATGTCCCAGGCTCTCCCAACGGGCAGCACAATCAAAAAAATAATGGGAATTCAGAAGTTGCAAATACATCAAAGTCTCATCTTCACAGTGTATTTCTCATAGAAATCGCTGCCTGGGTGTGCTGCTCAAATGCCACTCAACACCTGATCAGCTTCAGCTGAAGATAATAACTCTTTTATTTGGGCAGATGAAAGGTTTGCATCAGCAGCCACACAGCTTAGTTGCTTCACCAGCACAGAAAATGGAGGTTTTCCTGAAATCACGCTCTACTTTTATTTCCATCTTCAATTCACAACTTTGGGTGTGCTACAAGGCTTCAAATGAGCATGGAAACAAATTATCCTCTAGCGCTAGCCACCTGCAAAACTCATTTTCATTTAGGAAAGACTGAAAAACAGCATGTGCAGCTGGAAAGTATTATTATATCTGATGATACACCTTCTAGTCCCAGCAGCAACAGCACTGCGTTATCTCAGCACCTCAGAATTGGAAAATGTACATCTAGATGCCTACTAAAGGGTCACAGATGGTTGCTCTTGATCATTAGTTTCTGAACTCAAAGAAACATTTTTACACAAACCCCAGAGCGAGATAAATTATTCCAGGCAGAGCATGAAAAATACCAAATACTGGATGTCAGCCAGGAGCTGAATAACTTTAATTCTAAAGAACTAAGCAACTTTCCAAGCTCTTCATTGTACTCTTCTGGAGAATCCTGCTAAATCCTTCCCAAGTACCTCCTGCACCTGCCCACTCGCTTTACAGCAAAAACCACACTGCTCTTATGGTACGAAGTGACCATAAGAAGTAAAAAAAGGACTTCCAAAATCTGAGCTGCCACATGCATAAACCATATGCCAAGGCTGTCCACAACCAGATGTGCATCCAGCCAGCTTCGAATGTCACAGGTAGACAAGTATTTGTAACATATGTCAGTTTTGGCTTTAATTTCTGCCATGGCAAACTGGCAGTCAGGACTTTGGTGCCCACCTGGCTCTTACTTTAAAGGATGGTCTGTGTCTCCTGCCAAATGTCCCTGATTCCTGCGTGAAATAAATTTAAAATGTATTTTGTGGTGCGTTTGAGCAGGAATAATTCAAAGGTGCATATACTGGCACGAGCGTGCTTGTCCCACACACGATTCAGTACAACCAATAAATAGCATGAGCAGCGAGTCTTAAATAACCCAGCAGGTATCTCTCCTGCAGCTCTGCTTTTTCCAGCAGGGCAGGGAGTAACACCTATTTAAATGCCCAGAGTAGATGGAAGAGAGCCCATTTGCACGAGCTCATACAGGGTTCATCATTGACTCCAGACAGAGGTTTCTCCCCAAATCCATATTACATGAAATAGAGTCCACATGGATCGTCACGTCACTGGGACACTGAGCACAATGATCAAAACACCTACGGGGAAGAGCTCCCACGGGAGTTCCTGAAAGGGAGAGAAATGCTGCCTTCTCCAAAACAAAACTAATAACTTTATTCTTGCCTTGTCACGTGCTCCGTCATCGAGCACTTGGGGAGCATAGTAAGGGGGGCTGAAAGCCCCAGCAGTGAATCATGTCTTTTCTCCAAAGTGCTGGTACCACAGAGAAGAAAAAATAGGGACAAAGAATTGCCCAGAAACAGAGAGAAGTGAAAGGAAAATTTTGTGCCACGTTTTCACATACAGATTTTTGCATTACGAAGAGCCTAATCACCCATGGTGCATGATCTGGGATTATAACGGATTCTAGGTACCGTGGGAGACAACCTCTTTCTTCCTACTTGCCCTTGCTATCGGCAGAACTTTTTGTTCACCAGTTTGAAGGCCGAAGCCCAGCGTTCCCGAGGATATTTTGCCCCCTTAAACCCAGGGTGCAGGTCCTTCCTGCTCCTTGCACAGCTTTCCTCAAGATCTGGGCAGATGATGACCAAGATAGGGGAAATTTTGCTTCTTTTTCACACCGCACGGCCACTGTGGCTCATGCTGCTCAGCAAGACAGCGGGGCTGCGCTGCAAACTTCTATTCAGACCCACTGAATATTAGTATTTTAATATTAGTATTTTCTTATGGCTTTCTCTGTGGCTCCTCACCTTGATAAGCCATCTGCATTCTCATTAATGCATACACTGCCCAGATCCAATTTTCAAGCCCTAAGACCATATGCATTGGAAATGTTAGTGCACCGAGTTGTGCACCAGGGCAGCAGAGTGCTCATTACAAGCCGGCAATCTGGAAAACCACTGATTTTTCAAGGTAAACTGAACTGACCTTCAACACAAAGAAGCACAGTAAATCTGGCAGGCTCAGGATAAAACACACTCCTTTACTCATTCTGCTTCAAGGCTGCTGCCTCCCCACACAAGGAGTCCCTGTGAAGTTGCTGCAGTGTCGTACAGGGAGGCCAGGACAGACCTGTTCTGCCTGCAGAAACAGAGAGAAACCAGGATGTCCTGGTTCCCTCCTGAGCACTCAGCCCCTGCTGAGTAGTGTTCTCCATGACCACACCGGACAAAAAGCATCTCACATCCCCACATCTGGAGTTTCAGCATCACAAAAGTCTCCTTTAGGTGACCATCCAGCATGATGGGAAAGATCAGAAGACCTTCACCCCTTTCTCCGCCTCCTCCCCAATGTGGAAGCCCCTGGGCACACCCATGAGCATGGCTGGGTGCTCTCCTGGGGACAGTCTCACCCTCAGCAAAGTGCCACATCACCTTATGGCCACCACACAGCCCAGGGTGTAGGGTTCACAGGCAGACCTGCTCACTGGCATCCTTACCACCCTGCCAGAAGTTCAGCTCGGAGCAGCTTTCATACCTTCAGAGGAAGGCATGTGCCTTGTGAAGGTTATTCCAGCTCTGATTGCAAAGGAAAAGAAGAGGGAAAAAAAAAAAAAAGTCTGGTTAGCACTGAATGCTAACTCCTAATTGATTCATCATGACACTGAATCCCACAGGTGGGCAGCACACTTTGGGGAGCAACAGTTCCAAAAAAGCCTGGACATTCTCCAAGAAACCTGCGATACCCAAGTGCAGATGTCCTGCCCGGCAGCGTGGTGCCCAAGGGCCGTTGCCATAGCACTCGGCCTGAGTGGTAATGAGGGATGTGACAGGAAGATGTCTCTTCTCTGGCCAACGGCCCGCAAAGCAATTGCATTTTCCTTGTAGCAGTAGTAAATCTCATAAATACAATGTGAAGAGGCTATTAAACTTGCTAAACAGGATCCCTGAAGTCCAAAACCATCAAAGCCAAGGTATGAATGCAGCCAAAGGGATCTCCATCCCCTGTGACCCCATCTCAGCCACTGATCTCCCATGAGACCTGTCCCCACCTCTCCTAGCACAGCCCCTTACCTCAGCCATGGTTTCACACTCATCACCGTCTTTGAGCAAAGGCTTTTGGTGTGGATTTTTCTAGGCTTGAAAAAGGGAAAAGTCTTCTATGTGCTTTCCAGAGGCTCTCATGAGTGACCCCACCAGCCCCCATGGGCCACGTGCACTGTTCCCCTCCCCATGGCCGTGGGCCATGCACAAGGTGTAGGTGCAGTGAGCACAAGGCCATACACACACACACACGGGGGATCAGTGTGCCTGTAACACCTACTAACAGCAACATTCCTGCTGTTCCTTGTGAAGCTGATAAAACCAACTTGGGCACCTTGTCAGGATGGGGAGGATTAAACACCCCTCCATTCATAATACGCTTTTTCAGCAGCACAGCGCTCAGCCTTTCCTTTTGCTTTCAGGGAATCAATACCCACCATAAAGATAGAGACCGTTACAACACGTTATTTCCTTAGTTTTGCATTTTTAAAGACCCCCATCTGCTGCTATATTTCCAGGCCGGTTCAGTTCCTCGCTCCCTTGCCAGCCTGATTTATTCTGCAGTCATAGACATTCAGGAAGCACCAGGTCTGTCCCGTGCCAGCCTCCGTGCAACCTGATTTCCTACCTGCAGCTGCAGGTCTGGGTCAGAAGTAGCACGGTGAAGACCCCAATTGCTTCTCCCACATCCCCAGAAAGTCCCAAGTTGCAAACCATCCCGAGGCAGACCAGATGCTTTGTTTCATCAGTAGTTTCCTGACAACCAAAATAACATTTTCTATGCCATGAAGTATTTGACGGAACAAAACATGCAGCTCTGATCATCAAGGGCACCAAGAAAAGCGACTGAATATGGATAAAAATGAAACCAAATGTTCTGGATGCTGTTGGAAAACGCACTCCAAGCTCTCATTAGTTAAAAGAGAAATCAATGTCACTTTAAAAAAAGGCAGGGGCAATAAACTGGCATCTGCGGAGTACCAGACATTTGTTTGTTCATTCCTCACCAACTGCAATATGGCATTTCAGGCTGTCAGCCGGTGCTAGACTCTGCTGCTTCGTCACACAGCTCTGGTCCGGGTACCGCTGGTGAGCCGGGCTCAGCCTCTGCCCTGCCTGCCCTATCGCTTCTATAAATTAACATCAAAAATGCAGCAACCTTCTGCAAAGTGTTGATCATGAATCCAAATCCCCAGACTCCATGGAATGCAGGAGAAGCCCAAGGCAGAGATATCCCAAGGCCGCTCTCCCTGCCTGCCCTCCACAAAGTACTTCAGGCTCAGGGACACCACAGCCTTCTGCAATTCAGTTGTGGGCAAGGGTTCCCCCCCACCCCGTATCTAATTGGGCCACCCACATTAAAAGCAAAAATTGGTGGGGCTGTTTCTGCCCATAGAAGAAAGTTTTGGGTGATAAAGGCTCCTACTACACCTCTCTCTGTACCTTGTAAGACCATTTCACAGTCTATTAAAAATCATAGAATCATAGAATCATAGAATTGTCCAGGTTGGAAGAGACCCTTGGGATCATCGAGTCCAACCATCTACCC
>JAOXNO010000063.1:26840586-26855865 GCA_028565335.1 Limnodromus scolopaceus
CATTCACCACCACTCTCTGGGCCCGGCCCTCCAGCCAGTTTTTAACCCAGCAGAGGGTATTCCCATCCAAGCCATGGACAGCCAGTTTCTCCAGGAGGATACTGTGGGAGACTGTATCAAAGGCTTTGCTGATTTTTTACTTACAAAGAATAACCACATAAATCTCCTTTAATGAGCTTTTAAGTCACTAACAGCTACCTGTGTGCAACTATTTAAAGGACAAGCCCTGCTGGGATAGGAATGGGCACAGCTCCATGTCCCTTGGTGGCTCTTAACCAAGAACCTTTTCCAACCACCTATTCCTGCTGCATTCATGCTTCCTTTTTCCCTTTATTAGCTCTGCTGTGTCCTCTACAGGCCTTCAGCTCTTCATCTCAATCGACTAAAAACTGAAACCTCTTCTCAGTATTTGTACTCCAGATGTCTATATCAAATCTATTAAATTAAATTAGTTTTATCCATGTTCACACTTCATCATATTTCATTTTTGTTAACAGCAGAAGCTATCCAAGACAGCATGTGTTGAATGGCTTTGTTCCCATCCACACCTTCTCTAGTTACGATAAATTCAAGGGAGGAGCACAACGGTTTGGGCCAGTTCTTGGTGCAGAAGCCACAAGGACAGCAACAAGAGGAAAGTGCCACGTTGACAGAACCACAATGCAAACTCATCCCTGGTCACTGTCAAAGGAAACACTGCACCACCGCCAGCTCTTCCTGCCACGATCTGTAGGCACTTTATAACCATATGCTGAGTTTTTGGCACATTTTCTTTTGCATCTCTCTGCTTCCACAGCAGAGGCCCAGAGATCCACCCGACCCCCAGTGCCCAGGAAGCCATCCATGGGGCAGATCAACAGCTGTTTCCGTGAAGGAGATCTATTAATTATGGCAAAAGCCCCAAACTAAACCACAAGAATAAAGCTGGATGCTCTTCACGTTTAGTTACACTTCAGACATGGGAGTTGGGTAGTTGCAGTGACTGGAGATTTCAAGATAATAAAACTGCAGGGTTTGGGAAGCAACATTTCTACAATGAATTGTTAGCAATTAGGCTGTTCTGTCAAAATGAAACTGTCTTAATCTTTCAAAGAGAATGCTGGTCTATTTAACTTATAATTGATTAACAGCTTTCCAATGAGAGGATTAAAGTACACAGTAGATAACTCAGATGATTGACAGTTCTGCTTCACCAGCCTAAAACAAGATGCCTCTGGTTTCCTACCACATGCCAATTAAACGATTAAGTATTGTTTACTGGGAGTGTGAGGATTACAAGACAGTAGGTGGATTTATTAGCAGAGAAAGGAAAAACACTCCTACACATAGGAGAAAGATTATTTTGAATGACTAACAGCCATGCCCTTGCAAAGCTTAACTAGAGCTAGATGAATTATTCGCTGCCAGAAGGTTACACCCCAGCCCTTCTCCCCTTTTTCAGACCATTTGCCGGTTTATCCAGATGTCTCCAATGTGTTCATCACTTCAAGGTGTGCTATGCAGACCATTTGCTGAGTTTATCATACAGATAGCTATAAGTCCCACTGCTTGGTATCATCAATGGAAGAAAGGGTGGGGGCTTAACTCACGTTTGAGGCAGAATCTCACTTCTCTGGGGCAGGAGACCAAGACATCTTTTAACGAGCAAAAGCTGCCTCATTTGCAGTCTCTTAGTACACACAGGCACTGAATCAAATCACCTTGATACAAGTACCTGTACATGGCAGGAACAATAATGTGTTTTAGCATCTTGCACCAAGAACATCCAATTTTACATGAATTAACAATTTATTTAATTTAATTTTATGCTGAGGAGCTTTGGAGGGAAGGGGAGGAGGGAGAAGCTCTTGAATTCACACAATCAGGCTCCATAGTTACTGTGTCTGAATGAGCCCCATTGCTTTAACACAGTATGTGCCATTTTTACCAGGCTGGAGACAAAGTAACATAAAATCAAGATGGTGAAAACTTTCCAAATTTTTTGCCTCTATGACCGTAGAAAGCTGCACATTAAATGACACAATTCCTTAAGCTTACAGTCTCCCCTTTGCCTTTTAGGTGACCCTTTAATTATCTGATCCCTGGATGGCAAAAGTTGAATGAGATGTTTTATTAACTTCAGTTCCCGACATCTGATTTTATTTCAGATTTCTCCTCCCCACCACTTCTGTAGGGCTCCTGCACAGGAGCTGCTTTAGCATCACTGAGGAAAGTGAGAGTTGCCAGTTCTGGGTAAGGCTGCCAGCGCTCCCTGCCCTGGGAGCTCTCTCCCCAGTATGCCACCAGCACACAGCAGGGCTAATGATCCGTCTCAGCTGATTAATTAAAAAGAGCAAAATCCCTGCCAGATAAGAACCTCTGCAGGAGTGGAGACAGCAGAAGCCTGTTAACAGGGTAAAATATTTTGGGTACCTGTGACCTTGTGTTTTCAGCAGCCTGTCCAGGGCTCTGGGCCCCTTCCCGGGATTTTGACAAATATCTAAAAGTGTAAGATTTTCATTTTTCAGTGGAAGGCTCTGTATGGCACACAGGCTGCCTGCGGTGAGACAGCCAAGCAGCAGGCTGATGCTTCCACTGTTCCTTGGAGCTGTACCAGGTACAGCCACGAAAAGAGTGAATTTCAACAAATCAATACATTAAAGGCCAGGATGTCAAAGAGAAAATTATGAAAGAGAGATCCCTAGGGATATTAAATACAAAGATATTACTTCTGGCTCTGGAAGCCTCTGAGCCACAGTTTGTGGGGAGGCTGTAGCAAGGGAAATATTCCTGTGCATCTCCTGAGCCTCAGGGTGCTGGAGGGGCGGCTGCGGGAAGCTGTGACCCCAAAAGGGCTGTGGAGGAACGTACTGAGCTAATTACAAAGAGTGGCAAACTCTGCCTATCAAGAGTTAAGCGAATACAACTGGCTGGTGGAGCTGGCCACCACAACTGGTAGATGTTCTCTCAAGAAAAAAAGAAAATCAGCATCTGGAAAAATGTGGGGAAAGGCATTGCAGGACGTACGGTCCTTCAAGAGGACAGCCCCAAGATCACAGAAACAACCCTGCTCAGTGGGACTGGAAAGCAGCCACACTGAGATGGACACGTGCTCGGCCACCTCACCTTGCAGGAACCAACACGGGGACAGGGCTGCCACTTAAATCCAGACTACTTTGTGACAGCCTGTCATCCAGGTCATAAAAAGGAAAAGGCAGCATCCTGTTTGCCTGGCGGCGTTAGTCCCGTGGAGAGCACCATGGTTTGTTGTCCAAACAATGTAACTGTAGGTCACCTGCATTGGAAGCAATGAGAGTGGAAGCAGATGGAGATATCACTTTTTTCAGACAACATTTGGCCTTTATTGACAGAGCCAGCTGTCCCCCCCTGCAGTGCCCATCCAGGGGTAGGAAGAGGCAGGACAAATTTCAGAAGAGCAATTGGAGGTAGCAGCCTTGCTGGGGCTCAGGTGCACCTTTTATGCCTACACTCAGAGCCTTTGGTCTCCTCATCCCCCTGCAAGCCCAGCGCTCAGACCTGCTGCGCCCTGGCAGTGACAGCCCTCACGCTTACCAGCTGAAGCTCCTGCTCCACACCATTTTTTATCAGCAAACCACCCAACATCAGGGTAGGGCTTGTCCTGCTGGTGTCTCTTCGTACTACACCAAGCTGATCATGGGTCCTGACACATCAGCCCATCACCATTACACCCAATGCATGAACAGCTACCTGGTGGCAGCCATGACGCCAGCAATCCACACTCATTTCAATTTTTTGTGACCTAGACAAGAGCAGGTCCGGTTCTTCTGATTCATGCAAGCATCCTGTTTGAGTTTTAATTGGGATATTACTGGTTAACACGGAATAAAGATGTTCAGAAAAACAGCATCTAGGGGAACACCTGCAAAGGGGTAAACACCTTCTCATGTCCTCAGAGCACGGCCAAAGAGGCCATTCTTCCATGACCAATGCTCCCCATGGGCATTACGTTATGGGGTACCTGTGCCCCAGGAGGGTATGTCTGCCGGGCAGGAGAGCAGCCCCATGGAGAGATGCTTGGGTGCCCAGCATGGCTGATGGAGACCCGGAGGTCAGCTCTGGGTTATTAAACTCCACTTCTTTGCTCACATCCATATTCCCTCTGGTCGAACAAGCAGGACAAGAAAATGCTTTTAAGTGTCACTCTGTACCTGAGTCTCTTGCTGTCTTTCTGTCCACGTGCAGTGGAGTGATCCCACTTGTTATCTGCATGGATCACTTGCTTGAGCCTTACCAAGGGAGGAACATCCAAGGAGAAGACCATGGAGGAGCCGGGCAGATTTTTCCACAGGGTGAGGAACAGAAGTAAGAACAACAGGTTTGTTCTTCCTGTTGGAAGTACCTTGCTTGGCCTTTACCTGTCATTCACGCTAAAACACTGAAGGAGTGTTTGTCCGTTGTTAGTAATAGAGTATGAGGTTGCAAAACCAAAAACTTTGGATGGGTTTCAACAGCAGCAACGGAAATTGTCAGCAAAGTCACCAGCTTTCCAAAGGTAGCCTTTCTTCTCAGAGACTCATCATCAGAGCTCATCATTTCCCCAAGTTATCACCCACGCCACAAAACAGACTCATAGCTTGCCACTGGCACCTACCAAATACACCAAGAGAGCTGTTCCTGTGTCGAGAGCTGCGTTAAAATTTAACCCCCAAAACCTTGTGAAGTAGTAAACCCATCAAAATGACAGCTTTGTCCTCTTGGCTGGGTTGGAAAGACGTGTCTATCTGCCCCTGGCAGACAGCAGGTCCTTCCGTCATGCCATGGTAAGCAAGGAATAGCAAAGGTGCTCTATTCACCCATTCTAGAAAAGCACAACAGCCAAGACAAGATTTTGTACTTTGAGTTCCAATTCGTCAGCCCCATCCCAGCTGCTATAAATTTAATTGAGACTAAAACAAAAGTGCAGCATCAGTTGGCAGAGTTGGAGAAGCAGTCACTGGAAATAACTACATCAAGACCAGTACATTAAAGAGTATGCTTTCAAGCTTTGTTCACCAGAGTAATATTTGCTATTGAAAAGAAAAATCACTGCTTTTGGTCTCATCTGCCCTACACTGAGGCTGTAATGGAAATTGGAAGGAGGCTCTGGCAGGAGGGAGGTTAAACATGCGCTTAGCAAGAAATAGTTTCACAGGTTCGCAGTCTGGAGTAGCATTTTCAACTTCAAACTGAGATGGGAATAACTAAGCACAAATTTTAGCACGGTATCGCGTAACACCAGACTTCTGATGGAGAGCAAGTGGCAGGTAAGTCTTCATTACAGGCTGGCAACGCCGGCACTCAGCTCCACGGGGGCAGGCACGCCAGCCAGCAGAAAGCAAGCAGGCAGCATCTCTCAGAGGCAGCATCACATATTTCATCAGGCAAAACCTCCAGGTCTCCAATTATGCAACAATTAAGTGCTCAGGAGGCTGTGAAGTATGACAGCTCTTAAGAGCACAAATTCATTTTTCTCAGAAAGCGGCACTCGCAGTGCTCTCCCCCCACACCAACCCCCCAGATGAGATAAATTCAGTTTATCTGAGTAACAAATTTCAATGCCTTATTACCATGTCAGTTGTTATAGCCAAATGTCCATGTTAATTGGGCATTTACTGCTTATATGCCAGCCAGCTCACAGCATCCTTCTCTGCTTTACCTGGGGGCAGTGATCATACCTACAAGATCTTGCAGAAATCAGTTATCTCCCTTTTAAATCTGGCAGGGATAAACCAAATATTCCCCTGTGCTCCTCTGCACAACCCTCCCACGTGTCCCTCTGCAAACACACACTGGTTCAATGCATATTTAATTTTCTTCTTGTGCAACAGGAAAACAATAGAGACTAGGTCTTGGGATTTTAGCAGGAAGCTAAAATTAGATTGCTTTGCAGAGATCCTGGGATCAGACCCCATTGCTCCTTTTTCCCATAGTTACATTATCTCACAGCAGAACAGCTCTCTCCTTTCAGGATCCCTAGTCACTTAAAGAAGGTCCCTCCATGTTATTCCCCATCTAAGGACGAGACTGGGCTTCAGAGAAGTTCAGCTTTCTACAGGCACAGGCTGAAAACACACATCCTTCATATTGTGTCCAAGTCCTTCGGGAACCAGGCTAATATTCACAGATCAGGTCTGTTTTGCAAAACTATTCCAGGATTACCAAGATTACCAAGAGGTGGATCTTCACTCATCACTTAACTGTGATTTTTTTTTAATGGAGGGTTTTTTTTTGTGCCAACTTGCACACTAGTATCACATCTGCTCTAAAAATATATCTCAGCCAAAGAAACAACAAAACTTTTTCCAAGGCTTAAACCATATCAGCATCAGACCCAGCAAACTGAAGGACATTTAAACAGACATTACTATCACAAAAAAATGGTAATACTGACAAAAGTTCAATGGAAAAATGTGAAATATGAATGGAAAGACTTACCATTTTTGTCAGCTCTTCTGAAAATCTAGAATTGAAAGAGAGAGAGAAACATTTTTACTATGTTGTTCATCTTGAAAGGGTGAAACCCTTAGCACCAGGGCAATGTTCTACCCCACATGAGGGACAATACCTCCGGGAAAGAGTATCGACCAGTTTGGCTTTGGATTAACTGGTAGAAAACTAGAAAAATAAAGATAACACAAAACAGTTCCAGCATTTCCCATCTCCCTCACAGAAGAAAGCCAAAAACATGGATACAACACAAGAAAAAAAAAAAAAAAAAATAAATAGCCTACAACAGCTGTGCAGCAAGCCCAGCCAATTTCTCTGGCATTCATAATACCTCTTAAACCAAGTTTATCAGTTTTGCACTTCTGAAACAATTTTTTTTTTTTTTCTTTTAAAAAGCAAGTTTCCTGTGTGGGCAGGAGATTATATTTAGATTTAAAACTACTGTGTGGAGTAGTTTTACTTAAAACTACTGCAGTAGCAGTAGGCTATCTGATTCCACAGAGAGGAATCAGATAGCCCTTTCAGAAGAACAAAAATCACAATAATGTGTAGTATAGTAGAATTTGCTGGGAGAAAGACAGAAACAACTGCTATTTTTCTGACTAGTTTCATTTTAGGAATAGTCCCCTGACACAATGCAATTAATAGCAGAAGACTTGTGCAAGGGCTGAAATGTTATCGGATCCTGCCAAAAATGGCTGCTAGCACAGGTTTGGCCATGAATTACCAAAAAATTAACATGCTCATAAACTGGGCAGAAAAGGGAAAGCATGCTTGTCATCTCTTCAGACCTGACCCTATTAATTTGAGCAAGAACAGAGATTTCAGCTGTTCAAAGAAATTTCCCTGCGGAGGGAATAAAAGCACCAGGAGGACAGATCAGAGTCAGCTGTAAAATGGAACCTCTTATTTCCTGGGTAATAAAATCATTAAAAAAAAAAAAAAACCAGAAGAGAAACTGCTGCACAAAACAAGAAACTCAAGAGACAAATTGAATTGCAGAATGTGCTATTTAAGTGAATATGGCTTAATTAAGAAACATTAATCATTATTTTGCCCAAAGTTCTTCATAGGCTGCATAGGGCAAAGTCAAAGTTGGACATTCTGGCATACTTCAGCAGAGGCAATCACTCTGAAACTGCTTACTTCTTGGCCTTTCATTTTTTTTAGAGCAATTAGAAGTTTTGGAAGAAAATTCTACCTGGCTCCATACTTATGGACTTCACTGAGGTTAAATATGGGTTTTGAAGGACCAGCCAGTAATGGTTTGTCAGTGGGAAGTAAGAACGAAGCCAGCCAGGACAAGCAGGACCCCAGCCAGGGCCATGGCTTGGCACACACCACCCAGCCATGCACAATATGCCCTGCCCAGAGCATGAGATATTTCACTTTTCCCAAGTGGGACGCCCCAACTCCTCACTACCTCTGAGCACCTCCAGACGAGGCACTTTTCATTCTAGGTGCTGATTATTTCTGGGTTTTTTGTTTCATCACCACATCCTTCCATTACTGTTCCCACTGCTTTGAAACAGACATCACATCAAGTCTAACACAGAAGCCGTGATGTCTATTTTAAGGTCCTGTGGGAGATTACCACCCCACTAAGCACAACTGGCAGAGGTAGAACAAGAAGGCAAAAACAATAGGTAAAATGTAGCTTAAAGCTGGAGAAAGGCTCAATCTGCAGCACTCTGCTCTGTGGAGGCACCAACCTCACAATAAAGTCTCAGAGCAAGAGGGGAAAAAAAACCCTAAAATTAAGAAATGGAAGAAATGTTAAGACATTGAAGTATTTATGTCCAGCTTCACTAAGTGAACTTTATAGGGCTTTAAATCCCCCAGATATTCCCAGAAAGTATGACTATTTGTACATAAGCAGGTTGATGGAAGATCACATCAGCTCTGTTACCTACCAAGGATTCATTCTACATGACTAAGCTGTTTAGCTTTTATTGCTAATGAGCAAGATTTATTCTTCCAACTTAATTGGACTACCTAAAAATTTGCATACACACAAGAAATTTTGAAACAGGACACCCCAGAGTGAAAGTAATTTAAGATAAGGTCATCTGTCAAAGCAGGCAGGCAGTACATCCAGGTATGATCACTGGAATGAGCATCAGGAGGCTGATAAAGACACAATATACTCTGTGATACCTTTGTAATGCTGCCAAAAACGCTGCTTCTGTGAAGACCCAGGATTTACAGTCTAGCTCAGTGAACAACAGTGCCCTCCCACACACGACCTGAAGATGCCCTCCCTTCATGTCTTGCATTAGTTGTTCCGCACAGAGGAAGGATGTCGTGTGCTTTTGCTAAGAGAAAGGTGTAGCATCTGGTGATGGGAGGGAAAACGCAGCCCCTCACACCTTCCCTATGGACCAGAGGAGCAAGTCCCCAGGGGAAGCTCAGTGCTGGGCTCCCAGGTAGCTCAGGGAAAGGAAAGGTCCAACCAGCTCTAGGAAGAAGGGAATACAAGCAAGGATGCTGCATGACCTCCAACACAGAGGCTGCAAAGCTGGTCCACCCTGCAGCCGCTCTCTGCAGGCTTGCAGTGACTCCATCAGTGCTGTTCCCGCTCAGCAGCGAAGTTGCTGCGACTTCGCCAAGGCGGCAGCCTGGGAGGTCAGCAAGAGTGGAGGTGATGAAATATTGATGGAGGAACGCCCTGTCCTGCCAGGCCCTCGGCGGCGATTGGCTTCCCGCACCTCCACCGTGGCCGGGGACCATCCCAAGCGTCGGACAGAAGCTGGCAGCGCCGTACAAGTCTGACCAGGGATGCTCTTTCCGCTCCATCACCCCCAGTTCTCCAACTGTCAGGGCAACACACCACTTTCAGATGGTAAATGAGAAATTATCCAGTCCAAAAAGTACTACAGCAACCATCTCCCCCACCAGCTATGCTTTTATTAAGCAATTCTCCTGAAGCACAGGCTAAATCACACGGTGAGGCTCACAGGATGCCCACAATATGCACCAGATTAAGCCATTTTATAGGATTTAGACAGGCAATGCATGCAGTTTGCTGTCTGCAGGATACTTACTCTATTTAGCAGGTGTTTAGATTAATATAAAATCTATCTTATTTAGAGCCAGGAGCCTCTGTGAAGACTTCCAACAGCTTTTTTTTTAAATGTACGTTTTTGCTATACTCTCAAATGCCCAATACAGATATTTGGCTGGCAGAAGTAAGCAATATGAAATACTAGCGGTAATAATAAACTTGGATAAAAAAAATTGGTGGTTTCAAATTTAAGCATTCAGTTCTGCCTTCTCAAAGCTCCTGAATGAGAATGTATGACACTGGAGGCTGCTTAATGGAGGTTTTCTCACCAATTTTATTAAATTCACACAAGTGCTCCCCTAACAAGCCTAAGAATTATTACTGTGTTTGTAGAGTTTATTATGCCTTCAGCAGATTAATAAGATGTTGATTTAAAATAGAGTGCAACTGAGCTAGAATTTTGTTTTCCATCATAATCTTGGTGCAGAGTTGAGGACAAATAAAACCTAAGTCTCCTGGGTGAGGAAACCATCCAGATACACATAAAAACCCGACTAATCTGATCTTTAGGCAGCCCCGAGGGCAGACAGAGAATGCAGCATTGCCACGAGCTGTGGATAGAGGCACTAGTTGTCTCCCTTGGTGCCAACCCTGAGCGTTTGGCTCTTGCAGGCAGAGCAGCCGTGTGCCATCCAGCCCCACGGAGCAAACACCCAGAGGCAAACACCTGAGTGCAGGATGGGTACAGAGCCTTTGCCCAACCCCTTACGTTGATTTGACTGATGCTGTAAGAGCTCACCATGAAACGCACAGTGATGCTTTCTAGGTTCCTAGAGTGACACATCGCCTCCATTTAATCTACCGCTACCACTGAAGAGCATCCCTAGTTTTATCTGCTGACAGTTCTAGACAATGCTTAGGACTTAAGTATCTTCTTCACTAGTTTGTACAAAGGGTTTAGTTTATCTGCAGTTTTAGCCATTTTTTACACTGGTGATTTTAAGCTGAACTAGTAAACATTATTCAACCTTTTTAACTGTTCACCTGAAAGGACACTAGCAAAATAAAAGAAAAATGCTGAGAATAGCTCTCCGAGTGGCAGCCGCCAGGTTGATGGCAGAAGACATCTAACCTCTTGCTGTATTTTGTTCTTCCTCAGCCTTCAGTTTTGCCCCACAACACCACAGTTTTGTTTCTTTGGTGGAAAGGGGATAGGGAACTTCATACTGACCCACCAGCCACCCTCACGGTCTGGAGGAGTCAAAACAAGCTGAGGGATGGCAGAGTCAAAAGAAATTCAGAACAGAAGAGGAAGAAAAAGTGACTAAGGTATCATTAGCGTCAGGGCCATCTTATCTAATTCATAGCCAAAACCAAGCTCAACTCACTTTCCCCAGCCCCCGATGAACTGCCTACATAGCACACCCGCTCAGGCAAAGGTGTTAGTTAAATATAAAATCTTACAGGTCTTTTACTTCATCCCCACCCACCGAGGAGCTGCACTGCTGGGACTCGCTGCTTCCCCAGAACATCCATGTAGTGCAAGAACGTGAACGAGTTAAGCAGAAAAAAAGTTCTCATCCCTGAGGATTCGGTGGGAACCTTGCTACTTTCCTGCTAATGTGTGAAAATTAACCTAAATGTGCATTCCCATGTTTAAACTCAGTATGCAAAGGAAGGGTCTCGCAGTGCACTTGAAGAGCCTGTTACAGTGAAGCCACAGCTTCAATTGACGTTTCTGTTATAACTGGAGGAAAAAAGAGAGAAGCGAGTTCTAAGGGAGCAGAAAAAAAAAAAGAAAAAAAAAAAAACCACCAAACCCTCAAACCTTGTATTTCCAGCATCCATTTCTATTTTCAGCAGGTGAGAAAGGGCTCCCGAACCCATTGTGAAAGGGAAAAAAGGAGCAGAAGCTGCACACCCAGCTCTATTGTATTTCCTACTGGTTAAGCCATTCTGAAAGTTCATGGCTCATTTTCTCAGCTCAAACCTCAAAGTGGGGGAAAAAAAATCCATTTAAAGATGGTAAAGTTGAACAGATAAGATATCATTTTTGTGGAAAAACAGGCCTAACTCAAAAACCTGTTGTATAAATTTAACAGTCCTTCCCAATTGCATTTATGTTCTAAAACCCAGATTCCAGATTGTGGTATAATTTTGGTAATTTCAGGGCACGTTTGAAAAAAGAAAAAAACAACCAACCAACCAAAAAAACCCAACCAAACAAATCAACTTAAAAGCCATAAGGGTATTATCCTTACAGTTTCCCCACGAAGCAGCATTTCCTACAGCTGGCAATTGCCCACCTGCCAGCCCCTTCCACCAGGCACAACCATCCATCCAGCGCTTCTGGCTGCTCAACAGACACAGCTGAAGTGGTTCGTTCAGGGGACCGAAACGCCTATCAGCCCTGGGTGCTCAGAGATGTAATGAATTTTGGACTTACCACCCCATGCCAATGCCTACCGGCAGTGTGGTAGAAGATTCAGCAATTATTTAGAAAATGCAAGGGCTTGCCTGTAAGAGTTACTACTGCCTAACTCCGAGGGGGCTGGAGGAGAGTGTGAGTTATCCTTTACTACAGCCAATGCCTCAGGAGCTTATTTTTGCATTCACTACGTTTTTTAAAGCTCGGAGATAGCAAAGCTGGGGATCTACGTGTTTAATTACTAGATACTGCAGAAAGTCTGTGTAATTACGCCGTTTGCACTCCGGCTGATTCCAGCCCATTCTCCAATTCATTTAAGTGCAAACAGCCTCGTTAGCTCCCTAATCAGGATGTCTATAAATACCGCAGCCGAGGCACTAAGCTCACCCCTGACCTGCCCGCCAAACCCGGGTAAGGGAGCCCCGGGTCCCAGGCACTTGCAGGCATCCGGGACCATGCTGCCCAGCTCCATTGCACAGACCCTCTCACCCGCAGCCCTTCAGGGATGGGGTCCAGGACCTGGAGCAGATGAAGGACCTGGGTGCACCCCTATGCCCAGCTAACCTGGGGCAACCCATGATGCAAGACTGGGGGGGGGTTGCAGGACCTGGAGTTCTGCATCCCCATCCAGTCTAGATAATATCAGGACTGAGGACCCAGTGTGCGTGCCATCCATCTGCTCCAGGGGCTGCAGGACCTGGGAAAGGGGATGCAGGACCTCGGGTGCACCCCCATGCCCAGCCAGTCTAGAGGGTGCAGAAAACAGGGTGCAACCCCATGCCCAGCAAGCCCAGAGCTGCAGGATCCTGACAAGGGGATAAAGGATACGGGCTGCAGCCCCATGCCTGGCCGGTCAAAAAGAAAAAATAAATAAAAAAAATAATGCAGTACCTGGGCTGCACCCTCCTGCCCAGCCCCTTTGCAGGTAAGGGGGCACGGGATCCACACCCCCATGACCAGCCACCCTGCGAGACGCAGGACCAAGGTGCAACTGTCCCAGGGCAAAGGGATGCAGGACCCAGACTGCACCCCTAGTGCCCAGCCAGTCTAGGAGATGGAAGATCCCGACAAGTTGGTGCAGGACCCTGGCTTCGTCCCCATCCCAGCCAGCCCAGGGCACAGGACCTGGAAAAGAAGTAGCCGGACCTGGGCTGGACACCTATGCCCAGCCAGTCCGGGAGATGTACCTGGGCTGTACCCCGTTCCCAACCGGCCGGGAGTGCAGGACCCCGGGAATAACCCTGATGCCAAGCCGGTCGGGGGGTGCAGGAGCCGCGGTGCGCTCCCGTGCCCAGGCAGCGTCTCCGGTTGCGGGATTCGGGCGAGAGGATGCAGGAGCCGGGGTGCAGTCTCTTGCCCAGCTCGTCCGGGAGGTGCTGGACCGGGGCGCAGCCCCCCGGATGCAGAACTCGGGAAATAACCCCGATTCCGAGCTGGGTGGGTGGGTGCAGGACCCGGGCACAAGGATGCAGGACCCTGGCTGCACCCTCACGCCCACCCAGTCCGCGGCTGCGGGACAGGCGCAAGGGGACAGGATGCACCCCCATGCCCACCCAGTCGGGGGTTGCAGGATCCGGGCTACAGCCCGCTCCCAACCGGTCCAGGGGCTGCAGGACCCGAGGAATACCGCCGATCCGGTGCGGGATCCGGGCAGGGTAAGCGGCCGGAGCCGGCGTGGGGGATGCGGGACGCGGGCTGCAACCCCCGGCGGCTGGGGGACCACTCACATCGAGGATGACGGAGGTGCCCTTCCTCTGCGCGGCGGCGGCGGCACCCGGGTTAAGCAGCTCCCGCTCGGCGACCCCCTTGTCACCCATCCTGGCCACCACCCAGCGCAGCAGCCCGTCCAGCCCGCGCAGCGCCGGCGGAGGTTTGCGCAGCAGCCTGTGCACGCCGGCCCGGCAGTAGCGCGCTGCCTGCTCGCACATCGCTCAGCCCGGCCTCATGCCGGCGCTGGGGACTCCCCACCCCCCCCCCGCCTTCCTCCTCCTCCTCCTCCTCCTCCGCCTCCTCCTTCTTCTCCCACCGCCACACGGCGGGCAGCGGGCAGGGGCGGGCCCGCGGGGGAACCCGAGCGACCGGGGGGGATTTTGGGTGGGGGGGTAGGTCACTCCGGAGAGACTCGGTGGGTGCTGCCTGCGTTTCCCCCCCCATATACCTCCGCCCTGCTCCAGCACAAAGCATCCTTTTAGGCATTTCCTATCTAAAAAGAGTATTTCTATGGCATGTCCTCTCCCCTCTGCAGCCTCCCTACCCCCACAACAGATTTTAGCAGCTCTTTGTAAGGACAGCAGAGAAAAATTTCCTGCTAAAATATAAAACTTGCCCCTGACCCCCTACCCCCACTCCAAAAAGCCCCTATACAATGACTAGGCAGTGATTCCAGCTGGGCTACTGCAGCATTCATGGCTACAGAGCTAATAACAGCACTCAGCTGGGCAAATATTTATAATCCTGTAGTTCTGTATTAAGAGGATATTCCTTTGGGATACTCCTGTGCTCACCCACACAGGGCAAGATCTAGACTTGCAGTAGAGGCAGTTAAGTCTTCTGGCCAAAATGACACTAAATCATTTTGTCTCCCCCTCCACACTTGAGGAGAGTTTGAGTTCAGTTTGAGTTCAGACCCAGAAAGGCACCAAAGGTGGAAGGTTCTGACCCAGACCCTCTCGGAGGGTTCTCCAAAGTGCCAGGGTGCCCAAAGGCTCTGAATAATCTTTCCCCCCGCCCACCTGCAGCAGCCAGACCCTCTCTCAGGCAGCTCTAGGGGGCCACATCCCCAGATTTGAACACCAACACATGAGCCAGCAAGTCCAGCACCGCTGTGCAGGCATTACACACTTGCCATGCTGAGCCCTATGCCTGATCTCCACACGAGGAACAGCATCATTACTCCGAAAGGCCTGACCAGCTACTGCTTTAAGAGAAAAAAAAACCAAAAAAACCCCAGCAATAAATTATTTCTTTACATAGCACCTAGATACTCCAGTGCACCAGACCCCAGACCTCCCCGCAAAGTCCAGCTGGAGGTATTATTTAGCCTTTTCCTCTAACCACCCATCTTTACTCAGGTAAATTAGGGTGAAACTTCTGTGTTTGAGGTGACAGGTGGGAGAATGTGCATTTTCTTAGCTGCTGCTCAAAGGAAAGTGAGTGGGAGACTGATTTTCTCTGCTGGAGTACACAGATAATGGCTGGAGGCTCTTGAAAGGCTGATAAATAGATGGGGCATGGAGAAGGGGTGGCCCTATGTTAAGATAGGTGGCCCTATGTTAAGACCTTTATGTTAAGAACAGTATTGTATGCCTAGAACTCAGCAAATCGCACGATGACAGTGTTGAGTGTCTATGGATAAGAATCAAGGGGAAGACCAATAAGGCAGATGTCGTGGTGGGAGTTT
>JAOXNO010000063.1:26865915-26896291 GCA_028565335.1 Limnodromus scolopaceus
CACCCTCACTGTGAAGAAGTTTTTTCTCATAAAGTTTATGAGGAAGTTTACCCTTCCTCTGTCTGCTACTTAGTGATTTCAGGGAGCAGGACACAGGGCAGCAGTTAATCTCCAGGTAACTCTAACTTTGTAACTTCTGGAGTATCATGGAAAAAAGATCCAAAGCAAACCACAAATTTGAGTGGTAAAAACCCTACTGTGATGTCTTTCTGATGATGCCTTCATTCCCAATTTCTAGGTGTGCCTGAGGGTCCATATATGTCAGTAGGAGACTGCAGAATGAGACACACTGGTAAAAATATGAAGCTAATTATTTACCACATGACTTTCCCCATGAAAATGGCAGAAATAAAGGTATTAAATGAAACCATGCTATAATTCTAACTTCTCCTACGCCACCCAGATTGTCTGAGTTCATTGCAGCGGGATCTGTCTCAAAAGGAGAGGTATCTTTCCCAGGTTCTTTAGCACCAATTCTCACACAGTAGAAGCCCATTTCTCACGAGGGGCATCCAGGAAGCGCAAGCATCAGGTGGGATGGTGGGTACCGGGCGCAAGGCTCCCAGCTGACAGACCCACCAGGTGTCACTTCAAATTTGTGAAGAGTGGCTACATTAAAAAGTAGAATAAAGTTGGCATCCTTAACTGCTGAAATACAGAAATCTTAAATTGCAACGAGATAAACTACCTGAAAAACCTCTGTCTTTTTTTTCCTGGCAGAGGAACACTGCTTATGGGTTGCATCCATGGGTTGTTTCGGATCCTTGTTTATGTTCCCTTCGTTTCTGGGCAATTTTAGAGGGATTCCCCCAATGTTCCTCACCACCTGTCTCCAGAATAAATCTGATGCCTTGCAGTAATGTTTCTGAGGGTTTCTCTACCAGGTGCACACTCTGAGTCACTGCAGATTTACTGCTTCACCTTTGCCTCCAGGATTATGGCAAGTGACTCTGGAAGCTCATTACAGACTTGAAAAGCGTTCTGCCTCCAGCAGAGAGATTCTCAGTGCAGTGCTCCTGTCCTGCTGTACATTCTTTATGGCTGTGAAGTATTTCTAGCTATTAGTCTCAAACTTGTTAAAACAAATGATCCAGGGTTGTTTATTTTATGGCATTACAGGGCACACCTTAATGTCCCACTGCAAACATAAATTACATCAATGCTTTGATTGCAGCGGGGAGACCCGAGTCTCTGAACAGCTGCTCCTGAGAGGGATGGGCACATTTTGGTCCCAAAGAGCCGACAGGCTGGAAGACACCAGAGATGTGGGCTTGGGGAGAGGTGGAGAGAGACCGGGAGAGGGTGCGAAGCCTGGTGAAAAGCACACGGGCACCTGCGGGCACCCCAGCAAGGCCAGCTGGGCTGGTGTGGCTGCACTGACCGCGTATGACTGGGACTAATCTTGTTGCTAGGAAATTCAGGGACGGGGAGATAAATTATTGATAGCTGCCAGGGGCATTTGTTTGGAATTACACTTGCCCCATTTCACAGTCCTGAATCAGCTGGGGACAAAGTCCCTCCAGGGACTTTGGAAAGTCCCTCCAAGGACTGGGCTTTTGGAAAATGGCCACGTGGGTGATGCTGGCTTACTTCCCCAGCCCTAGCTTGTGGCTCTTACTTATGTTCCAACGTGCTGGCAAGCTCCATGCTGGCAATCGCGACATCCCTGACAGCAAAGCTGCCTCCTACACCTCCTGCCACAGACACCAACGCTCACCCACCCTGGCAGACTTCAGCAAAGCACTAAATTCTCTGTTTTTACAACAAAGCCCGAAAGCTTTGGCTAACAGAGTAGTCCAGTACATTTCAAAGTCCACCTGCCAAGAGGAGGTTTTCTTGATGACTTTTGGGGACGGAGTTATGACAAAATAGCACCATTGTCCATTCATCCTCCCCCTGGGTGACTTGCTGCCCCGCACTCGATCTCTTGTGACAGTTCACATGCCAACATTAGAAACAAAGCTCATGATACAACACACTTAGGTAACAGCCTGGCCCAGTATCAGCCACAGAATATCTAGAAGTATGGGCAGTGCCCTCCAGCTCTGACAGCCGGATTAGATACAGGAGGATGTATTTGGGGCTTCTCCTTCAACAAATAAACAGTGATTTCTTTTAATATTTGCTGAAACACAAGCACCAGCTCACAGCAGGAGGTTTTTACACTTGCAGACATGCTGGGAGGTAAGCTGGCCATGGAACAGTCCCACCCTGGGCGAGCAGGCTGCAAAAAAATACAATACTGCGCTTCCCAAATCCGGCCGAGGATGCTCACCTGTGCCCTGTGCTGAGGGGGTTCGTGTAACAGCTGAAAATGGAGAGAAGAACAGGGAAAAAAAAGGGACCAGGTGTACCTGAGGCTCTCACAAAGGCCAGTTTGAACACACCACCTTTGCATGACAGTGAAGCACAGCAAAGTGTCATTCCTGGACTGAAAATCCAGCAGGGACCAGCTTCATCCAAGGGCCATGTGCGATTGGTGAAGGGTAATTAAGAATCCCTAGGAAATGTGCGCTTTTAATAAAAAACAATCATTTCCCAACTCCCTGTAATAATCTCACTCCTCCTCCTCCAAAAAATGTGCTGTGTTTCTCATGGAAAGAACAAGAAATACACAGCCCATGTCCTGCTGGCTTCTGTCTTGGAGCCAGCGCAGCTGTACGGGGAGGCAGCCTCCAGAGACCCACTGGCGCTGCAGGGCCGGGCATGCCAGCACCCTGCACACCGCTGCAGGTGCCACCTGCTGATCCTGCTGCAGCCCAAATGCAAGGAAGTTTCCTCAAATAGTTCATTTTCTTCAGGTTTGTCCCCTTTTGGCCTTTTACACCTTTGCTTTCCGTCAGCTCCCCGTTCTGGGCAGCCCTGTTTGCTGACTTGGTCACTGCCCATCACTAGGCCATGTCAAATCATTCTCGTCGGTGGGGTGGCTGCCTACCTACAGCCATGGTAAGGATTTTGAAGCTAAACTTGGCCAGCAGTCAGATCTCCTGGGGTGGACTGTTTATTGAGAATGTAATTCTCATTTGTTATTGTAAGAGGTGTCAGAAAAGCAAAGCAAACACAGGCGGCAGTTTCAAGGTGTGATCAACTGCCTCGGGAGAAGCGAGATGTCTGGGTGGATGGTGAGAGGAATTACTAGATATGGACTCAAAACTGTCATAAACCACAGCTGAGCGCAAGAGTCCAGATTCCTTGTGGGAGTTGGGGAGAAATCAGAGGAAGCGAGCTGAGAAAATTGCATGGAGAAAGAGAGGCTGTCGGGTCCTCCTGTTATCTGTTTAGGCAGCCTGCTCTGAATTTATTAAATTAAAAAGCTGTCGGCATGAGGTAACCACACCAAGCAACCCATGTGTCCATGCCTGAACAGCTATGCTCTGATCTCAAACCTGAACTGCGCTGGCTTTCCAGAGCCCGATGCCACATCGTGCAATGGAAGAGCCGCATTATGGGGTGCACAGCATCCGCCCCGTCATCTGCTGCCTTGGACCAGCCCTGGACTGCAGGGACAAAGACCTCCTCTGTGGTCCAGTGCTTTGGGGAGAGAGCAAGGACAGCTACAGCTACAAGTAATGCACTACTGGGGAAGAAAATAAATAAATAAATAAAAGAAATATATCCCCTGCTGACAGTAGCAAAAAAAAATCCCATCTGAACAGCAATATTCCTATTCATCTCTTCCCTGCGTTTACTTGAATACACGTCATTAGTCACCTTCCTTCTTGATGTTTTGTCCCTGTCATACAAACTTCAAAGTAGTAAATAATTAATGAAATATCATCCTGACAAATCTGAGCATTGGGGAATCAGAGGAATATGGAAATTATATTTCCATACAGAAAACACTTCTTTCACCAAGCGGGGGCCTTTGGGATCTTCTAGCCTTGGAAAGAGTGAGAATTTGGGGCTCAGTCATTCAGCCCGTAACAGAACAAGCACTTTCATCCTCTGCCCTCTGCATTTCTGCTTCCCTTATCAGTGCAGTATTCAAAGTCTATTGGGACTGCTCATATGGGGAAAGGGGGGAAGATGGTTCATCTCTAATGGTATTTGACCAGAGCAAGACTTTATTGTTTCAGCCGCGGGATTGCTTTCACAGCCCTGTAGTTCTCTTCACCTAAGGCTGGGAAAGCTGCGCTCGCTCTGCTGGCAAACCGGGAGCCGCTCCAGCAGAGCCGCATCGCTTCCTCTCCAGCGAGACGTTTCCCAGCACACGGACGGAGGGGGATCCATCACATTGTTTAAAGGAAGGGAGCAAAAAAAAGCCTTTTGTTGGAAATGGATGTAACAGAGCACGAGGAAGGTCACAGGGGACAGGCAGCCTGGGAACAGGAGATTCTACCTCCCTTTGATTTGCTTTCCTTTGTTTCAGGGTGAGAACATTTCACTTGGCGAGCTCCCGGCCAGCACCCCCCTTATGTTGTGTCCAGATTACTCAATGGATGAGGTATTTGGAGTGTTACATCAGACTGATAACATTTGTTTATATAACTTTATTTTTTTCTCAGACACTTGCTTCTCCATCTTCCTGAAAAATACTTATGTAAATATTTATATTTTCAGGAATGTGAACTTATTTAAATCAACTTCAGGATGATGGTCACCTTAATTATAAAGTGGTACAAGTGGTTGCTGCAGACAAGCACTGCATTGCCTGGGAATGTTTTTTTGCTTCTTACAAACACAGGTTCACCAAAATCAGAATTATGGAGGGGAAGAAACCAGTTCTGGTGAAACACAAATCTGAAAATGTCTCTTAGCCTTGAGACAGAAGCACTACCCGAAAAGCGAACCAGAAATCCACCCCCAGATCCCAGTGGTTACAGCATTCGCTGCAGTCAGAGCACTGCATCTGAGGCTCTGCTGTAAATCCCTGATTGAACGCCGTTTTCTGTCTCTTTTTCTAATGAAAAATTTCCAAAGGTCTTACTTCCACCTCCATGTAAAACAGAGGGAGGATTTTAAAGCTTTCATTTTCGGGGGGAAAAACTTCTTACTGTTACACATTTGATGGGGTCTACATGTCACAGAACCTGTGAGCTGCCAGCTGTTCACGCTCCTGAGAAATCTCTTTTCCTTAAACTTCATGAAAGTGCAGCGCAGGTGACGTGGTATGTTTTTGCAAATAGGTTATTTCAGGGAGTGTGAATCACGTGGAATTCATTCATACGAAACCTCCACCCTTCCCTCTCACTGCTCATGTGCCTTATTGCTCATTAATGGCCTCAATTTCCTGGTCAGCTGCTAGAGATGCCTTGACAAGAGCAGCATTGACAGGAAGGCTGGTCCTGCAACCCCTGTGAACAGGAGTTTGGCAAACAGGTGACAGAAAGGGCTCAGGGAAAACTTTGACTGCCACATCTGAGCCCCCACCGCAGCGCCCAGGGCGGGCTGTTGCCTTTCTGGCCGTGCCGACGCCATCCTTCCCAACCAGCTCCAGGAAGGCTGTACCTCTGCAGGTACCTCGTATCTCCAGTTTCCTTTCCTTGCGTTTTCCCCGTGCAGAGTCAGACCCTGCCTACCCTCTCCCATCCACACGGTCCCCAGACCCACACAGACACCCACGCCTGCCCCGGGGTGGGCTGCCAGCTCCAGGCAGGGCTGCCACCCACCGCCCCTGTGGGAGGGATCCCCCAGCACAGCCTACCCACAGGCTGTGCAGGAGCATTGGCTGTGAAATCCCTTGAGCTGCAATGTGTCAGCATCTGCTGCCGCTGCTTCTTTTCCCAGGCTGTGGTTTGATAAAACAGTACTGGCATCCCAGCAAACACACTTTTTTTTTAAAAAAGGAGAAAAAAACCTCAGCTGCACAGCACAAGGGATTCACATGGCATAAACTTTCCACTAGTTCCAATTTGCTTAGAAACAACACTAACAAGTTCACTTTGTGCAACTTGACTTGTTATTCATCTTTTTTGCAGCCACCACTCCAGCTTTGGAAAACAAACTTCTCACCCCCTCCATGTCACGATGCCCATCACATGTACGCCTTTCCTCCTGGCTGGAGGAGGCTGTGCAGCCCCTGTGTCCCCTTTCGTCCCCAAGCAGGATGTCCGGCAAGGGACGGGCTGAACCCGGTACAGCCCGCGATGCTCCCAGCGCTGTGGCCCCTGGGACATCCGCATTCAGCATCCCACTTCTTCGCCATTTGTTTGGTTTTGCTAGACCTTAATGTTTAAACTGAAAAGTCTATTTATTACCCCAGAAAAGCACCAAGGAATTTTTTTCTGACATACAAATTCCCTGGCTTTTTCAGCTGAAAGATCTATCGGTCAGTTTATTGTCTTTGAAAGCCATCTATGCCTCTGAGACCTCTGCTGACTCGGAGTTATGGTAATACTGGTTTACTCGGGTATTAATGCCAAGTTGCAATGAGATTTGCTCTGCTGGACTGGCTCTCGAAAGGAATGAACGTTTTAGGCCTGAAACTCTGTCTGTGGTCTCATAAAAAAGTCCAGCTCTCCACGTTTTCTGTTTCTCTGTCATTAAAGGAAGGATTTCATCCTACTCTTTGCTTGTCATCTGGTTAAGGTTCGCCTCCCCGGCAAAAGGTTTCTAAAAGTTGGGCTTATAAAAGCACAACTGAAATTTGAAGACTTACCCAACATAATATCCCCAAAATCCGCACGAGTCATCAGCAGTAACTTTGCACACTCACAACCTCCGTTGAACTGCCTCTTTGTTCCCGGCTTGCAGTCAGCCCCTATTTCACCCCACAAACCCCCTCTGACCCGACCCCGGTCTGGCGCCGTGGCCAAACCAGCTCTGTTTACCCCCAGAGATAGCTGGGCTGAAATCAAACACCCTGGCTTGGCTGCCCACCGCGGGGACCGCAGCACTGTCCAGCTGCCTCCCCAGTTCATAAAGGTGGTTTCTGCCGTTATTTCACCAGCCTCTTTGCTTCCAGTGAGACTGGGATGTAGAAATTCACCTGCGGGGTAAATACCTTAAATAAATAGTGCTTTCACCTTCCAAACAGGGTTTCCAGGCTGCTCGTGATGCCAGTTATGGAACAGGGCCACGCTGCCTGTGCATGCGTGCTGCTTGGCTCGGTATCCCCCTCCTCCTCCTCATTTCCAGCTTGCTGCAGCAGAGCCATAAAATCAGGCAGAACCCTCAACAGCGCTTCCAAAAAATGAATGGAAGCAGAAAAAATTGGGCTGGAAAACAAAATCCATCCTGCTTCCTTCACATGGAAGGAAGCTCATGGGAGCAGCCTGCTCTGCGCAGCCTCAGACGGAGTACTGTAAATCAATATATTAGTAGGTCCCGCTTCTCTGAGCCAAGCTGTGCATGGGTGCCCGTACAGAGCAGAAGGGCATGTTGATACGGCCAAGGACAGAAATGCTGGGAGATGTTCTTGCCATGCTGGAGCACAGTCTCTCCCTCTCCATGCTGCAGAGCAGAGGATCCAGGTTTTGCCCTGGTCCCTGGGGCTTGATCCCCAGGGATTGCAAAGAAAGCTTTTCCAGGGCAGCGGATCCCGGCGGCTTTCCAGGCTCTGGCAGGATCCAGCCAACAACAGCGACAACATCTGTGCTCCCTTTTCTCACCCCCCACTGAGCCACTCTCTAGCCAGGAGGGTTGAACCCTCCCCACTTGCTTCAGAGCCCTGGAAGTCCGATGTTTTTACCCAGAGCCTCCAGGCTTGGTGCCAGCTTGAAACCCTTTCTGTTAGGAGACATTCCCCCCCCTGCCCCCCTCCCAACAGCACAGCCTCAGGAGCTGCCGGCTCGCAGTGATGCGCTGGCTGCTGGCCTGCCCACAAATATCTCTAACTCACAATTAAAGCAGGTTAATTTGAGCCACTGCAGTTCACGTTAGCCTGACAGCTCCCTAAGGGCCCCAATAAAGCTAAGGTTTACGCCATCATCAGACTTGCAGCTCATCGCAATGCTCTGTAGACCTTTCAAATAGAGCTGTTTGGCCAAGACGTGGCTGGATTTAGTCTCGTGCTCAAAGACAGAAGAGTGGCCAAAAAAAGTGACTGCTGAACAACCAAAGGGGTTCCCAAGACCACTTCACTGAAATGCTTTCAACCCAGATGACATGTAAAAGGTGGCTCCTTTTTAAAAAAAAGGTACCCTTCCCTTCCTTTAAGGAAAGAAAGCTCACAACGAACATGCTCTGATGTCTTGTAAGTCCTTCACCAGCACAAAAGGTAGACGCAGTAAGTTTGTACATTAATTGCATAAGAACAGGTACCCGAGTTCAGGCTTGTACAGTCAGTTCTGCCACACCCGAAGCATGTTTATTTAAAACACAACAGCCTTGACTTCAAGGACTCACTAGCACACAAGAAAATAATAAAAAAAAAATAAATCCCACAATTCTCTTTTTTTTTTTTTTTTGTGTCTTGTTGGTAAACTTCAAATCCTCGTCTCTGTCCTGGGTGCACAGTTTTCCCCTGTTCCTGGTGAGTGCCAGCGGGTCTTGGGAGCTTCTTCTGCGAAGACACAAACTGGGGACTAATGAGTTTCAGGGAGGAAGCCAAAGGAGGCCGAGGAGCCCTGAAGGACAGAAAATGGGTACCTGATGTGGAGCCCTTGCTGTGGAGCGAGGAACATCCCCTCTTAGCAACAGCCAGAGACCTGAACAAAACTAAACTTGCTCTATCCAAATTGAGCGGAGCCCGGAGTTGCTCAAGGCTTCCCAGACCGACCTGCTCTGGTCACAGTGGCTGCAGGAGGTTCCCATGGGACAGCACAGAGAGAACATCACAGGACTTGTAGGGGACAGAAATGAAGCAGAGTGGTCTTCAATTTTAAGCAGCCAGGGAACTCGCCGAGGCAGCTGTCCGGCCGGGCTCACGTGCAGCAATGGGAACGGCGGTGAAAGCGTTTAGTGTCTCGCCTGACGAAGCTGCGCCGCTCCCACCAGGGGCATGTGATGTGCAGAAGGCCCAAGAGGAGACTAATTTTTTCCTGGTCCTGCCACATGCTCTAGGTCAAGGTAATAACGCACGGGTGAATCCCGTACGTAACAAAGCTGACATCTGTTGACTCTCACGGCTGGTGTTTTGGAACAATAACCCATATTTGTCTCCCTGGATACGGAGAGCTAAATGACAACGTGGATTAGCCCTGTGCGGCCTTGCCCTGAGGCCTTGTCATTGTTGATGAGCCAACCACTGCCTCTGCTGCTGAGATCCTCTGCTTCAAAATCCCTCGGGGGCAGAATGTAAGGTATTTTCTAAGCGTCAGCTGTGAAAAACCACCTCCCTTTCCGGTTCTACACAGGGCAGGCAATCACCCAAGCTCCCCCGACACAGGCACAGGCTGCTGCCCTAGTTAGGAGCTCGCCTGCACAGGGCAAATTAGATCACAGTAACGTAATATGGGATACGGGAATGATCGGCACAAATGCTGTGACCTTGACCACAGTGATGGGAAGAGCAGCATTTCACTAGACACCAACCCTACACCCTTATTCCCAGCACACTCCGATGCCCCTTGGGTTTTTTTTTAAGATGCCCTTTGGCTTTTGTTCTCCACTTCATTTGCTTTTGATACGGGAATTTGAGACCCGGCCAAAAATGGTATTTTTAGAAAGGTGGTCACCGATTTTTTTCTAGCAAAGTTCAGCTGCAGGCAAGGAAGAGCAAAATCCTGCACTGCTTGGGACCTGGTCTAGAGGAGCACAAGGCAGATTAGCGGAGAACCAGCTCATCTCTCCTGGGGAGTACCAAAACCAGAGGGTTCTGTGCCATCTTGTATTATCCATACTCATGAATCCCAATATTGCCAGGATAACAGACACAGGGGAATAACTGTCACCTCAGAGCTGTGCAATGAGAAAAAAAACCAACAACACACTCCAAGATCCAGTAAACAAACTGGATCACTGAAGGGACACTTCAACTCATGAAGAAAATGGCCCACAATTCTCAAGAAAGGGGGTCAAATGTTGACTGGGGCAATCAAAGGTTGATAGTGCAATCTCCATCCTGGGAGATACTCAAAGCTTTCCCTGATAAGGCACTGAGTAACCAGGTCTAACCCCAAAGCTTTTAGTGGGGTTAGACTAGAGACCTTCAATTGTCCCTTCTGACCTAAACTGTCTTACTGATTTACGGGACTAGGCCCTGATTTGGGGTTTTTTGACAGGAGAAGACAGTAGGTAGCAGGAAAAAGATCAAAGAAGCCCTAGGCAAGAACATGCTTGGCAAATAGGTTGGTTTGCTGTTGTGTTTTAGCCTCACAGAAGAGATGGCTACTGCCAAAGCACTCTTTACAAGGGTTCTCCATCCTGCTGGAGAGAGGAAGATGGACAGAAAGCAAATCCAGAGAGGAGTGCTCCTTGGGAGGGGAAAGATGCAGGACTCGGCAGGCACAACCCACACCCTGGTGCTTGCCAGGGAGTTGATGAATAGTTCATTAGATCTTCTCTGGGTCAGAGATTCAGAGTTAAAAAACAAGCACAGGCTATGTCTGAAATCACTTTATTGAAAAATTTCATACAATAGTCAGTGGCAAAAACATTCACGTGTGATACAGCAACAGCCCAGACAAGCTCCTTACACACCTCGGCTTCAGGCCGATTCATGTACAAACAGCCACTGCCTCCACATCCTCAGCTTTCCAGAGCCACGCGCAACATTTTACCATGTCAGCGAGTTTCAGCACAGCACGGGGAGCAGAGTCTGTCTTTACATCAAATAAGATTAGCTAGGACTCTGATTTTTCCCTGTGAAAGGCCCTGGAGGTCTGTTGAGAACGCGGTTTGCAACATAAGGCATCGTTCCCACCCTCCCCTGCTCATCCAAAGCACTGACTGAAAGCCTGTAACAAAATATTTTGCCAATAAAAATCTTTTAGAAAACCAGTATTAAAAAACTGCTATATATATATATATATAGCATAAAACTATCAAAAAGTGACTGTGCCAATTTCCTTTTTACAGAAATAGTATTCTTAAAAAAAAAAATAATCACATTACATTAGACATTTACACAATTGCATCTTTCTGAAATCCTGTGCAGCAGAAGCCCGATACAGTACCTGGGCAGTTACAAGACAGACCAGTAGCTCCCCTTCAGTTCTGCTGTCTCCACAGCAGCTGCCAAGTATTTGGCTATTGCAGTTTCAGGATTTAGAAAGTAAAAAGCTTCAAGATGACAAACCAAGTATTTGTAAATCAGTCCCATTCCTTCTCAAGAAGGAATAAAAACACATCACGGGAATCTCTTGTTTAAAAAGATATTGCATATTACTTGTGGCTGGAGTCAGTGAGACAATAGTTTTGACTGGTTTTATGTCAGCTTTTATTTGCAGAGTAACCACTTCATGTGCCAGAGGTACCTGCAACATCTTTCAGTGATTTCTGATCTAATAAGAACATACAGCCAAGCCACGGGAGCAAATGAAACCATGTTGGCTGGCTTTGTTTCATGAAAAAACACTGTAAGACACTGACAGACACGGGGTTGTCAGCCTGCTGCCTGGAAATAATTGACATTGATTCTTCCCCAATTCAGTTTTCAGCAACCTGGCAGATGTTGCACGGCAGAGCAATCACTACCTTGCCCCCTACTTTTCCAGGCACAAGACCCAGGGCCCTTGCAGCCCTTATACACAGCTGTGCAGGAAAGGAGCTGAATCCCCAGGGACTGAAGGCACTGCTGTGTGGGAAACCCACTCTGTATTTGGTGACTTGACCTTCCCAAATAACTCAGCAAGAACTTAGTAACTCTCTGCGTAACCTTGGAGAATATCAGGAGTGGGCTTCACATTTGAGGCTGTACAAATCAGATGACTTGCTTTTTTAAGAGAACAGCAGTTACCCGGACACAGTTAGCACAGGAATTTTGTTTTGTTAGGGGGGATTTTTGTTTGCTTTCTTTAACAGAGAGCTGGCAACAGCCAGAGCCCCCCCCTGCACAAAGCGCACAAAGTTATCTCCAGCTAGAGGTCCTAGAGCATAAAGCCCTTTCTCATGAGTGCATTCATAGGTGAATGGGTCAACATCTATGGGGTTCCTCTTTGGATTGACTGGTTGGCCACTGTCCATCACCAAGTCAATGCCATTATTTGGCAGAAAGGAGAGGTTGGGGTTTGAGCCAGTTAGAACAAGAGCCATGGAAATTTTATAGACTTTCTGGTAGCCATTCTTGTCTTGAAAGATACATTTCTTGTCCTTGCCAAAGGATAGCACATGGTGTTCAGGAAGGCTAATGTAACACTCATAGGGCCCAGCACAAGCAGCTGACTGTTCTTTCATCATCTGATGGACTTTGTGGTATTCGGGGTACATCATTTTGGGGAGCTGGTTAAATATAAGACCTGGATCAGTGACTCGCCTCCGAAAAACATGGATTACTGGAATATTGCAATGGCGAGCAAAGAGAATTGCATCAGCAGCTGTCAGACCAGCACCTACAATCAAGACTGGATCTGACATTATGTCAATGCTGTTGTTCTTCACTGCTTCCTCTAGGGCAGACAGCTGGTGATGGACATAGGAAAGGTTCTCTCCCTTGACCCCAAGCCAAGTAGGACTATCGTATGTTCCTGTAGCTAAGACAACATTCTCTGCATAGATGGAGAAGGGCTCTTTATCACCTTTCACAGTTTTGAAGAATCCATCCACCTGAAAGACCTCCGTACTTTTCTCATTGAAATTCCAGAGCGAGCCACAATCCTCCTGCACATCTTTCTGTGTGTGGTTGGAGATGCTCTCTGCACTTACTTTCCTCACAGAGGTCACAACAGTACCACATCTGAAATTATTACGCAGTCCTTTCCTCACCACATAGTGTTGATAATATTGAGCAATGTCTTCTGCTGTGGCTCGATTGTTTCTGAGGCCTCTGTAATATAGTACACACAAAGGTCAAGCAGCAGTTAAGTAAGAGACAGAAATTTCCCCCCCTCTTCCACTGAATCTATCCTAGAGCCATCTACCCTGGCACTAACAGGGATGACTTATATAGTTTCCCTGACTTCAGCAAAGTTATTCCTGGTATTTAGAGCTAACACTCAGGTCCACAAGCTGTTGGACAGAGGCAGCTTTCTCTAGCATGAATCCCAAAATCCCATCCCCAAGAACATGGTTGATCATTTCTGCCTTCCTCTTGCTTCCATTCCATTTTTAACTCCTGGACTTCTTAAGATTATCCATCTCAAGAGCAGAAGCACCTCAGAGACTGCAGAGCAGCTGGGCTGATTGTACTTGTCATTAGGGACAGCAGCAGTAGACACAGAAGTCAGATGACCGTACCTTTTCCCAGCTTTGTGCAGAACTCATGGTCACTGTGATCCATCTCCCCAGTGGGTGTTGAGAAGGACACATTCTGAGCAGCACTGCAATTTAACCCGAATCACTGAATGCAGAATGGACTCATACTGGGGAGTGGGAGGGTGTCCTTTCTCTCACTAGAATCACCCATAACAGATGGGCAGCCACACTCAAGAAGACCACCTCAGGTTCCCAAATAACATCTGAATGCTTGCACCATAGCTATCTTACCTTCTCTTTTGCTTTAGCCAGTCTTTGAACGGGAGATCCGGGAGTCCCATCCATTCACCTCTGCTCAGGGTAACCATAGAGCCCTCGATAGACTGGAACAAGAAACACAGTAAAATAACTTTCAGTTATTTAATGTAAGAAGTGAAATGCAATTTTGTCATGTTTCAATGCAGCACTGATCACAAAATCAGGGATTTCCTCTGATTTTCTGTCATGGATTAAGCTATTCATGTTCTCCAAAAAGAACAACAGACTGGAAATATAAATGCCTCTCATGCCCCCTTTTTTTTTTTCTTCTGCTTGTCTGTATACATAAAAATCAAACGTCACTGACTGGCATGTAAGAGCTTTTGCCTCTCCAGTCAATGCATTTGGCTATATCACAACATGCAGACCTAAACAGTTAGGCTTCAATTCACATACATGCCAGGCACCTCCAGGAGCATTTCTGCCAAGGACCAGGTGGGGGATGACTCTGTCCGTCTCGTGCCACCAAGTGAGGACAGATTCTGCTGTTCCACCAAAGTCTGTGTCTGGACGCTGAAGAGTATCAAACAAAAGAGCCACAGGGCTGTGGGATCGTCCCTCCAAGCCTTCAGAGAGATACTCCAAATCCTAAAGAAGGGCAGATCAGATGCTCAAAACGCGTGTCCTGCCAGGCAGCAGACAGCTTGTTACTCCCAGAGTGGTTTTGGTGTTCTGTGAAGCTCATTCACTGGCACAAAGACTCTGTTATTGCCTGAGGACTACCTCAAGAAACAGCAGCAATGCTGGCATTTCATAAAAGGGAGATCTAGGCAACTAAAAGTACTTTGCCTAAGGCTCATTCTGTCCGTGTGCTTTGAAAGTCAAATGAGGTTATCACGTCCACCCCTAGGACGCTTTACTGTGATGTTATACTGTTTCTCTTTACACGAACCTGGTCCAAAAGAGAGACATCTGGTGCCTCTTCAAGTTTCCTCTGAAGAATGGGATGAGGATGAAGAGAGTCTCTTTTGAAGTAAGGGATGTAGCCTGACAGCAAATATGAGAGACAGATTCCTGAAGGTCCATTCCCTAAAAAAAAAAAAAAAAAGACACAATTGAGAAGAATTTATACTCCTGCAGATAGAGCAGACCCTTGAGTAGTGCTTCTAATACCCAGACCAATTCAAAGTGTATGAGACTGCTGTTGACACAGGGGACTTTCTGTTCCAGGTTGACTACTGACCTATTGGATGGAGCTGGGGAAATCGTTTTACCCTTGTGTCTCCCCTTCTCCTGCCCAGTTACACCTACTGGCATTGCAAGGTCTTCAGCACTTGCTGAAGAGACATCAGGCTAAAGCCAGAGGATAACATCACCTGAAGCCTGAAGATTCTAGCATGCTGATGAATTGAATTATTGCTCACGAACTTCTTCAAAGGTTTGGAAACTAGTCACATACTGACTGGGGGCCTCAGTTCTCCTGGATGCACATTTCACACCACTACAGAGTATTTCATCACACACAGGATACAGAGTAAGTCCACAAAAAAAAGAGTGACTACCGAAGTGAAGGGGAAACAGCTCAGCTCAGTAAGAAATCCCATCTAATAAGGGATATCTGGCAATAGCAATTTTGACTAACAAGTCTTGAGGACACTTTTTAAATGTCCTCAAATGGGAACCAGCCCTACCATGGTAGTGCAGGGTCTGTGTTAAGGAAAAAAAGTCTCTGCCATGCCAAGGCAATCCCCCGGAACACAGCACTTTGAACAGACTGCTGGATGACTAAACTCCTCCTGCTGACCATCCGCCAGCCCCTGGAAAAAAAAAGTGATATATGTGACTCTGAAGCTCAGTGAGAGCAGGCCGTGGAAAGTTTTCACATGGCTGTTGTCCAGCATGTTTAATATTTTACAGTGCCCGCATAACGGTGTCAGGTTCTGTCTGCTCAGGCTCTGCTGCCGGCCAGAATGTGACTAACCCCCGTCACACAGCGCAGTGACGACGCAGGGTGGGAGAGCTGAAGTGACACAGCAGCCTGTGCTGACACAGTGCCCGTGCCACGCGTGTGAGCGACGGCAGCAGAGGCTGCTCCTTGGAGATCTGGTAGAGGGAGGCTGGGGCTGCAGAGCTAAGAGAGAGCTGAGCGATGTGAAGGGCAGCACATGCCCCAGCTGGGGTCAAAGGCTGCCGTGCTGAGCAAGGACAGCTTCAGGTCAGTATCTGGAATATTCCCCTTCCAGGAAACTTATCCAAAAGCAACAGAAATTGAAAGCAAATTAAGCTACAGTAAAATATAACACTTTTCAGCTCGCTACTCTGCTTTAGCAAGTACAAGGGGGTACCTAAGCCAGACTTAGTGCACAACACTCAGCAACACACACTGAGGATTTACTCTGAGCCACATTTCCATTTGATATGGATGGTGACAAGTACTCATCACAAGCTGCCTCTGGGGCTCAAACTATTCTCAAAAGCAACTGCTCTCCTGAGGCCAGGGAGCTCACAGCCTCCCTGCAGCAGGGCCTGGGAAAGCAGCTGGAACCTGTGTGTGGCATCCAGCTGCAGTGAAACAAATGAGCCACTTCGATCCAACAGCCTCCTCACAGCTCACATCTCCACACTGGTGCTTCCCAGGCTTTAGTGACATCTCCACACTGGATCCCTGTAGGAGTGCACTAGGGATGTACCAAAAATATCCCCCCTCCCACCTCAAGACTTGTACAACTGGGCAGTGCAGAGTCACCCTCAGACTAGACCCTGCTGATAGCAGTGTCCTTGTCGAACTCACGGCTAGCAAGGATTACGCGTGATTTATGCGGTGCACTAACTTTGGGCTAGCTCTCTTGGGGGCTATGAATTAGATGGCAGATAAGGAAGGAACCCAGCTCTGCGAGGCATTTAGACACGTGCTCAGATGAACAGGGTCCAGCACCTGCACCGGAGTGTGGCTCACAACGGGTCAGGGAGGGGAAGGCGCTGACCTCAGGACTTGTGCTTCGCTCCAAAAATCACTTCGCATCACAAAGCTCCCCTCTTAAAAGGGAGACACAACAGTTACTACATAACCTGCTTTCTGAACTGCCAGAAATGCCACAGCTTTTTACCATTCTATTAAATCTCTACAAAATCGGTGTAGCTGGCTTGCATTTTAAAAGAATTCTGTGAGAGATTTCAAGAAACTTTAACAGCATCCGGAGCACTTTTTAAACACACATAATGGGGGGAGGGGGGAAAGATCACACAAACCCACCTCAAATTCAAGCACTATGGATAATCAACTCACTATGAAGTGATTATCTATAGTGAAAAGATTTCAAACCCTTCTAAATATCCAGAGGAAAAACCAGGCTCAGCTGAACTCATGCCCAAAAGGTTACCAACATTAGTATTCAAAAAAAAAAAAAAAAAAAGGTATGTGTCACAGTTTGTCAAATACCTGGTTTCCTACTTCCCACAGCTCTTGGTGATCTTTCTCTTCATACTAGAGAAAGTTTGGCTGCCAGGGAAAGGATGCAGAAACAGTGGCCAGGCATTTCTGGTTCGAGTAAGGACACATGGAACAAAAGCTGAAAATGGCACCAACAGCACGAGAGAACGCAGTAATGCTGGCAGGAGAAAGCTCACCTATGATGACAACAGGCAGTGGCTTGAACCCACTTTTATTCTGGGGTCTGGTCAATAATGCACGCATCTTCCTGTCCGGAAACATTTAGGTCCTGGAGTCTACCTGTTAAGACAAGTAAGTTTTGAATTATTTTTTTGTCAAAAAGGCAAATCCATTACTTTCTACAAATGCAGGTTGATCTAAAGTATTATCCTGCCATTGCAGACCATCACATTACACTTCTCCACTCAGGACAGGCTTACTTATCTTTTCCTCCTCTTGCCCCCAGAACCAAAGCATGATTCCCTGATTATACACCACCAAAAAAAAAAAAACCAAGGAGAGAACCCTTATCTTTCTTCCACACATGAATTCCAGTCCCTCCAGAATAGCTGGCAACTTCAGCGATCCTCTGACTACAGTAACTGAAGAGTTGCAGCTTGTTAATGAAAACTTCACTTCTGCCTGTGATGTGCAGAAAATTGTCATAATTATCATGAGCACTTCATACTCTTTAAAGCAAATTGTGCTTTTACTGATAATTAGAACAAACCTCACTCAAGACTTCTGCCCAAAGCCTGGAAGTCTCCTAGCTGCATTTTCAAATATATACCATCCATCGCTACAGGGGTTTGGTTTTTTTTGAGAAGTACTAGTTTAGTTCCTGAGCCTTCTTTGTACTTTTTCCAGAAAACAGAGTTCTAGGTTTGAACAAGTAAATAACAGCAAATGTTTAAACAAAATATACATCATTACCTTGGAGACTAAGGTGTCATTACAGTGGGATTTACAACACTAATCTAACTATTACACAGATATTAAACAAATATCTCATTTGCCATTCCTGCAGGAATCCTACACTGTCAAATAATGACTTCTTTTGTTTTCCAGGGAACTCAACCATACTGTCACTAATCTAGAGAAGTTAAAAATATATTTTTACCATGATAATCATGAAATTTTTGAAATTCAGCATAAGCTTTTAAGCTTTTACCTACAGAGATACAGTCTTTTATAAAACCATTATTGCCATCTTGGAAAGCTAAGTGAAAAAGCACTGAGTGGCATGTCTTTGTTCAGTAGGGCACGCTCTGCACACCCTTGTCAAGCACTGAAAGATCTTTGGTGAGTGCACTGCCACTTCCATAAGGTCTGGCACATCACTGCTTTGACACAGGCATCACAGCAAATGCCATCCTACAAATGTAATGCTTCACATTAAGCCTGACATTTGCATCACCAGCAACTACAGTAACGCAGTAAGCCCCTGGAGATTGAATGAGCAGCCAGAAAAACACAGGTGAGTTTAGGATTTGCACAATTCCAGGCTTCTGGAGGAATGTTGTAAATGCCATTTTCCTGCAAGGATGTGACAATTCTCACATTCACCAACACACAGACACTGCTGACAATACACAATAGCTAGACAGAGCTATTCCAAGAAGACTGAGTTCATCTAAGTAGAGAGGTACATAAGACTTACAAGTTGAATTCAGAACTAGCAGCTTTGTCCAAATTTTTATACCACAATGTAGTAACACTTACTGGTCGCCTGTTACCACTTAACTAAGCAGTAGCCCAAGACTTTCATGCATTTTGCCTGACAGGGCAAGAACCAGTAAAAAGACATAATGGTCATGCTTTCTAATTCAAGTAATTTCAAGCATCTAGCTTTGAGGAGAGCTGGATTTCAAGGAAACTTTCAAGGTTCCCAGTTTAACTGGGATTCAAAGGCAGATGCACGCACTACAGAAGATGAACACTTGTTGTGTCTATACTGAGGCATGAACCAACCCCTTAAGGCTGGTGCATGCACCCCTGCTAGCTGCAGGGGCACAGCCTAACGGCCCAGATCCTGCCCCAGCCCTGTGGTAGGTTCTGCCACATGAACCAAAACCTGCACCACCTTCAGCAGATTGTTGGGGAAGTTTACCCCCAAATAATTCCCCACCACAAAGCTCCAGAGCTGCAATTGGTAGAATTCAGCACTAGCACCTGAGATGGCCAGAGACACCAAAGGAACAGGACACTGGTGTGACCAGTAAGGTATTCCCTCAAACCAGCTAAACCACAGCACCTATCTGAAGGTTAGCAGAATTTTCTTCCTCCACGGTAATAAAGAAATCCTTCTCCATGGCTATACTACACAGGACAACAAGTTCTCATTAGTTTTTCCTAACCCAGAGTGCACGTCTTGCTTCTGTGCAGCTATTGCGAGTCTGGAAGAGGGAAGCAAGATCTCTGGAAGTGATCTTCCACGTTTCTGCTCCGTAGCAGGCTGCAGCAGCATTCACAGAGACTGTATGCACGCTGTAGATAGTGGTAACCCAGCAACACCCCTGGGATTTTTGCTGGAAGGACTGCTGAACCAACCCAGTACAGCACATGGCAACAGTTCCAGGAGAGCAGCAAAACCCCGCATACACATAACGAGCCTGCAAGCCCATTTCTAAGACCTGGGAGCAAAGTCATGCCATTGTGTGCCAGAATTTTTTCTGGGGGAGGCTGAAGGGGACAAAAAAGGCACAAGACAGTAGAAGCCAGCCTGGCAGGCCTGTTTGCATCAGAGAGAGGTTGCCTTGGCTCCTGGCCCTTGCACTAGCCACCCTACCCCACCCTGATAGAGAGCAAAGCCGGCAGCCACGGGCTCAGTGATAACGCTCTCCTCATTTCACACTCCTCCTCCGTTCTTGTACCTTCTGACATGTGAAAAAGGAGCATTTGCTAATGTAAACCCTAACGGCTAGAGGAACACAACTGTTATTCTGATGAAATTACTAGATCTGTGCATATACCTGGCCATTCTTAGCCATGGTTTTATTCAGGATCTGTGTTCACAAAACCCCAGAATGGCCACCCTGGTGCTACACGCTTTGTTTCCTGAAGTTTTGACACTGGACAAGTCTTATCAAGATTAACCATCAGAGGTGCATCTGTTTGTCCTCGCATGTCTCTTCTAATGGGGAAAGTCCCTTCCACATTCTATAGCTACCATCTCTATAATTTCTAGTTAATAACTTTTTAGTAGAAAACGAACCAGATTGCAATATTCCCACCCCATAGGCTAAATGTTTGACTTTGGGGGTAAAACTCAGAACATCTCAGGCATTTCTTTCAGGGCAAACATTCACTTTTCCTGTTGCTAGAAGTAAAGGTGGATTACTGTAACTTTTTTTTTTTTGCAATCTTAGAATCAAGGGACCACATATACCTTGGTAACCTGTACCAACACCGTGTGGCAGATGAAAGCCTGTTCTTGCAGAAGCTATTGGAAAGCACACAGGATATTGAAGTTTATTTCAAATCTATGGAGAACTAGTAAGCAGCAAGAGAAAGCTTGAGCTAGCACGAAACCCAAGACTGCTCTTCTCACCCTCCTTGTACCCAGACTAGGCTGCCAGGCACCCACACTCGGTCAACTCAGTGACACTGATCCCTGTTCTGGCTCCTGCTTTAGGCTTCCTACTTTAAATGGATGTCTCTTTCCTCCTCCTCATTTGGCTCCACAATTTATCTTCTCGCTGCTTCCAAAGCATTTCAGTGTCTGTGTGACCTTACATAATTGTTCTGGCTTGGAAAAGCACCCTGCTCATTCCAGGCCAAACTCCGCATGCCTTCCTGACACAGCCAGCCTGGAGGGACTATCATTCACACAGAGCTGGTCAGCGTGGCCCCCAGGAGTTCCAGGCTGCACAACTGAAACAGGTTTTAAGTGAGTAAAAGAAAAAGCAAAGGTGTATTTAGCAAGGCAATGACACTAAATGGTCTTTAGCAGAAATGAAAAGCCAAGTTACATCAGCCACAGGCAAGTAGCTCTCCCTGTAACATCAATGAGACTCAGGTGAGGACCACCAGGTGTAGCCTGTGCAGCACATGGGGAGAGTTCAAGAGAGCAGGACAGTCAGTGTCTATAAATAATGGAAGAGCCTGAAAGAGCTACCATGACACTCAGGTTTCCACAGGGACAATGCTAATACAAAAGCAACAGTTTTCTTCAGCTTCTTTTCTTCATCAATCCATTCATTTCACCAGCAGATTTTAAAATTTAATTCATTGTTGCTTTTAAAAACCAGATCTCAATAGCTTTTACATTTTATACTTGCCTACAAGTTTCAGAAGTTCGTTCCCCCCACGCACAGGTACACTATTGCTCCTATGTGACCCTATGAACACAATTAAAGTATGTGGAAAAAATTCACCTTTATGGTACATAAAAATGACACAAGCCATGTAATATTCAGACAGCAACGTTATAGCACGCCAGAGCTCTGTACGTGCACTTGCAGCCTCCCTACCTTTAGCTGCAGGGCTGACGAGAAGAGAGGTCTTCAGGAAAATGCCGGTACAGGCAGCAAAGGCAACCAAACCACGAGCCTCAACTCCTGCCTCCGCTCTAGGACAGCTGTTTAAATATAGAAGGCTCCCAGCATGAAGAGAGGAGAGGAGGAGCTGAAATGAATGGAGGCGGAGCAAGGAAAAGTCTTATAAGCATGAGTCAGCAGAAATACCCCCCTTCCCAGCCTGTGAATGAACGACGGAGCGATCGTCCTTAGTCATGTTCAGCTGACTACGTAACTACAGCAAAGAAGGCTTAGAGGAGCACAAGTCCTGCATTGAACACATACCTTCATTTTTAACCCTTGACACAAATTAAAGCCTGAGGCTTCATAAAATGCAGTGCTTCCTGCGGCAGAGCTGAGGTTTTCCTCCGTATTTTAAAGAAAAACTGCCAGTTATAATTACACAAAAGTGATAGACTAGCACTGTGTGCTTGTTTCAAATCTAGTGATCTTTTTGGCCACAAAAGGGTGAGAAAATGTGATTACTCTCATCCTACTTTGGACATTTTGTGGTTTTACTTCCACCTTATTATATCATATAGTGGGTCTTAAAATACAGACTTTGGTTTATATTTTTTTTTTCAGTGAGAAAAAGGCTTATAAACCTGTTGCACAGTAGCTGTACAATGAGTCAGACTGCTTCCTGTAAAACTTACAACATACCAGGATTTTAATCCAAGGTGTCTTACTCAATTCAGTGGAATAATTGATCAAGCTTGCTAAATTTAAAGTGCCCTTAACAAATCAAATAAATTTGCGCCAAAGCATTCAGTTCAAGTAGTTAATGCTGCGTATTTTTATCTCTGAGGCCATCTATTTTGGAACGACTATCTCCAGGGAGTCAAGCAGACTGCTGATATCCTGTTCAAATGCGAACTTTCAACCATGTGATATAAAAAAAAAAAAAACAGTTCATGAAAAGGAATTCTATTCTCTCACAACCCACATCAAAGTAGGATACTTTATAATCTATTTTAGTTTCACCAGAATAAGTTGTTTTAATAAATATGAAGCCATTGTTTCACTTTAAATTTAACTAGCAGTGATTTCTCTGAAAATCTGACTCAGTAAATACTTGGTTTTCTAAGTTCTTTTTCAACTTGTCTGGGCCTTTATCCATGGTGGCATTTGCACAGAACTCTCAAAATGCTCATACTGATTTTTTTTTTGACAGAAGCAAAGGCTTTTATATGCATTATCCAGATATTTAATTGCTGGTAACAAACGTATCCATATCAGTCAAGGAAAAATTAAGCTTCCAGAGAAACTAAGGCATTTGTTCAGTTAGGTGACTTCACACTGTCCTGTTACTAGGTTTTTCAAAAGTATTTTCAATGTATTGCAGTGTTGCATGTCAAACATTTTACAACAAAGATGTTCGAGACCATAGTTGCTCATAGCATAGATACAAGAGGAAAAAATATAATGGTTTAGCAGGCTTTATAAGCAGTAAAATCAGGGATACTTATTATTTGTGCAAGCATGCAGAAAAAAAGTTGTCTATGTACAAGAGGAGATCCTCTCCATTTCCCACTAGAGATTCTAGTTTTCCAAATTCTATTACCTCTGCAAATAAAGCCAGGATGTCTTTCCAAAACCACAAGCTCTATCATATTTTTGCATACAGTACAATTATTTACAGGAAAACGTTCACGTACAACAATAACCCACTGTCCCTTATTGGCTTGTACAAGAAGACCACTGAATACAGCAATCTGGGGGCTCCTTCTTTATAGATATTCCGACAAACACATCACACGGCATAGATACCAGTGTTACTGTTTCTCCTCGTGTACCTTGTCCGGAAACAAATAATTCAGCTCAACACTTTGTCTGCACAAGCTTTCCAGAAGAGGAAGTAATTGTGCAATCTGCACTCAGCCTGGCAGCCAGCCTTTGACCCACAAATTTATATGATTCACTTATATTTTCTTCCTGATTCATTGCAAGCAGTATCATTCAGATTAGTTAATTGTCCAAGTAAAAAGCTTACCTAGAGACTTCCAGCATGACTTTGCACTACCTCTACTCACAGCTGTGAGAGCATGCAGCTGACTAACAACAGCTTCTTTCTTTGCACAGACTGACAAAAATATTTCACTGGTGCCCAGACTTAAGGGTCTTTAGAGGGCTTCATATTTTTACAGAAAAAAAACCCCTCCTCTAAACTACTAGTCTGTAGACTATTCATTGAGGTGTATCGCACTATACTCCAGCTGAGATCTGAGGAATCCACATCTCTATCACACAGGCTACAAATAGATTTGTCAGACTTGAGTGGAAACTGTCAATAAAATGAATTATTTTCAAGGGTTTATCCTCTGAACTCTCCTTTAAAAATTTTCCTTTTAAAAATAAAATAAAGCTTAGTGTCTAACCAACATTATCCAGAAAATAGATACTAAGCTAGATGAGGGAGACACTGCCAAATGCAAAAGCAAAGCAATACCTATGCAGCAGCCTACGGAAAGCTTCTTTTAAAAAGTTGTTTGTTTTTAAATGGGATTCATGACATTAAGGACTGCCTATTGTAAAGGATCCATTCTACCTCTGTACTTGCAAAAACACAGGACACAGGGGTAGAGCACTACATCTGCTTTTATAGAAATGAGCCCTTGCACATAATGTTAGCTAGGCACATCATCCCTTATCAGGGTGTAGAGAGGAATTCAAAACACTCATCAGCCCCCACCTGAGAAGGCTTTGGCCAGCAGGAGAGGGGCAGACTTCCCAGGCAGCAGTCCATTCCACCTTCAAGTCACGCTCCCCAGCTCACAGTATCAGCAGTCCTGGGTGCATTTGTTGCCAAGGTCAGTTTGTTTCCCCTTAGGTCACCCATGATACGGTTCTCAGAACTCCCAACAGGTTGATGCTGTGCTTTACCAAGGCAAAATTTGTGAAATATGCCAGGAAGCATGGACAGAGCCATAGAACTGTTCTGGGGGAACATTTTGCACCTGAGCCATCCCCTGCTGCAAGAAATTTCCTTGTTACCAATTGATTTTTCACCTCAGGTCATGAAGCTCTACCCATCCACATCCTACTCATGAAACCTGTCAGGTAGCCCCGATTTTGCTGACTCCTGATTTAGGGGACCTTAAGAAGTAACACCCCTCCAGTGTCAGAGTTCACTGCTGTTACCCCCGCTGCTGACAACTCACAGCAGAACACTTCTTACAGTAGTACCTCTCTAGTGAGACTTAAGCTGTACCAGCTCTGTGCCAAATCATCACAACGTACCACATCATTTCACACATCAGAACTTCATGTTCTGCTGGTCTTTCATAATTAGAGGAACACTCCCGGTCTGGCCTTCCACAGGCCACAGTAGTGCTTTGATGCTTTGGTGGTTCTTTCAATTATGGTAAAACGCAAATATAAAGTTCAACTTTATATTTTCAAGGTGTGTTTTCTGCCTAAGAGAACGTTAAGTGCTTCACACACACACACGCCAGTGCAGATCATTTAATCTAAGGCAGAATCTCCAATTCAAGTATTAGAAAACCTGACCAAGTATTTTGGTCCTATATAATCCCTGTGCAGTATCTAAAATCCAGCTCTGTTCTGTTGCTGCCTAAAACATCTCCACCTATTTCCACACTGAAAACTTCAATTTACAAAACTGTATGTTAGCTTATCCACCAAAACTAGAACCCACATATTTCATGATAACAAATGGTTTGGCATCAATACTGAAACATTTTATCTGGTTTCTTTTTGCTTCAACTGAAAAAAACCCAAACACCAACAACCACCCCACATTTGTCACCAACGCTATAACCTGAACCCACATCAGCGAGATGCTCCCTGTAGATGTCCTGGCACCCCCCGAATTGGAAGAGGCAAGCTGTGGCCACACCGCCTCCGACAGCAGCTGCGTCTCTGAAGTGCGTTACTGTCTCTGCTAAATGACAGAGTACGAGCCTTGGGGAAGCCCAGATAATTGCTAGGCTTGACAGAAAAAGCAGTTTAGGCAACTTTGCAAGTGTGGTACCCAGTTCCGCTCCCAGTTACACTTGTGACTTCCTACATGTGTTTGTGCTTTCACATGGCTTCCTCTAAAGAAAGATTTTGCCCGGAGCATGTCTGCTTTTCCTGTGTCCCTGCCAAGGCCATATCTGTCCTGTGTTCATGCTTTTTTTGGCAATGTTTAGGCAGCTGGGTCCAAGGGGAGAGAAGAAAAGGTTCACCACATCCATTTGTTATTCAAAGGAACATTGACCTCCTAGTCAGATAAATGATTGAAATGGTTTTGCCCTAGTAACCTCAAAAATTGTTTGAGGAAAGTAAAAAGCAAAAACTTACATTTTGCTGGCATTGCTTTAAGACAGCTAATTTTGCATTTCCCTGTTCTCAACTTTGCTCTCAACCTTGAAATTATTCTAAGAGGCTTGTCTTCCTAAACCAATGAGGCCAAACCAAGGATTTTTACCATCCTTCATTGTTCAGAGGCATCAGCCACTTCCACCACTGTGTCTTGAAAACATCTGTTAAGAAATAAACCTGGGGAGGAGAGACTCAATCGTGCTACCCAGGAGGGCTATGAAGCTCTACTGTCTTGTCTTTGGCTACTCTGCAGTAAAGATTTGTGTGGGCACTCTAGTGCACATGCTTCCTTGGGAGATCTTGCACATCTTCTCTGTCCGGGCTAAAGGGACAATAATGGGGAGCATTAGCAGAGATTGAGCGAGTCTGCATTAACTGAAAAACCTGTTCCCAGTAAGTACAAGGTGGCCCACTATACTATGAGGCAGCAGTGGATATCTTGCAAAAATACAGTCTCTCTGAGTTGACATATGAAGCGTCCACACAGAGAAGCAGTGCAGCGTGCTGGGGGCTGTGCATGCACGTCGCCCAGTCCTCCTTAGAAAGCAGGCCAGGACCACTGTGCTCTCCTCAGATGACAGAGGATGGGGACGACAGCCAGATTCAGTGTGATTTCTACTTCCCAGCACACATCCTTCCTTTCAAAAACCAGTAGGATGCAAAGAGGCAGAGTCTTTAGGCTGAAGGGACTACAGCTGGGCTTGTTTCCCAGGAGGACTGGGCCTTTGCAGATCCCTCGTTCCCCAACAGGCAGAGGAGAGCCCAGCTCACACGCACGGCACTCAGACCTCCACCGTGATCTCAACATTTGATGTTGTTTGGGGAAAAAGTAAACACATGCACTTTCATTTCAAACAAACAGCAGCTATGACCTAGTCAAAGATTAAACTGCACATGAAGCTGGTAGGGAATTTTCCTCTTCTTATCTTAATGTCAATATATTCGTAAATATTTACAGGAGTTCAGGATAGCAGGATCATTTGAAGACACAGCCTTTAGTCTCTACAACGTTACAGTCAGTGTTCAGTTATGTTCTATACTGGCATTTAGCAACCAATAGCTTAATTTATTAAACTGCTGCTGTCATATGTGCCAAACTGAGCAATTCGGCAAGCACATGCCCCAAGCAGAAAATATCCCAAAAGGGCTAACACTTATGGTTTCTTGACTGGAATAATCAACAGAGAAGAAGCCTTGAAGTAGGAGGTACAGCCTAAGCATGAGCACTGAGCACCTCTTCTGTACATATTTTCCCCCAAAGCGAAACGGTGATGTTCAAATACAAGTGGGTAATTCAAAACTGGAAAAGGAGCATGTAATTTAATGAGCTTGTTTAATTCAGCAACACAAAATTTCGTAGAGAGGGCTGCAGAAAGCCTTTGGAGCTTCTTAGATTCATTTCCTCACCACACCTTAGGCCACTCTGCAGGTCTTTAGCCTAACTTTAAAGTTTTTTCCTTTACTTTATCAAGATCAAGAATCACTGAATCAAGATAACAGATTTAGTAGCATTCCTGAAAGGCTTTGCACGTGTACAGCTAAGGGGATCCAGAGCTAGTATTGCCAGCATCATTGACTTCCTCAAAGAAAAATAAGCATTTCTGCAGCAGAGCACATAGTTTTTAGCCGTGAGAGTTTAGAAGAGTACTGTGCTCGAGTTATCCTGCAGCTTTCTACTCTCGGGATTTATTTTCATCCTCATCTTAAGCAGCTGATACTGACTGTGAGAGGCAGAGGCTGCTTAGATCCCGGTTCTGATATTCTTTACTTGCAACATTTTATTTCTGCTGTAACTTTAAGAGCCTCTGGGAAATTCTATGAGATTTTAGCAAGCAAATCCTTTCCTCTTAACAGGGCTTTCATGTGTGTTGAGGGATCAGCTGAAGTGATGTATTCAAACATCAGTTTTTCTTAGACCCCAGTTCTACCTCACGGCAGCACCACGTGCTGCAACACTGACTGCCAGGAGTGAAATTTAAAGTCCCTTGGAACTATTTCACATAAAACTGGATAAACCAGTGTCTTTTTCAAAGACAACCTTATCACTTAGTCACAGTATAACAGTCATGCATTAAAGTGTAACAAAATTATTTCATAGGTCAAAGTTTCTCAGCTGTAATTGACATCTCTATTTCTAGACTAGTTTAAGGAGGCTGGAACATGAAAGGAGCTGCCACTTGCCGTAAAAGAGAATGGGCTATTTCAAAATACATGCATATATTCTGGGGTCATTTCTGCAGTTTAGGAACATACAGAACAGTCACTATGAACTCTGAAAAGATTTGGCACAGTGAATTTATAGGGAGGAAAGAAGAAGGATTTCTGCACAAGAGCAAAGCCATTCAGTAATCAATTCCCCAATGCATTTATCTTAGAAATACCTAGCAATTGGTGTAATTCAATGTTTCATCCATTTTTGCACATGTCAAAGCCTAAAGCTGAGCACAGGTCAATGTGACAAGCGTGCAATGCTGCTGTAGCAAGAATTATCTTTCAATATACATATTCAGCACATAACAGATTAAAACCCCAAATCCCCTGAAGATCTTCAATTTGATTTTTTGGGAGAAATTTCATTAAAGGTGTCTTCCTTGCTTCTCCTCCCCAGCTATTTTATCAAAAGCTTACTCTTGCTGTTCCAGGTGTATTCTTTGCTTGGATGACTTTGGATTTGGGTGGGGGCTTTCATGCTTTATTTTTTTGTCTATAAGGAAGCTATTTCTAGACTAGAGATGGGAGCCTCTAGATTAGTCCTATGCTCTTGCCAATAATTATTCTATAGAGAGAAATAACTTATTTATAATCCACTCAACATTTTTGGCAGCTGTCAGACCAGCTGCAGCATGCCTCGATTTTTCTGTTTTTCCACAGAGAAACTGTCCCAAGCAGGGATGAAAAGGAGGTGATGTTTCTGGTTCCCTGGTCAATATTTGTCTTGATTGTGAAAATTGCTAGATTTGAATCATCAAGCAAAACCTCTCTGAAAGAGTCTGAGGACTGTAATATTAAGTGACCCTTCACCTCAAGGCAGAAGCCATGCAGCAAAGCTGAGACAATGAAGTACCCGACTTGCTCTGTTTATCAGTCCAGACTGATGTGCTCAGCAGGGGAGAACGGTGGGGCACGGAGGTGACTAGAAAGAAGCATGAGCTATCTTTGATATCAGTTCCCTGGGAGCTCTGACCAGGCTGTTATCTAAAGCCTTCTTTTGCACTCCTGATGCCCTGAAGGTTAGGATTCAAGGCTGTCAGGAATAGCTGCAGACCAGAGCTATTCTGCCATGACAGGGGGAGCATACGTCCTCGTCTCTGCTGTCGCAGCTCACTGTGCCTCAACACGTGCCCAAGTTGTCACTGGGCAACTGGAGCTCACTGTGCCCGCACTGCCTGTAGGGGCACAAACTCAAGACAGACCAGACTCGAAGGGTCAATCCAGTCTGGTGTCCTGTACTCAGCAGTGGGAATTAGCAGACACCCACGGAAGAGAACAGGACAAGCATGTGATGCTTGTCTTCTGTTTTCCCCTACCTCTGGCTTTTTGCGGCTGAGGGAACTGGCCGGAATCTCATGAGGTTTATTCACCTTCCATTTATTTTCATCTAGTTCCTAGTGATTTCATACGTGGCCTCTAGTACTTGTGTTGAGGGGAGATTACACAACTGGTCCCATTCTGCACCACTCAGCTCTATATACTGCAATTCTATTCCTCTCAGCCTTCTAACTTATTCCCAATACACAAACTGTTCCATATCTTATATCAACCTGTTTTTCCTCCCCTAGACCTTCTCCAGATCTCTCATACACCAAGATGAGAACAGCAGCACATCTAGTAATCTAAGCACAGATGAACCATAAGTTTATGCAGGTTTGGCCTCCATCCTTTCCTAGCACCTGATTTTCTTCACTACCAGCAAGCACTGAGCTACCCACAGGACTATTTATCATGACCTTAGATACAAGTTCAAGCTAGTCCCTGCTCTGATTGAGCTTCCTTGCCTGAATATGTGCCAGAGTGTGAGACAACACATAGGAGGGGTGCAAAAGTGTGAACTAATATGACAGTACAGAAGCATTTCACAACTTGTTCTTCAAACCAATGCACCCACATGCCTGATCAAAAGCAAAGTGGAAAGTCTTGAGGACTTTCTGGATACTTCTTATTCACAAAGACATCTCAACAAAATGACTGAAGGGCAATCATGTGGGAGGAAGCATGTTCTCACCTTCTACCTGAAGAGGGAGGTGGCCTTAGGTAAACACAGTAGAGTAGCACAAAGAGCTCAGGTTGTACTCCATCCTCTGGCCTGACCTTGATCTGCTCTTACTCTCTCACCTGGAAAAAAGCATACATCGTAGAATCGTAGAATCATCTGGGTTGGAAGGTACCTTTAACATCATTCTAGTCCAACCATCAACCTAACTCTGATAAAAAAAAAAAACACAAAAAACCCCAAACAGACACATTACTAAACTATGTCTCTAAGCACTATGTCAACTCATCTTTTGAAAACCTCCAGGGATGGTGCCTCAACTACTTCCCTGGGCAGCCCATTCCAAGGCTTAATAACCCCTTCCGTGTCAAAATTTTTCCTAATCTCCAATCTGAACCTCCCCTGGCGCAACTTGAGGCCATTTCCTCTTGTCCCATCACCTGTTCCTTGGGAGAAGAGACC
>JAOXNO010000063.1:26901677-26916426 GCA_028565335.1 Limnodromus scolopaceus
GGGTAGATGGTTGGACTCGATGATCCCAAGGGTCTCTTCCAACCTGGACAATTCTATGATTCTATGATTCTATGAAAGAAGGTGCGTGACTACTCACGCAGTAAATACCCGGCCATACATGATGCGAGCGTATTAAATGTTTGTGCAAAACACTGAGTCAATAAATAAAACCAAATAGATTATATAAACCTTAACCTGCTTACAGTTGTATTTATGGTAGGAGCTTGTTTCCATTGTATCTGCAAGTCCTCTCTTCCCCTGGCTCGCAGCAGCAGCCTGTGCAAATAATTCAGAGTTGTTCTGAACACAAGTCTGCTGCAGCCCACCACATGCTGCTCCCATTTATATGAGAACAGCAGTTCAGAGATCCCTTTCTTGCTTTCGAAACATCTTCAGCTGCTCTTTTCATCTCCGTGACCGCTGCTGAGACGGAACAGATGGGCTCTAGTTTTTCCAATCCAACATCTGCATATTTTTAGCCTCTTACAAAAAGCTGGGCAGGCAACGCCTGAAGCATCAGTTTGAGACTGACAGGTACATTTTTAACCTTTCAGCTCCAGGTTTTCACTCAGGCTGACAAAGGCAGGACACTGCCCCCACCCACTGCGATGAGGCCATAAGGATCACTTCTCTGTTAACTTCCTTCTCCCTGACTCATCTTGCTAAAGATCTGCCAGCAAGTTATTTATCTTTACCCTTACTCTAACTGCCCCATTCAGAGTGTTTTATCAGATCTCAGAAAAATCAAGTTGTGTCTGAAAAGGCCTGTTTCTATTATAAGCTGGATTTTACCTGCATCTAATCAGACAAGGAATGGACAGATGGAAGTCTTCTCATCATGGGTAATTAACAGCCAACTAATTCCTGTAATTCAGTTGGCAGAAAAAAACTTGCTGAAGACAATTTACACATGAAGCTCAGCTGCAAGTTGCACTGAACTCAAATCAAGACAACAGTACCCACAGTTTTGCGGTCACATTCCCCTCACTTCCAGGTTCAGTTTTACTAAATAATCAAAGAATAAAAGATTCTGACCTGAGAACTCAGAAGTGGAAAGGGTTCCAATATTTTGTTGACCTAGAAGTACCCAATCTGAATAAATCTGAGACACTGTGAAAAATAAAGGCTTGCATCCAGAGAAACCAGAAGCCTGTTACTTTGCAAAGGCACCCAACTTCCTAATGTAGTGAACTGCATTAGAGCAGAAAGGATTGCCACATGGGCTGCCCAGGGACACCATCTCTCTTTTGACCTGTGCATCCCCAGGGAGATCAACAGCAAGCAAGGAGTCCTCTGGAATAAAAGGGTTTGTGTCCTTGTCAAGGATTAACTGTTACACAGCTTGTTGTAGCTCCCTGGATGTTCTCTACTCACTGCCCAGCACCCAGGTTGTTGGAAGACGTGATGGTACCGGAGTCACCTTAGAGTAGCAGAAGGGGCTTTACTTCTGTCTGTCCTGTGCCTTAGAGAACTTTTCAGCTACTAAAAGTCTTAATTTAAACTCAAAATATGATTTTTAAAGGCAATGGGTAGAAAGATTAAGAAATCCTGTGTCTTGACACAATCATCACTCTAGTGTAAAAAGAGTAATTTCTATGGAAAGTGGGAAAGATGCAGAGGAATAACAGGAGACATCTGTGTGAAACCAAGTTTACATTGTTGGTTAACAAAAGTATTACCTGGTAGATAAAAACAACTCAGATATTAAGGTTATCTCCAGACCTGAGTGACATTTGATAAGTCACTTGAGCTCTCTGAACTTCCTATCCCCTGACTGTAATTATGCTGCAGGGGCAGGGAATGTTTTTCAAAGCCTGTTTGTATAGCACTGAGAAAAGTTAGATCGCAATCCCTTTTACAGCTTCAAAAGGTAATACAAACACTTCAAACAGATAATTTCTACAGACCTATAATGGTGAACATCTGATTTTTTTTTAATCACATAACTAGAGGCCTTTTCCAAATATGTAAATATACTTTTCATGCCTCTGGATGACTAATCTGAAAATCCCAGCACTTGGCATATTGACACCACAATAGAAACTGACTATATTCCAGTATTAGGTTTTCATGGTTTTCTGAGGGCTTTTAAAGTTATATACAGTTACATTTGTATTGCATCAATAAGATATACCACTCTCTACAAAAACCTGCCTCTCTTCCTGTGGTATTTCATTGTCATACCTCTAAACCCAGGCTTTGTGAACTCCAGCTGACACCCCAAGAAAACTTCTGGCCACATACCTGTATTAAGTGGCCTACAGCCATACCTCCTAAAGCTTTCACCTCATACAGCTTCGCAACAGGACTGACCAGGCCATATTTTGATGGAGATTTCCAAGGAAAACAGCTTAACAAGCATAAAAGCAGAACAGTCTCAATGATGTGCCTGCATCCAGAGGGTCGGTACCTGGGGATACAGGTGTCCATTCTGATTCCAGTCCTAAGACACTGAAAAATCAAAGGCAGCACATTACAAATTGAGGTATAAAATGCAATATGCTTTCCTGTATGTTAGAGCGGAACAGATTCCATCAGGATACTTGAAGTGCCATCTTGTGGAAGGTCAGTCTGAGCTACTAAGCAACATTAGCAGCCGGGGAAAAAATAAACCCAGCAAAACACTGAAGACATTTTAAGGCCAGTTACAAGGGAAATTCAGATACAGCATTACGTTCAAATTCAGATTTTATCCTTACAGCCCGATGAATTAGCAAAACAGTAACATTCAACAAGCTGCTAGCTCTCAGTCCATTATTATTTGCATTATAGGTACATAACTATAGTGAAGACACTCTGCTTAACCCAGCTCGATGAGAAACTACCCCACTGCAGCCAGAAGAGCTAAACAAACAATAGCTGGTGTGAAGAGAGAGGAAGGGGGGGGTCTAGACAGGTATGAGGTACTTTCTAGATGGAAATCTTTATGTAGGACACTGTTTTTGAAATAATATAGCTGTAAGGGCAGAACGCATCCTGTGCCAACACCACACCACCACGTTCCCAGGAGAGTAACAACGTGTTCTGGCTCCATAACAACAATGTGAATAACACACTCAACTCCAGTCCATAAAGCATAAGTGTAAGGCAAGAAAAACTAGGATAAAATCTGCCTCATGAAACTTCATGAAGAGCAAATGTATATTTTAAGACTAAGTATTTTCTTTTCAATAAAAGGAGACAAGAAAACACCAACAAACTCTTTAAAATAGCACACGCTGCCTCTAACCACTGGCTGCATTGAACCGACACAGCAGCTCCTGCAGAAGGTAGAGGGAAGGTACCCTACCCAAATTATTAAACAGCTAATGAATACTAGCAGGCATTGAACAGCTGTAACATTAGCTAAGCTTAGCTTTTCGTATCTTTAATAAAATGTACTTTAAGATGAGGAAGAGACAACCTTTAACTACTCACATCACAAGAAGACATTAGCAATTAAATTTACAATTTTAAAGCTAGACGAAGAATACAACGTTCCAGAAAAAAAAAAGTTTTCCATTTTAGTTACCACATCTCCTTTTTTTCTACCGCAAGACCGAGATTACAGAAACATAATAACATTCTAGTCTAATATCACAAGTGTTCATTTTTAGGTGATTTCAATACTGTTTCTGCACAGTGGTAGGGCATACTGTTCTGCTTTCCACATATATATATACATATCCACGCACATACACACCACTCCACCCACTTTAAACATAACTAACCAGTTCACTACAGATACTAAGGCAATATTAAAAAGATCGGTGTGTTTTACATTACAGCATCTTTGTAATTACCTCCACCTTTCACTTCTCAGCTACCAGAAATGCTTTGCTTTTTATCATTAGCAAGACAATTAAAGACACCTATTTTCCCAACTAGGTGACTTAAAATCACAAAGCATTAATTTCACAGATTACACCCTGGCAGATATTACTGATTTCAGTAGAATCTGTACTTTGAGAACAGCTGAAAAAATAGTTTACAATATGGCCTAAAAGCAAACTTAAGTGCCTGTCATTAGGCATTCCCAGTCAAAAACACAGGCGAGTTTCCAGTTGCTGACACTTCACACCTCCAGCTTTTCTGTCAGAAAGAGAACACCAAGAAAATAAAAAGTTTGTTCACAAAGGCTGCTTAACGTTGCTTTAAAATTAACTGAGTGTTAACATAACCAGCAATGTTTTTTCTCACACTAGGTTATTAGCACTACATTCATTGCAACTGACAACTAGATGTTATTGCAACACAACACAATTATCTAAGGCTTGATTTCAACTCCTGGGAGTTTCCACCCTGGCAGCTCCACAGAAAACAGTTACATGTGCAAGATGCCCACCGCTAGCCAGACATCTGAAATAAAAACATATTTCTAGTGGGGAACACACAGCAGAAAATTCAGATCCAATTAAGCTGTCACAGATTATATATCACTACGATACAGTTCCAGATGAGTTTCAATAACCATTTAATCCATATTTGATCTTGTACTATAATCCGATCAAAAACAAATTAAAGAAATAGTCCAGTAATTTGCTTTTAATTAATGCTGATATTTAAAAATGGAGTCAGTTAAAGCGAAGAAGCCGTGGCATAGAGGGGAAGCAATCTCAACAACCACCTCGTGCTTGTTCAGTGGACTTAATCTCAGTGTACATGTTCGTACCCACTTTAAGCAGCCTTAAAATCTCAACACAAAAATCACTTCTATAAACTCTGTTCCACTGCAACCCCCAAAGCCATGCTGTAATTAAGAAAAAGGACTCTCAGGACACATTTTGATGATACAATCAGCAACAGAAACCGTGAAGTCATCCTATTTGTTCACCTTTCTTGTCAGTGGTTTCTCATTCTACCCACTCTCTGCCCTCAGTCATATCAACACACTGTTTGTTATGACAGTCAATTAGAAACAGAAGCAAACTCCTAATTAAAAAGAAAAGCTTGCTTGCATCGTCTCTAAGCCAGTAAACACCACTCCACTTTGCCTTGTGGCTCAAACTACTATATTAGCCCTTATAGCACAAGCTAGGTTCTTGCTTTGCTTTGCATCTCGTGATTAATATTTCGTGGCTTCCAAGATGATTAAGAACAGTGAAAGACCAAGGTAGCTAATGAAAATCAGTAGCTACCTAGAAAAATGGCCCTGAATCCTTGTCTGAAGGCTCCTGTGAGTAGGTCTGGGGAAGACAGCCAGGGCCAGCTGAAAGCCCAGATCACGAGAAAGGCTCGTGGTAACACAGCAGGAACTCACTCTGCAGGTCAGCTCCCGCGAGGATAACCAAGGTCAGATGTGGATTGCTAATCAGGTCCACAGCAACAAGGTCAGGGTGAGAAGTCAGACCATGGGTCAGGGGCAGCCATCACCAGTGCCAGGCACAGAGACCAGCACATCCACAGCTCAGGCATGGACTAGGACTGAGCTTAAGTGGGCTTCTGGGCCCAGGGTTCAGGGACTGTGGGATGGAGATCCCCAGTGAGGCTGCCCAAGGCCAATAAAGCGTGCCCTCAGGCTCTCACAATTATGAAAATTAGCCCCATCAGTCTGTCAAGGGAGTCAAAGAAATAAATCATGTCAGTAAGACCACCCTAATGCTCTGAAATTAATCTTTCTGCATCAAAAATAAGCATGTTTGGGAGAACATGGCTAACTTTTGCTCCTCTTCCTGCTTGCTGTATAGATAAGTAGGCAACTTCCACCTCCACAGCTACTCATCTAAATGGCTCTCAAGTGCTGCTGTTCGCCCTAAGCTTTTGGTAGTTATTATATATGTACATATGTATATATGCATATGAAATGACTTGGGATCTCAGGCCCTAACTGAAGGGCCGTCAAAATCAGCAAAAGTCTTTTCATTCACCTCAATAGTCTGAATCATACCTCAATATACTAAATGAAGCTAGAAGAATGGAAAAAAGCGAAGATATGCTGTGTAAGATCTTCTTGAAGAACAGTCCTTGAAAATTTCTTAGGATGAGCTGAATAAAAAACGGGGTTTTTAAAAGCGTGGAATTGAGTATTGATTGTTGTCCCTTGAAAGCAGCTCTGACAACGTGGTTGTAATAGGAGTTATTAAAGGAATAACCACAGCAGAGACTGGAGTATGCTGGAGATGGGTTGAGGAACAACTTATGATTATTAATATTTTATTGAGCTCAACCAGATGATTAAACTGTCTCCAGAACAGTTCTGGATCTAATGGAAAAAATTGTCCATGACTGTAGGCATAAAGATCAGTTTATCCCATGTTCTTGCCGTGTCACTTGAACATAAAGCCCATTTTCTTCTGCATGAAATACAGTCTCTGTTCAGTCCTTTCTGCTCTCCTGCCAGTGCTCTGACCAATGTATTTTCTGTTATTTTGGGTTTAAAAAGCTTAAACCAGAAACTTGACACTGGCAGTTTCGAAATCTGCATCCTGGGAGCAGGTAAGACAGTTACCCGAATCCCAGATCAGGTTCGCATTCATTACTTCATCACATCACTCTCCTAATAGAAAAGCAAGAGAAGAGTGAATTTAGCTGTGTAGCTTCCTGTCATAAAACGTGCAACATGAAATTCCCACGAGTTTCTCTCTGATATATCCTCTAGGCAAAACAGTTGCAGAGAACACATGACAAGGCTACCAAACACTAAGATGTCAATTATCCTTAAGAGAGAGAAAAATGCCTCAAGCCTCATGTGAGGATGAGCTGTTCCCCGTCACCTTGTCTGACCTTCTACACCTCTTCTGGCACCAGGAATTCCTAAGGCTCCTTCATCCCACTAGCACCTCCTACAATCCCCTTTCTTCCAGTTGTGAGACACAGGGTGTGCAGGCACCACGGGAAGCAAACTGGAGAGCAGCTTGCACAGCCTGGAGTCCCAGGCAGGTCTCACAGGCATTGACTCAAACCCAAATGTTTCAAAATCTCCTGGATTAATTTCTGTTCCTTCTGGGAATTTTCTGCCCATTTAAACTATCTATTCCTCTTCTGATGCCTCAAATAGGCTATAAAGCCATTGCTAAGAAATGCTTCCTACTTCAATTCGGTGTGAAGGTATCTCCTTCCAACCTCATCGTTTCCTTCCATACCTAACTGCAAGGTATATGTGATTTTTTGCTGTATTATTTGCCTTTAATTAAGGCAATTGAAAAAATGAAAATGAAAAACTTGAAAAAATAAAGCAAAGCCTTCCTGACTGAAAGATCTTTCAACATACATGAGCTTTACCCAACCTTACCTAGCTTCTGTTTCAGTAACGGGTTTATATTCTGCATCTGTCAGATGCCAGAGTGAAAACTTTGATGATTTGTGAAGATACACTGTGTAATACGAGTTCATATTTCTCTGCTCTCGGCTGTGCATTGTACCCACAAGGAGAATCTTCCTCCAGGTCCACTAGAACATCCTCAGAGAACTAAGATCTCTGCCTACCTTCAAAAATAAAATGGAAGGGAGTAAGAAAATCCATATTCCTAGAGAGTGCAAAGACTTCATTTATAGATAGGAAGGGTTGTTGGTCAAGATTTATACATTCACTTTATCTCATTAGAGAGAAAAAAAAGTTTCATCCTATCATTTATATCCAAATGCCAGTGGTACAGGCAGAAAGGGCTTCAAGTAGATAACTTCTTTCCACTGGATTTTTTAACCATGATTCACAGGACAGTACTGCTGCCAGGCACATGTTTTAGTAGAAATGGAAAACAAGTTAGCCTGAGAATGGCCATGTCTAGTCAGGGTTCAAATAAGTTTAAGTGACTTTTCTTCAGAGTACCTTTAAAATGATCTCCACCTTTTATTTTGGGGAAATTGGTAACCAGCTTCTTTAACTTCTGGTCTACTAACTTGAGCACAGTATTACACATATTTGTACCTTCTGGTAGCTGGTGAAATCATGGATTTTTTATATAGAAGACTTTCTATATGAATTCTAAATGAGATAGGAGAATGCGAAGATATTTCAAGAAATAAAATCCATTAGATGAAGAAACTGTTTTCCCACAGTGTGCAAACATTTAAATAACTTTAACTGACATTCTCAGCTTAGATTGGATCCTCTATCCTTCTCCATCCTCCTCATTGCAAGGATTCATTTATTTAGGAATTTTATTTCCTGTCTAATAAGTGTTTACTGTACTGGAAGCTAAAATACACCCAGATTAGTGTGCTGTGCTCAGTAATGGTCAATGTCCTCGTCGTTTTCAAAGACCAGTGTTCAAATAAAAGTCCCGCAGAGTTAAGTTGAAGACAGACTTATGTAGTTCTGTGGAAGAAAGAAATGTAGAGGAAAAAAAACCACCTTCCTCTAGAAATTTAGTGAAAAAGGTCACTTAAGTCTGCCTATCCAAGGCAGTGTTAGATAACTGGAAGCAAGGGGGAAAAAAAAAAAGCCAGAGAAATAACTTGGTTTTCTTGTTCCACAGCATTCCAAAACCACACGTCCTTGGAACAGTCCAAGTAACAAATCCCCCTTGTACAAAGCTCTTCTGGCGCCCTGGTCCAGACCTGCTCCTGGTCTCTCAGCTAAGGCCGCACTCACATTGCTAAACGTATAACTTCCATTTACAAAAGTGAAATCTTATTTGCACAGGTTGTTTCTACCTGCTGGAAAATGTCAGGGTCCAGAGAGCACCAACAGCTCCTAATTGCCCGCATCAGCCTCCACCCCACGCTGTTATCCCACTGGCCCAGAACTACGTCTAAGCTCCAGACCTTGTTCTAAGTGCTGTCTGAGCTGTACACAGCCTAGTGCCTTACTCGTCCTGTCCTGCTCTCCACCCCATGGCCTGGGACTTGTGCAGTGATCTCCAGACCTGCTCTGGTCTCTTTTCGGATACTGGAGGACTACTGCCTTTGCTGGGAAGAACATTACCCCTGCTTCTCACCGTTCCTTGCAGAGCATCCCTCTCTTGCTGCTCTCTGGCAGCACACACGGCGAATAATGGATTCTATACGAAAAGCAAGTATTTTCAAGCAAGATCACTTTTGTAAAGTGATCAAGGTGAAAACCAATGAAGCTCTCCCAAAGGAAAGGGGGCTGAGGAAAGATGTAACCACAGATCCGTCCAGGTAATCTGAGAAGTCAGAGAAGGAAGAACCCCGTCAGAGGTTCCCAGGATTCAGTTGCTTTCTGTGAGTCAGAACCCAAAGGATATAAAGGGATAGTGTTCTGTAATCCTATAACTCCTACACTTTGATCTTTGGTCCAGAAACAGACTGGGGACACATACTCTAGATGCCATACATTCATTACCTGGGCTTAAAAAACATTCCTTCTAGCTTATATTTTAAGTATGTAGCATCTTGCAGACAACAGGAAAAGTAAAATAAAACATGTCCAAGGAAGCGTAAATAAGCCTGCCATAGATGACCTTTGTTAGAGTGCTTATAACTCAGGCCATGAATTTAGCGTATTAAATGCACTATCGATGTCAGTCACATGCCAGTGCAGGCTTTTTCCATCCGATATGATATGTACAGGATACCACAAAGACTTAGGTATACGCTGGTTTGTAGGAAAAGCACCACAAACTCCTAATAGGAATGAAAAGGTCAGTTTTGCTCTCAATAACATCTGTGATAACCTAGAATAGCTACAACGTGCTTACTGTAGATTGAAAAATAATGTAATGATGCACCAAACCTCACCCCAAGAACTTCGTACCATAACTTCTTACGGCTTCTGAAAGATGCCTTCAAATCCTCTCCAGAGTCTATCCAGAAAGCAGAAGAGGAATCAATGATTCATTCCCACTTCCAAGAAATAACCCACATACCATTTCTAGGTAATGAATCTACAGAAAATTAAGTAGAGTCCATAGAAAATAGAAATTGAGAACACTAACCCACACAAGGGTTGAAAGAATTAGGATTTCTTATTCCAGAGAGGAAGGGGCTGAGGAATGACAATGAATTTAAAAACATAAAAGGCTACAGCAGAGCTCGGTGCAAAACAGGGCAGGATGCAGTGCTGCAAAATTACAGCAAAGATCATCAAAGTGGGGCATTTGGGAAAACCTTCTCAGAAAGCAGGGTGACCCAAGTCATAGATGGCCTGGAACAAACTGCCTGAGGGGGTCTTGGAGTAACTATCACAGAGGATTTTGGAAAACAGGTTGTATAAACACCTTCAGTAGAAGACATGTCTATTGATCTGTATTGGAATATGGGGACGGATTAACCTTCTGATTTCTGCTCTAAACCCTATTTTGGGGGTGAGGTGGGGGTAAGAGAGGAAATTGAGGTGCTGGGGTCAAATAATGAGGAACGGGTATCTTCTGATTTTACTCTTTGACTATATTGCTACTTTAATAGCAGATGTGCTTCTCTGAACTTCTCAGGCTTGCAGTCAAGGTATTGTCATTTACACGGTAACACTGGTATCAGAATCCTGGTAACTCTTGACAAAGAAGCCATCATCATGCTCTGGGTTGACCAACAACAGCTTCTTGGTAACCAAGTGACAGCAACTTTCAAAACTGCAGATAGGTACAGGAGTTTCTCACAAAGGCTTCAGGAAACTTTCATTTCTTTGCATTAATTATGACTCTTGGTTACAGAACTCACAAAAAATCCCTTACCATCTGTTGCATTTGAAGTTCTGAAACCTCCGTTCTTGCTTACATTTGAAACCTAACTGGACATGTCCCTGGGGAACCTGCTCTAGCTGACCCTGCTTTAAGCAGGGGGGATGGACTAGATGGTCTCCAGAGGTCCCTTTCAACCTCAACTGTCCAGTCACATTGAATTATCACAAATTATCCACAAGTATAAACTTTAGCCAAGGCTGTCTTCTGGATAGAAGACAGGGATAAAAAGGTTGTTTCTTAGTCTTCAACAAGTGATGATGGATAATTTTGTATATGAATTGTAGCAAAAAATGTGGCAGAAGAAGCATGTGGGCCTCCCACCTACAGAAAACTGGAGAGAGGATTTGGAAGAACTTCCAAAGATACACCAAGGGGAATGATCAGAGGGAGGAACAACCAGGAAATCGTTGGAGTTAAGGGAGCAGGAGGTTTTAAAGCTGTTTCAGCATGGTCAGGGATCATGAGGATGAAGCACCACTCTTGACTGAGTGTTCATTGTAGACTTTGGCAAGAACAGCTATCAATTCCGGAAATAGCTCACATTTTTTGTTTTACTTAAGTGCTAACAAAAATATTAAAGCAATGCTTTGTTTTATTTTGTTTTGTTGTCTTTTTAGTCACTAATCATCTTTAATAGCTCAAGCTGTTCCTACACACAAAAGTTTCTGGGTAAGGTTTCTGAAAGCATGAAAGTCCCTTGGACGCCTCTAAAAAGCTCATCTGCGTTGCTCTGTGCTGCCAGGGTTGCAGGCAGCTGAACACTTAATCTGGTCCAGACATTCCTGGCTAACTGGCGGCATGACTGCAGCACATCTCTGCAACAACACACTTGGAAACACCAACTGGTTTTTGCACTGATTCCCAGTCTTGGCTAAATCTTAGTCTGTTACTGCAGCTCTGCAGGCTGTGCTGCTCGCGGTCTGCTGCCTTTCACAGCCGAAGGACAGTTCCATAAAGGACTCGGCAGCACTTGCCTGCTAGTATCGGGTGGGAATTTCTCCAAGGTGCTTGGTTTCTTACATAATTAGGAACGGAACAGACTACAATGGAACAATATAATGGACTTTTAATGCCAGAGACAAGTGCCAAAATCACTCTGGAGTGCTCATGTTAAGATTTCCTGGGACAGTTTGTTTTTATTTATTAACTGTAGGAATTTTTTCCTTATGCCAACACTGATGTGTGACCCTGATATGTAAAAATCTACTATCAAAAACGCAGTAAAGTTCCAGGAAAAATTTTTACAAGCTCCATGCATAAAGTGATGATGGAAATATTCAGTCCTGCTTTAAACATGTTCAGCTAGCACTAAATTCAGCAGGACCCATAATGACTGGAGGTTTACCCTCTGTGTCCATTGCAGAATTGCAACTGGTCCAGGCAGATCCACGCATGAGGTAGAGGGTTCTGTTTATACTTTTCTCTTTGTGCTGGTAGCTCAGTTTGATAAATACCTTGGACTGGCTTTGCAGAGAGCACAAACAGCTGCAAACTGTTAGCTGCAAAGAGAAGAGGGAGCTTGTGACTTCTCTTGAAAAGAAGAGCTAAAGATCCAGAAGTTCCTGTTGAAAAATACATCCTAAAGATGGGAAGCAGTAGTTAACAGAGCCAGTCACATGAAGAGCATCTTGCCTGGTGACTGGAGCGTGGGGCACAGAAAGGCCCAGAATAGCTCTGGTATTGCTTAGTCTGAGGAGCTCAGGTCTCAGTCTCACAACACATCTCCTGAACTCTACAGCCCTCCTCAGGCACGTTAGGGACACAAATAACATACTAGATGGGAGCCAGAACGTCCAGCACTGTGTAATCAAACCCAGAAACTTACTTTAATACTAACCTGGCTCAGCTGTGATTGGAAATAATCTCTGTGTAAATACTGTTCAGAAATGGTTTGGACGCTGACCCTGCTAGATTTTTGCAGAGGTGAAACCACTTTTTCTACACAGTCCCTTTCATATCAGTGAGGCTTTGCCACTTATGTCTCCTATAACCTAAATTCTGGTTTTAAATCCTTTTTGCATTGCTCTCTGGGAACAAAGGAGGGTAACAAAACTCTTCTTCTTTGCACCTGTGTTATGTTTTTGGCAGGTTTCTTCAGAAGAGTGGGGTCTGGCACTGCCCCCTTCTCTGTCTCCCCTGGGTCAGTGCCTCCTGACTGATCTCAATGCACTCTTTAGTGTTTTGAAAATCATGATTGCTGGGTCCCTGTTCTTTTTCTTTACTTGTCCCTTGATCGCTGTTCTTACAGGATTATGCCTGGGAACAGGGAGATCTGGTGCTGTATTTAACTAATGTTCCTTTTTAATGGATAAAGGCCATTAATTGCACTTTTCTATTGAGGAAGTTCACCACATTTCCAAACACTCTCTAAAACAATGATTAAATTGATAAATAACCCCTGATAACACTGCAAAAATTATTGAAGCGCAAAGGGCTCCCTTTTTTTAGGACTGCATAAAAATGCTGATTTACAGATTTTCATTTAAAGTTACTAATGAATCTTTCTGCTTAAATAAGGAAAAACAAAGTCCTGGCAGAATACACATTCCTTCATCTTTCTTCCAAGTTCAGTAGTCTGCACAGCGTAAAATATTACGCGGAATTGCTTTTCATTTTGGCAAGCACCCTGAAAAAACTTTCAGATGCCTGATGCTATTGAATTAACATCCCCAGATTTGACCCCCCACCTTAGACTCTTCTATCCCACCTCCCTTCAGAATGGTGCTGCAACTTTGCAGGGATCTAAGGCAATCAATGGCGTGAAACAAGTAAGTAGTCTTGAATGAGTAAGTATTATTAAGGCATAACGCATAAGGAGTAACTGAATTGCAAATTTATGGTACATTAGCTCTTCTTTATTAGCACACTCTTTGACATTAAATATGTACATTGAGAAAGAGGTCCTTTTTCATTATAATAAGTAATTTTCATATTTAGAATTGTTTGATTTGAAAGGCAAAATATTGTGTGAATAGTTTTCTTTAATGTTTTTTACATTGCTCAAACGAATATCACTAGTTTGTTCTGAATGGCTTCACTTGTCCCATTTACTGCTGTTGCCCATTTATAAGTAGGATAGAGCAAATAATTTGTATGTGAAAAAGACCCACGTGTGATACTTGCCTGAAACACTGGGAATTAGGACTGATGCTCTTCCAGATTAGATTTGCTACTTTGCATAACTGCTTTAGGCCTAATATCTTCTCTGCAGAAAATATGGCTTTCTATGCAGCATATACAGCTTGGCTACATCTGAAAAATGCTTGTGTATTAAACCTGGCTACCTCTGAAGATGCTAGTGTATGAAACCTAAAACCATTCAAGTATCTGAGGCATAATGAATTTTCATTAAACCCAATACAAGTCTGCCTGAATTACTGCCTACGGTCCTAGTCCAGTACTCCAGGACTGGGTCTCTTTCAGATCCTTTCACCTCTGAACTCTTTACTTCTGTGGCAGACTTCTAGACATGCCCCAAATCTGTGTCTCCAAAAGAGACCCTCCCCAACACTGTGACCTGACCTGCTGCAGGATCAGGCAGCGGCTTCGTGCACAGCTCCCCTGGCTCCTTAGCAGGCCAAGCAGCCCCAGGACTTCGCACTGCACGCCATGGGCACAGCAGTTATGGGCACACCACCAACAGGCACACCACCTGTCCCACAGGGTAGGTACTTGAAGAACTCCAACATGGAACTGGGAGTCTGAGCCTTCTGGGTGCCTTGTTTCCAATGCAACACATGAACCTGGGCTGATTTCTCTGTAAAACTGACTCTTGTCAATTTTGTGGGTGTTAAGAGTGAAAGACAGGACATGAAAATAGCTCCCCTTATTGTATGTCTGAGCTTCCTATTGGCCTGTGAGACTGTTAGGACCAAATGTGACAAAGGGCTGAGGAATCCCAGCAGTACAAGTTCTGTATTTATAGCTCATCTGGTGCTTTTTCTCTGTGTTTCCAAGAAACAAAAAATTCAGGGAAATCTTTATTTGCTTGAAATTGCAGTATTTCTTGTGAATTAGAAATCCTTTTGGTCAGGCCTATCAACCACATGGCAAAACACCCCAAATAATCATAGAATCATAAAATCATAGAATGGTTTGGGTTGGAAGGGGCCTTAAAGATCATCTAGTTCCAACCCCCCTGCCCTGGGCAGGGACACCTCCCACCAGACCAGGTTGCTCAAAGCCCC
>JAOXNO010000063.1:26928248-26941701 GCA_028565335.1 Limnodromus scolopaceus
GAGGTGTCCCTGCCCAGGGCAGGGGGGTTGGAACTCAATGATCTTTAAGGTCCCTTCCAACTCTAACCATTCTATGACTCTATGATCTTCCTGACTCTTCACTAGACTCACTCTGGTATGTCCATATCTTTCTTGTACTGTGAAGCCCAGAACTGGGGATGCAGCTTCAGATGTGGTCTCTCCAGTGCTGAACAAGGTCTCTCTTGACCTACTGGCAACATTCTTCCTAATGCAGCCCAGGATGCTTCTTGTCCTTGTGCCACAAAGGCACATTGCTGGCTCACATTCAGTTGCTTATCTACTAAGCACAACAATGTTATCTCCTGCAGAGCTGCTTTCCAGCTGGTTTGCCCCCAGCACATACTGGTTCCTGGGGTTATTTCTCCCAGGTGTGGAGCTTGGCATTTCCCTTTGAACTTTATGGGACGGGACTCCTGTTTGCTCATTCCTTCATCCTGTTTAGCTGTTTCTGAGTGGCAGCACAACCATTGCCTATTAATCCAGAGAGTCGCTGAATTTGGTGTTGCATTTTACTTTAAGAGGAAAATATTTTCCAGAAATATACTTAATGCCAGCTGCTTCCCACAATTATGAACCTGGCCCTACATCTGGCATCTACGTAATCTGGAAAGACCATGGCTTTTCCCTAAACCTGCCAGCATTAGGGGTCATCAGCTTCTCTTGCACAATCTCTAAATGTTTCCTTTTCAATGTTTTCCATGCAGCTGTCTGTTTTGCTGCCTGCTTTCCTGTGCTGCTGAAGCCAAGAGGAAGTGGGTGTATATGTAACCTCAGGACTTGGATAAGCCTCGGTGGTTTTCTGTCTCTCACAGTGCATAGGGGGAATTTGCAACGGGTCATTTTTTTTGTTGCTGCTTCCTGGAAAGAACACAATCGAACAAAGTCCAGCCCGTACAGCCTCTTTTCACTCATGCCACACTGCTATTTTCAGCTTTAAAAAGCATAAGGCGAAAAAGTACTTAAGGCGATATTATTAGAACAGTTTACTCTTCAGTTAAGTTCATTTGCCTATATTAAAATGGATAGTTAGATAATTGAGAAGTTAAAAAGTCGGAATATCAGTCCCAAGATTATGCTGCATTATTGCAACATTTGCTTAAACCATGTGACTTAATTATATTTTTGGCTCAATTGTCTTTGCTACAGATGAAACGCTGGGTTCCGAAAAAAGCTAGCGAGATAGCTGAACAGGCAACACTGTAGTGAGGACAGCCAGCATTTAGGTTCTCCAGCTTGTTTGGACACTGCCTACATGTGTCTCTCACCGCGCGTCCCTGTTCTCTCATCACATTCACAGGAGAAACGACAGTGATCTCCGTGGGGTAAGCAATTAAAAAATTACTGGAAGAAAGTGCTAAGCAAAAGCCAGATTGCAATATTTAGCTTCCTTTGAGAAGTTCATATGCAATGTTGCCATCTCAAACATTCAAAAATTCAGCCTCTGAAACTAATATGTTTTCAGTGAGACTGTGTAATAGAAAACAACGTTGTGTGTTCTTTTCAGTTGTTTTCCAAACTCTTGGGTCTGTAATGAATAAAATTTCAGAGAGTTTTGATTTGGCAGCTTCTAAATGAAAGCTGAAACTTTTATTTAGACCCTTGATAACTACAAGGTTTGTTAAAACCATATCATTAATAAATTTTAAACAGGATTGAAGTTCCATAAGTTCAGGAAGTTCTATATCATTAATAAATTTTGAACAGGATTGAAGTTCCATAAGTATATTTTTTTGGTATAAAAAGACCTGCTTTCTTTTTTATAATTTTTTTTTGTAGTTGCTATCTTTTCATATCACTCATGGAATTCATGGATTGTAGCCCAGCTAAGATTTCGCAGGCTGACAAAGACCTCTTTGATCTGCAAAGGGCAATGACACTTGTGGCTGTAAAGACTGCTGGGAAACCAAGGTAAATTGGTTTTTTACGTCCTCTGTGTTAGTTGGCTGCTTTCCACAGAAGAGGAGGAAGTACTCATCTCCAGCAGTGTTGGATGTAATTCCAGTTTAGGGTGTTAATGAACAAATTCAAGACTATGAAAGCAATAGAAAATAATTTTAGTAGAGCACAGTTTTACCCTAAGCAGGGTGTTTTCCTAGATGACTGAAAGTCCACTGATGTTTACTGCAGCAATTCAGAATTGTTTCTCCATGTCACTAAGTGCAAGTGGGCTACCAGCAAAATTGATTATACCAACACTTAAATGGAAGTGAGTAGCAATCTGTATCTTTCAGATGCCTTTAATGTACATGTTGTTGCAACTTCGAAAAAACGAACAAAAAAATCTCAAAACAAACCAACCCAAATCAGCCCACAACGGAAAAAGGTTTATATTAGAGTTTCTTTAAAAAAATTCCTTGTTGATTATTTGCACTCACTTGTATATTTTCGTATTGCAGAATCGTCAGGTAGAGAAAACACATCACTTAGGATCAAGCCAATTAAAAAACTTGCCCACTTTCCGGTGGAAAATCGAGGAGGCAGGCACGGGGTGGTAAAGATATTAGTGCTGTTCTCTGCTACAGGATGGGCTTCTTTGGGGGATTTGGTGAATATGGCTGTACTTTCTCTTGCTTGGACCAGGTATCCTCGGGGGAGCAAGGAGGGAGTGCTCACTATGTTCTTTTGCCTAGAAGAGCTTGAGTTTTACTTGGTATGTGTAAAGGCTTTGAACGCCTGCTTATATTATCTACATACCTATGCTATACGTTCACAGCAAGGTCACACAATCTAGGCCTCTGCCATTTCACCATTAGCTTACTGGAACTATTTATCTGCAGGGGCATAATTGATGGACCCAGAGGTTTAGCGTTTCTCCACCCTGTCTTAATACTGTTTAGTAGATCACGCTCCAAAACAGATCACAAATGCTTGGGATGTGGATGAGGGCACTTCTTACAAACCATTTAACAAGATGAGGTATGATACCCTGAGCTCTCTGCAGTCCAGGAGTTCTTCATCCTGTTGTTCACATTCACATGAATTACGAGTTTTGTGATACCTGTTTAAGATTCCACTATTTAAAACAGTTGGGAAAAGAATTAATAAATTTCTATGGTACAATTTAATCAGCAGAGGTGCTTGGCACTGCTCATTTGACAGAAACTGCCTAAGGCCAGCAGCTGTGATGCTCTTGTTTAGTCATCTCATTAATGACCAGGTGAATGTTACAATTATTTTCCAAACTAGCACGGTATGCATGTTTAAGGAAAGAATTTTCTCAAACAAAAAAAAAAAAAAAAAAGAGAAGGCTTAGTTCAACTGCAAATTCATGAAACGGAAACCACAGTTTTGTATCTTAAAGTATCCCATTCCAGTGGGCAAGTACAGCGCCTGTCTGGAGTTCTGACTTCTAGAGCAAGATGATTCTATCATTGGCTGCACTCACACACTATAGCTTAGGTTTTATAAAGGTGAAATACAGAGCATTTGAATCCAACCAATTTGAAGCCTAACAACATTTTAATATTCACTTCTTGCAAGACCTACTGAAATCCACAAAGTGCCGAAGAAACGGCACTGTGGAACCTCCCTCTTTGCCAGAAGTTATCCTGTACAGATGCTCAACTGGAATAACCAGATTGAGGAATGATGATGGGAACTCTTCTGAAATATCAAAGTGTAGTATTTACTGAACATGCATCAGAGGCTTTGGTATTTGGGTCATCTTAATGCTTCCATCTTATGGTACTGTGTCATTCTCTTATTGCACATACTCACTCTATTAATGCTTTGTTTTATGTTGTGGTCCTTTAATGCTGCTTCTTGCAAAGCTACCATTTTGTTTTAAATTTGACTGTAACTGGGTTCACTCTGTGTGACTGTTATGAGGGGGAGACCTATAAACCATTCATGTCTTAAACTGTCTTATCCTTTAGGCATCACTATTATTCCTACTTTCAGGATGTTGAGAACATGTTTGTGTTCCCTTTATACTATCTAAGCTTGTGAATGAGCCACAAAAACAATTTTGGATTGGATTTGAAAAAGCAAATGTTCTAGTTCTTCTTGCATTGCTGTGGTTAGGCTTTAAAAGACCTTCTTCGGACACTTTGAGAAGTTGAAATATGGTGGGTTTTCACCGTTTGTTTTTTTGACACTCAGAGGCTCAGAGTTTTATTTGTCTTCTGAATGAAATAAAAATTGGTCTTTGGGTTTTTTGAGATCTGTGATTCTTCTGAACGACTTGAGCTGTCATTTAGCATGAAAAAATGTACATATGAGAAATAACGTACTGTCTCTGAATTCTTCCTGCAGCTATAGTCAGACACTGTCTGCTGTGTGTAACTCCATCAGGAATCCTGCAGACACTCACATAATGGTCATCTTAAGTGCTCTTCAGGTTACCTTCCTGTTCACTGTTGTTTCCCTTGCGTATGGTCAGAAGCGCGGTCACTGGTACTTCTGTTGGATCTCAGTCTTTCCCCGCTCTTGATGATAGCTCACAGTCTCCAGGCATCGAGCAGCTACTGCTTTTGGCAAGAGTCGTCTGTGTTTCGCCAGTATCTATGTATTTAGGTATCTGTACGGCAAGGAATGAATCCTATGCACAGTGGATTAGAAAGATTCAATGTCTGTTTTACCCATTATTTCTTGCTGGATGGTTTTATGGTTTTATCCCAAATATTTTCCATAATTAAAAAAAAAAACACCACAAAAAGACCCAAAAAACCCCCTAAAGCCCAACAATGTACAGTCAAACTGAACACTAGTTTTCTTAATTTTGTCTAATTACTGCACAAGACAGCTCTTGTGTGAGCCAACAAAGGTTTTATTCTTGCCCATTATTTATAAGCTTTCGTATTATATGAGAATATAATATGTGTAGGTAAAATAATAACTGATTCTTTTAAATTAACATGTTCAGTAATAATGATGATTAATTAGTTCAGACCTGCACTGCAAATTGGCCTGTATGTTTCTGGTTTCTCCAAATATGGATTAAAATTAAGCTTTATAGTTTTATACTGAGTTTTTTTAAAGCTCAAAACAATAATCAAAAGGAGTTAACAAATGCAGGATTGTTCTAGTGCTCTGCTTCCCCAGCACATGATATTCTAAAAATACAGAAGTACCTAAGACTACTTTAAGTGTCAAAGAATTTCTGCAAAATTAAGTCCTTCAAACTGTCTACAAAGCTCCCCCTAAGAAGTTTCTTTAATTAATCATAAGGATTTTTAACAGCTCTGAAACTGCTGCAGTACGGTCTGAGCCTGAGGGGCTAATACCTTAAACAGGGGAAAACATTTTTAATGTACTTTTTATGGAAGTGTAGACTACGGACACAAATGAATGCATTGTTGACAAACCTGTGGCCACAGCAATTTGACAGGCTTCCAGCCTTCTCCAGGACCATTACAGCCCACCTATTTTAACTTTGCTACTACAGCTCCCTCATACTAATTTCACTTCTGGAGGGTTGTGCTGGGCAGAGGAAGCTGATGCTGGTGAGATGGCTACGGCTGTCAGGAAATAACGCGTTGTACAAGGAAGTGTGCTCCACACTCCCAACTAGCAGTGTGCTGCCTCTCAGGCCACGGAGCCCTCGCCATGTGATTTTAGAAACAGGGGACTTTCCCGTGATCATCAGAGCATTAGATAACTTGCTCCCTCCCTGCTGGGGGGGGTTAGGATTTGATCCAAAACCAACAAAAGTCCGTGGACGAATCTCATTGACTGACACTGGTTTTTAAAGTCAGACTCTATAAATAAAGACAGTTTCCATGTAGTGGGAAGTCTGAATAAATGTCATCAACTGAAATGACTCCACCCTGCACCCAGCAGTGCCATCAACCTGCAGCGGGAATGTATATGCCAGGGGCCTAGCAGGAATACAATTAGGGGCCTTACAGAGTTTTCACAAAATCAAAGATGTTCTGGACTTTCGGCATTTTCTAGCCCAGTCTCCTGCCTAAAGCAAGACCACCAGCAGTGCTGGATTAGGTCACCCGTGGCTTTGCCTAGCTGAGTCTAGAAAACTTTAAAGGATGGAGATGCTGCACTTGAGCAGCCCGTTCCAGTACTGCATTACCCAACTGAAAAAAAAGAAATAATAAAAATCTAGTATCTGGCTTGAACCTCTGAAGTAGAGAAATCTGCCTATGCCACTGGTTGTTACCTGCTACTATAGAGAAGAATTTGGCTGTGCAGATCCTATGAGGAAGAAGCAGGGCTATAAGTAGGACTACAACCCTGGACTCCAGGAGAGCTAACTTGGCCTCTTCAAAGAGCTGCTTGGAGGAATCTAGAGGGTTAAGGCTCTAGACGGTATGAGGGTCCAAGAGAGCTGGTTAATATTCAAGTACCACTTCCTCTAAGCTCAAGAGCAGTGCATCCCTATGAGTAAGAAATCAAGAAAAGGAGGTAGAAGACCTGCATAGGTGAGCAAGGAGCTTCTGCAAAAACTCAAATAGAAGAAGGAAGTTTACAGAATGTGGAAAAAGGGATTGGCCACTTCGGAGGAATATAGGAACACTGTCAGAGTATGCAGAGATGCAATGAGAAAGGCTAGGGCCCACCTGGAATTAAATCTGGCAAGGGATGTCAAGGACAACAAGAAGGGCTTCTTCAAGTACACCAGTAGCAAAAGGAAGACTAGGGAAAATGTGGGCCCACTGCTGGTTGAGGAGGGTGCCCTGGTGATGGAGGATGCAGAGAAGGCAGAGTGACTGAATGCCTTCTTTGCTTCAGTCTTCACTGCTAGGAATCGCAGACCCTGGAGGTGAGAGGAAAAAGTCTGGAGAAAGGAGACGTTCCCTTGGTTGAGGAGGATCGAGTTAGTGATCACTTAGGCAAGCTTGACACCCACAAATCCATGGGCCCTGATGGGATGCACCCACAAGTGCTGAGGGAGCTGGTGGATGTTACTGCTAACCCACTCTCCGTCATCTTTGAAAGGCCATGGAGAACAGGAGAGGTGCCCGAGGGCTGGAGGAAAGCCAGAGTCACTCCGTCCTTCAAAAAGGGCGAGAAGGAGGACCTAGGAAACTACAGGCCAGTCAGCCTCACCTCCTTCCCTGGAAAGGTGATGGAACAGCTCATTCTGGATGTCATCTCTAAGCGTATGGAGGAAAAGAAGGTTATCAGGAGTGGTCTACATGGATTCACCAAGAGGAAACCATGCTTGACCATTCTGATAGCCTTTTATAATGGCATGACTGGCTGGGTGGATGAGGGGAGAGCAGTGGATGTTGTCTACCTCAACTTGAGCAAGGTTTTTGATACTGTCTCCCATAACATCCTCATAGGTGAGCTTAGGAAGTGTGGGTTAGATGAGTGGACAGTGGGGTGCATTAAGAACTAGCTGAAAGACAGAGCTCAGAGGGTTGTAATGAGCAGCGCAGAGTCCAGTTGGAGGCCTGTAACTAGTGATGTTCCCCAGGGGTCAGTAATGGGTCCAGTCCTCTTCAATATATTCATGAATGACCTGGATGAAGGGACAGAGTGTATCCTCAGCAAGTTTGCTGACACAAAACTGGCTCACACACCAGAAGGCTGTGCTGCCATCCAGTGAGACCTAGACAGGCTACAGATTTGGGTGTAGAGGAACCTAACAAAGTTCAACAAGGGCAAGAGTATGGTCCTGAACCTAGGGTGGAATAGCCCCATGCACCTGTACAGGTTAGGGGTTGGCCTGCTGGAGAGCAGCTCTGTAGAGAAGGACCTGGGAGTTCTAGTGGACCAGGGAGCCAGCAATGTGCCCTTTCTGGCCAAGAAGGCAAATGGTATCCTGGGGTGCATTAAAAAGTGCATCACCAGCAGGCCAAGGGAGGTGGTCCTCCCCCTCTACTCTGCCCTAGTGAGACCACATCTGGAGTAACGTACCCAGTGCTGGGCTCCCCAGTTCAAGAAATACAAGGAACTGCTGGAGGGAGTCCAGCGGAGGCTACAAAGATGATCGGGGGTCTGGAGCATCTCTCTGATGAGGAAAAGCTGAGAGACCTGGGTCTGTTTAGCCTGGAGCAGACTGAGAGGGGATCTCATCAATGCTGATCAATATCTAAAGGGGGGTGTCAAGAGGATGGGGCCAGACTCTTTTCAGTGATGCCCAGCAACAGGACAAGGGGCAATGGGCACAAACTGGAACACAGGAAATTCTTCTTTCCTTTGAGGGTGGCAGAGCCCTGGAAGAGGCTGCCCATGGAGGTGGTGGAGTCTCCTTCTCTGGAGACATTCAAAACTTGCCTGGACACATTCCTGTGAAACCTGCTCTGGGTGTCCCTGCTCTGGCAGGGGTTGGACTAGATGATCTGTAGAGGTCCCTTCCAACCCCATATCATTCTGTGATTCTGACTCTGTGACTTCTCTCACTTTGCTGACTGCATTTCTAGTGTAGCCCAGTGTGCCATTTTTCCTACCTGCAATAAGAGCACGCTGCTGGCCCACCGTCAACTTGTACCATAAACCATACATCCTTTTCAGCAGGGCTACTCGAGAGCCGATTGATCCTTCTTTGCAATCGTATGTTACCCCTATGCTTACCTACCCTCTAACTAGAAAACCAGTATTTTTTTCCTGTTTTAGGATCAACTTGACTTACCAAGTTTAAGTGGATTTTGTACTTGTGCTGTTGGCTTGGCCCACTACACAGATAAGCATCAGCTGTACAATCTGCATGCAGCTCTGCACGCTGCCGTATCTCAGCTGTATCCAATGTGGTTTTTCCCACTGTTATATAGCTTTCCCTCTTGGCATTCCTCATTGTGGAAAAAGCAGCTATATCTAACCTCTTTTTCTGTAATCGCTCTCACTAATTACAGTTAACAAATCAGCCCGTGAAAATCCGTCTGCAGCCACTAAAGAGTTACAGCTTGTCTATCTGGCCAGGAAATGTTAGATGTTTGCAGGCAGCCAATAAACGGCGAGATGAACACCAGGGCTGAGTCAGGAAGGAGAGCCCAGCTGGGTTTGAATGCAGTTGGTATCTGCGGCAGTTTCACTCCATTTTTCCGTAGTTTTGATGCCTGTATTGCCAGGGGTAAGTTGATTTTTGTTTCTGATTTCTTTTACTGAGATACCTGAATGTTAACATCCTGTAGAGTTTCTTTCATACTAAGGAAAACACCTTTGCTAGGAATTGCTTTTTAAAAATTGCGTTTAAAATTAGAAACTTGAAATAAGTGGTGTTATGGCAGCTTCCCTCCTGCATCTGCCTCCCCACCAGGGGAGGATGACAAGGTTGCCTGAGACTTTTAGTGTCTTACTAAAAAATAAGACAAAAGTCTTTGTTGCGAAGATCAATAAGAAATACTGGGTTTGTGGTCTGATGAGGTTTTTAAAAGGGTCTAAGAGAAAAAGCATTCAGAGGAGCAGAACTATTGAAAACGGCTTCGGTACCAAAACTGCAACCTAGGGAGTAGAGATAGACTTTGTTATTTGTAACACCATGACAGTCCCATATTCCATGAGTAGTCCCTCCAACTATTTTAGGAATCTGGGTAGCACCCTGCATAGATAAAAGATCTCTCATTTTAGGGCTAAACTCTTTTGGAAATCATCAGCAAATCACTCTAAATCTAGGTGTGGAAACAGATGTACAAGCTCAGACACAGGCACAGTAGTGCAATGCAAAAAGACTGAAGTGGGGGTTCTCTTGTTTGGTTTGTGATTTTTTGTTTTGTTTTTTAGAAAATCTCTAGTTAAATTAGATTTTGCAAATCCAAAATAGGAGCTGATGTCTAGTTTTTATTTTTATAGAAGTTGCCAGTTAGCAAGTGTTTAAAAAAACTGTTACAGCTTTGCTTGATTCAATTTTAAGTAGAAACAGACACTTTCAGGGATTGTTTAGTTCCTATATTCATTGTTTGATCTTCCTTGTACTATGTTTGGAGTTGAGTAAATTATTTTGGCTATTTAAATTATTATTTATTGTAGTATATAATAAAAATGAGACGTAATTTTGCTCCTGCCAGCCTTCTGATTACCTGCTTTAAATTTAGGATTTGTAGATCTGTGTGGTCCGTCTTTGAACTTTAAAGAATAAATGGCTCATTTGGAAATTTATCTTCATTCAGAGCAATCTCTTCAAATTTTATGAAACTCTTGTCTGTCAGCCTCATACCACATTGGATTTATTCCTTAAAGAAACTCTAAGTGACCCTAAATCATGACAGCTCCTAAGGCAGCTATTGCTTTCAAACTACAATAATCTAACAAAACCAAAAAAATTCAATTGTGCTTTCCTATTAAATCAAATACCATTGAAGCTGAATTGGTCAATCAGCTGCTGACTTTTTATTTGCATTTTGATTGTGGTTAGATGCAAAACTGAGTTTAGTACCCCTCTGTTACTGTGAACATGTCTGCATGGCACAGCTCAGATACTAAGATTAACCAGAAATAAGTTGGTCGTGAACTAGAAGCAGGCCAGCCATGAGCACAGCCTGATTTATCTTCAGGTTTCAGTTTCTATTTTACTCATGGAGAACAAGTGATCTGCTTAGTCAGAAGACTTTCAGGTTTCTGCATCTCAGGATCTCTTTTTGTAGAGCCCATCTCCTAGAAGGACACAAGTCTCACTCCACAGTCGTTGCTGGTTACTTCAAATTTTTGGCCCTGTGACTTCAGTTCCCTCATGTTTTCTTCTCTAGCCCTGGTCTACTGGGCTCTGAAAGGGAGTATTCCACTTGGAGTTCTCCTGACTCACTGACCGCTGATCTTGCAGTAATCCTTACCAATGGTTTTATCCCATCTGTTTTCTTTGCCTGCTCATTTTCCCCTTTCACTGCTGACTTTTGGTTATTCTCTAGTCTAATGGAGCTTCACAGATGCAATAGAAAACATGACTCGCGTAGTAACACAGCGACGCTTTGCAGAGGTTACCTTTAATCCACCTTTAATCCAATCCATGTAATGTGTCTGAAACATTCAGATGGCCTCAAACAATTACAGTATGGACAGAGTATTGGCCAAATTAGCAACTGCTATAAAGACACAGCTCCACTTAGCAGAGTTCTGCCAGCTCACAGCAGCAAGAAATTTGTCCTTTATCTTGCTTTTGTATTGACATGTGATGTTGTATTAAACTGATGCAAGAATGATGCAGAACAGACTTGCATGAGTTACGGCCTTTTATCATGAGAAGCAGGGAAACTGTATTTCTGTCTAACATGTAATTGTAAGATAGTAGTTTGTCTTTTACATAGTTCAATATCACCTTAAAATCACACTTTGTATTAGAAATAATGGCCCCCTATTTCAAAGTCATCAGATGGAAATAATAATGAGCAATTAATTAACACTTTGCAGCCTCAGATGGCAAATTATGGTCCAGACACTACTTTGCAATTAGTGAGTTTTTCCTATCTTTATAAGGAAAGTCTGACACAGAGTGGTAAATGGAAGCCTGTTGGATTAGGGCAATAGTTATTTGGGAAGTAAGGGGTGGTACAACTTCACTGTGCTGTGGTAGTAGTGACAAAAAGCAGTCCTTAAAGCTTTTTTTCTTTTCTGCCATTTTTCCCCCAAGCCAGCCATCAAGAAATGGCCAAATCATTACCCGTAGTAGTGCAAGAAGATTTGGAGAGCTTTACCTTGACCAGGACAGGCTCAGGCTTTGCACTCAAAGCCTTTCATATTTCTTGGAACACTCACATCTCGGTGAAGCTGCTGACCAGCCAGGACACTACAGAGAGGTACGTGTCTTATTTGGCCAACTAACCATGAGGGTGGCAGCACGGACCTGCAGCAACGGCACCAGAATGAATCGTGGCATCCTCAGGATCATCTGATCCCTGAACACCTCCCATTAAACAAATCCCCACTAGCCAAGAGGCAGTTATGCTGAGAAACAAGTTTCATGGTTTTTACAAATTTTTATAAAGTAGAGCTCAATCTTGAAGTCATTAATTATCTCTACTGTAATAATGGCTACAAAACCCTGATCAGTAATACTGATGCTATGGCATGCTGTGGTATTGTTCATTGGTTGGACTAGATGATCTTAAAAGGTCCCTTCCAACCTAGGTGATTCTGTGATTACATCGTTCTGAAGGTCTCTGAACAGATCTCAGTTGAATTCAATCTAAAACAGAATGTACAGGTGAGGGAGTGAAAAAATGGGAGGAGAGAAGGATAATGGTGAGGGTTACAGGGCAGTGAGTTGTGTACCTGTCCTAATTATAAACAGAAATGAGCAGTAACTGATGGGCGTCAGCCTACTGACCACAGCATTCCAGTGTGCAACAGAAGCCGTTTCCAGGAATAGCCACAAGCTACTTCTGATGAAGCAAGACTCGATGATCCCTGAGGTCCCTTCCAACTCTAACCATTCTGTAAGACCAAAGCATTTAAGGGAATGCACTGACCCGACTGTTTATCAAAAAAGGAGTGTCTGATGTGTATCTATGGACTAGTTACTCTTGTTAGCGGAGAATGCTGCCACACGGTTGGCTTTTGTTAAAAGTAAAATACAAAAGTGTCCTACTCAAATAGATAGTATTTAATTTGTTCATTTTAAAGGCAGAGGAGGAAAAAAATAATATTTCATATAAATATTTTTAAGCTGACACTTTAAATTGTCAGTGATATTTCAAGAACCAAATGCTGCCAGAATTTGGGAACAGTAAAAATTTAAGGTTAATTTTTTTTGTGGCTGGGGGGGAGGATGGCTTGGTTTTAGACAATAGAAGTCCAGCAATTTTGTAATCTGAACAAATGTTACTTGTTTGGTAGCTTGTTTAAAGAAGAAAGTTTCTTTAAATCAAATATACCCCAAAATAAAATGAAGTTACAGAAATCAACACTTTGCTTTGAATTTAACATGCTATCCTGATTTGGCATCTTTTCACTCAAACTTGCTCCCTAAAACGAAAGCCACTGCTTTGCTTTTCTCTCTACCATTCTGATCTCTTGTCTACACTACACGGTGTTTAGGAAAGCTGGGAGAATAACCTGTGTTTTACTGGGCTGCCAAATGTTTCACCGTGTGCTGATAATAAATATTTAATTTGTGGAAATATGTGTTAAAACAGGTGGGGCTGTGAGTTACTTCCAGTGATTAGTTTATGGGCTTGTGAACCAACACAGCAAATGTGAGAAACTGAAGCCTCCATGTAAAGCCTGGTTAGAATAATGAGAATGAGCTCTAGGTCTGTTGAAATCAACTGAATTTTGAATTAATTTCAGTGAATTTTCAGCTCAAAACTGCCACAGAATAAAGATAATCAGATATTATTTGGGCCCAGAGAGTGGTGGGGAATGGAGCTAAATCCAGTTGGCGGCCAGTCACGAGTGGTGTCCCCCAGGGCTCGGTACTGGGGCCAATTCTCTTTAACATCTTTATCCATGATCTGGACGAGGGGATGGAGTGCACCCTCAGTAAGTTCGCAGACGACACCAAGTTGGGTGGGAGAGTCGACCTGCTGGAGGGTAGAGAGGCTTTGCAGAGGGATCTGGACAGGCTGGATGGATGGGCTGAGACCAATGGGATGAGGTT
>JAOXNO010000063.1:26942419-26973149 GCA_028565335.1 Limnodromus scolopaceus
CTGTTGGCCTTCTTGGCCACCTGGGCACACTGCTGGCTCATGTTCAGCCGACAGGCGACCAACACCCCCAGGTCCTTGTAAATGCGGATCTCGCTAACAGTGAAAGGATACAATAAAAGTTCCTGGGGACAGTAAGGGGAAAAAACTTGATTTTTCTTATCTAACATTTCATATAATTCAGTCTTCTCCTTCCTTTACACTTCAGTCCTGCTTTAAGCAGCAGTCTTATTTCATATTAAAGATTCCAGAGGTCTTTCATGTTATATTAGAAAAATACGCTACCTAAGGGATTGCTTCATTTTCTTAAAATTGTTTGGAAGATGATATAATCTTGGTTTTATTGGTAGGATTACATTAGCTTGTTTTCAACCATATGGTTATCTGTCATTTCCATATCCTACACTATCTCACCTCTAGTTGGAATTCCCTTCAGCCTAAGCTGCCTCTAACCCTCGCTATTTTTTTTTTTTACAGGGAGTGGAAGCTACTACTTCAGGATATATCAAATATCAGGCGCTGCGAGTCTGAACGTCTCCTGCCTTCTCTTGGGATTTACCAGTACCATGGACATGTGGGGATAGTGACTGAATGGATGAACAATGGATCCCTCCACTCACTCATCCATCAGGTACAAAAAAGAAGTCATTTTTTTTGTGGTAAAATTAATTACAAGGTCAGCCAAAAGAGAGCAATCAGCGTGTAAATTACGGACAGTAGTCACAGTCAATCTGCTCTTTAGTTTCTATATTGTAATTCTGTTTATTGTCAAATGAAAATGTGAATAGTAACCATTTCACACCACCAAACCCCATATTTTATCTTACTCAGCATCAGCTGTACCCAGAACTTCCATTTCCCTTACTCATAAGGACCCTGAGGGATGTGGCTGAAGGTCTGCACTACCTTCACAGCCTCCAGCCAGCTGTCTGCCACTGCAGCCTGAGACCTTCCAACGTGCTTTTGGATACGCAGTTCAGAGCCAAGGTGGGAGCTTCTACTTCTAGCCTATTAATGTAAACCCCAGTGATTTTACATGAAGTCCTATTGTTGCATACATTTATCCTAATAGTCAACACTTAATACCAAGTCTTGAGGTATTGTTACTAAAATTTACTTTTTCCTCCCATCTCTGTAGATATCAGATTATGGTCTAACCAACTGGAGGAAACAGCACCTGAGGGCAGACCTGCAAAACTGCAACCTGAGAAACTACCAGGATTTAGTGTACCTCCCTCCTGAAATACTTGAAGGAGGCCTTCCTTCCCAGGAAGGTGATATTTACAGGTGAATGGGATTTCTAAGGGGCAGGCCATACCTAGTCCTTGCTACATTGTGCAATGTTGCCAAAATACTAATTTTTCAAAGATGCCACAGTAAAAATGCCAGATGTACATAACGCAGTAGGATAGTATGGCACAGGAGGCCAATTATCGCAGTGAATTCAACTTGAAATTCACTGTATTTGGTGAATAACATACCAAGGTTAAGAACTGTTCTCAAAGTTCATATTTATTATCATATTTCATGGTTCATCATATTTATACAGTGGACCAAAATGTTTAAGAAGTGGAACTGGTGCCAAAACTTTTTCATATACATTTAGAAACCCAGTAAGTACAATTCACATAGTTTCTAAATGTGAACTGTTGTTGGCTTTAGTTTCAGGAAGAACTGTCGATGCCTAGATGAGGCCCAGGTAAAAATAAGACCTTTCTCTCAACCGTATCCCATTAAGGTCCTATGGAATCTCTGCTGGAGAAACTTACTGAGCCTCTCAAGCATTCATACTTTATAACTAAGGTGATTTATACAAAAGAGGAAGATTACCTACTACCACATCTCCCTTTTGGATATGTAACACGCTTCATAGTTGCTGCTATAAATGAGAGAACCTCAAATTGCAGCTCTTGTCTGTATGAAAATTTATCTTTACAAGTGGCACACAGAGCCTGGGGACTAACATTATAAATACCTTAAGCGTGACCACACTTCTGCTCGCAGAGCTTTTATGGAGCCAACAGACTTAAACTCCTGCTTTCTTGTCACAGAGGCAGGCTCCAAGATGAGTCAATGCATACAGCTTGAGACCTGTAAATGATGTGACTAACCTGATGCTGTTCACAAACACAAGATTTTTGCACGGGAAGAGTGGCAGCTCACTTTCAGGCGCCATCGTTCATCTTCCAACATGTCATTCCTTGTTAATTTTAGAGGCTCAGTTGTGACTGGGTGCATGTCCAGGCAGTGGTGCAACAGAGAAAACAAATGTGTCATAGGAAATACTACTTAAGTACATGCAAGTTACACGTGCAAGTACTTTCCTAGAGGGTATTTCAGTAACAGCACTTTCAGATTTTATGTGGAAATAAGGCAGAAGAGGGGGGGGGTCTTTTAGACATCGTAATTCAGCACTACAGCAAGATATCTGAGTAAGCAGATATGATTTTCCTAGAACTGCTTCTTCCCCTTTTGGTTGCTTTGCTTCTGATTCATCCAGCGCCCACTTCCTCTCTTCCAGCAGCCTCCTTGCCTCTGATTTTGCAGATTGAGCTTTTTATCAAAAACCTGTATTTTAGACCACCTGAGTGGATCTATGATATCACTAGAATACTTCCTAGGATGTTAGAAAAGTAAAAAAGTATTTGGAGCTCCCTCAAAATTTGCTTAAGGAATAGACATGCAGTGGGGCAGAACCAAGTTTTTGGCTGGTTAATTGATGTGCCCGTCGGTACCTGCTGAGAAGTCCAGCTCTTTCAGTTGCTATTTAAATACTTGAGAACAAAACAAAAATGATAAATTTGAAATTCACAAGAGCAAATGGAGATCAGGTGCTAGCCTGAAATGTAACTCTAATTGATCCTAGGGAGTTTTGATGGTTTGGTTTTGGGTTTTTTTTTAAATTAATTTTAATTCTAACTGATTTATTGGTTTATAAGAACAGCTCAGTTGAAAACTGAAACTTAATAATGCAGGAAAAAGGACCTCATCAAATTAGGAAAGATTTGGCTAGAATTTGTCTTGAAAAACTCCTTTCTCTTAAACTAATAAACTTCCTCTTGGAAACAAGAACGTCGGTATGGAATCCAAACTAATGAACAGTCTTTTGCTCTTCATTCTTTTTTCCACGTCTTTTTCCCAGTTTTGGAATACTATGTTGGGAGAGCCTAAGCAGACGGAAACCTTTTGAAGGTATTTATCTCTGTTGTTCATATCAGACTTTGTGTTGCCTTAATATTTTTCACAAATTCTCTTATTCTAGGGAAATTATGATAAAAACAGCACTGCCTTTTCAGATGTCCCATTGCCTTATATACTGTGGCAGCACACGGATCCACATTGTGGCGTGTAAAGATTAGAATTCCCTAACAAATCCTCAGTGTTGCCAAAGAAGCTGATCCTTCTGCAGAGGAAAGGCACCTTACCCAGCTCCTACCACCTCTCCGTGCTTGCTGAAGAGCTCTCTCACTACCTGGGTTTTCTGTCTACCTTTAGTGAGAAAGAATAACCACTCCATGTTGACAGCTGTAGTTTTAAAATCAGAGAACATTTTGGTGGCAAGCAGCTAACTAGATGAGCAGAATGCTCATTTTTCAAGTTGCCATGAGTTTCAAAGCCTGATCAAAAAATGCCAGTTCATGCTGGATTCTCTCCAGGCAGCAGGGAATCTTACCTTAGATGAACATGTGAGCGGTTTTAAAGAAAGAACTTCGTTTGCAAAGCGTTGTATAGTAATTGTCACAGTCTAGGAAGGATCCCTTTTCATGGAGGTGGAGATCAATGAAAAGCTGCTTTGCTATGGGCTCTCTTCTGTATGGCCAGACAGAAGGACTCCCCTATTTCCCAGGCTGAGGCGCTTCCAGGCTCGCTGCACCGAGAGGCACCCTCACCCTCGCGCCGCTCAGGGCTGCCCGCTGGGGGCTGCACCGGTTCTTTGTGTACACTGGGAGTTCCATTCCTGTAATGCAGCTGTAAGGCTTTATACAGAACTGTGTGCTTAAAATATACCCATAAAAATTACACGTGTACCCGAGGTATCTGTGCGTGTGCTTTTCCATGCACGTACACAGCCACTGTGACGTCTGGCCAGGGTTCTGTATGCTGGTATGCCCGTGTAATAAGCAGCTACGGGTAAATGTTAGCACGTCCATTTACAAGACTGGTTTGTTTTTATTTTTGCTTTGAAAAGCACTCTTTGTTTTAAAATGCACAAAATAACACACTGCATATCATTTTAAGAGAGTTCTGAGGTATTCAGTGGTTTTTTTCAGTGACGTTTTCCTATAAATTGCAGGTCAGAGAACCCTGCTGGAAGTTTTGAGAGGAATCTGCAGCAGTTTGCGGCCTGGCCTTTCGGGAAAGTTCATACCGAGCAATTTGCCCGAGAGGAACAGGCTGTTGCACCTTATTGCTCTGTGCTGGCATCAAGAACCAGGTTCCAGACCACACAGTGCAGGTAACACTCAGGGTTTGCTTTCTTTGCAGGACCCCTAATGGAGATGCTCTTGCTGGGGCCGTGGCTCTAGCACTAAATCCCAGAATGAATGATGTGGGGTTGGAAGGGTCCTCTGGAGATCATCTAGAGATGAGTGACAGAACAACTGGTGTGGAAGGCACAGCTGTCTTTGGGTCACCAGAGTCCTGTAGATGGGTTTTTCTAACTGAAGCTTCCCACCAGAGGTGGCGTGCTTCTCTCCACTGTTGGGTTTGGTGTAAAGTGAAAGTGAATCCAAGCAAGGGAAGTGATATTGTCAGCTCCATACACTGTTTCATCAAATAGCAGCCCCTCCTGATTCCAGTGCATAACCAGTTCTCAAGTGTGTGATCGTTGTTTACTTTAGTGGAACTGTTCTGTTTAGCCCCTCTTTCCGAAAAGATAGCCAAGAAATGTTGAAATTGTGATAATTGAGGACTTTTAAGCAAATTTTCAAAGTTGAAATATGCAAGTGCTGAGGAAGTGATTTGCATGTAGCCTTATTGTGATAGATTTATACAGTCATGTGTAAACCTTTTGTAAATCCACTACATCTGTATGAACATTTAAGAAAATATGATTTTAATCTGACCATCACCACTCGTTAAAATCCGTTCAGAAAGGAAACCAAGAGGATGCATGAGGTGGAAGTTGTATTAAACTAATTTCATGTATTTCATCTAGCTACTCAATGTAATAGTAAAGTTAGTTGCAATACATTGAAGCCTAAACATACAGGCTTTCATATGCAATATGCTATTTGAAGTGCTTTATTCCCCCTGCAGAATGCGTAGAGCTTCTAAACGGAATTTTGACTGGTATAAATAAGGAGGAGATGTCCAGTGCAATCTATAAGCTGATGGATGCAAAGGTTAGTGCAAAATTAAGTTTTATTCTCCTACTAGGACATCACCTGATTCTTTCAATTGCAATCTTTGTGGTCCAGAACCAGGAAGTGTTTTACCTTCATTGTTTTACTGGACATGCCAGAGAGCTGGAGTATCCTTTGGCATGTCAGGTTCACTCAGGAACTGTAGAAAAGAGACACGGTGGGGTTCTCTAGAAACCATGTCAATTGTTACCTGCGGTTATAAAAATATCACAGCTTCTTTCTAGTCACCAGCTGTAGTCAGACTGGTAAACCCATGTGAGTGAGAACAAATACCAGCCTCAAGTAGCCTCAGATTAGGGCTAGAACCAAGGCCAATTTTTGCTGTATGTACTGGTAAGAAGATATTTATTCCAAAACCTGGACAGCTTTAGTACCTGCTGCGGCACTGTTTCTGTACACTTCACTGTTTCTAAATTGGTGTGTTTCAGGCACAAGACACTGTTTGTTCTAGGGTCTAAGAGGGTTCTCTGATACCACGGGAATGGATGGGGAACAGCCAACAGCTGAGGGATACAGCTAATGCCATATATGTCTACATCACCATGGGAAATCTGGCACAAATCTGACTGCCACAAATATAGCTATATCCTATCTAGTTAACTTAGATAGTCATAGTGGGGAAACTAGTGACACGTGCCTCAGCCCTTGATTCTAACTCCATCTAGGTATGCACACCCCATGCTATGTTGTTGGTTTCATCGCTGGGCTTCTGCTAACGCATGCTGGATTATTTCTACATGTTGCAATCACATTCTAGGATTAAAACCCAGACTTGATCAGTGTTTTAATAGGTGGCATAAATGACTTAAACTATAAATATTTTTTACTAGTGTTGAAGGTTATTTAGGATTGTACTTACAAATATTCCATAATCTAATGCTTTATTCTCCCTTGAGCAAGGTTTTATTTTTCTATTTGCTAAATTAGCAAAGAGCACTATTTATTGTTCAAACAAATGAACTGCTGATATGTCCAAAATGACTGAAAATGCTACTGGAGATTCCTGAAAATGGATTGATTCATAAGTGCTGTAGATACAAATTTAAAAAATAGTAATAGTTGAACAAATCTGCTGCAGAGGTACAACGTGGAAAAAAGTTACAAGTATTGACACATCCTCATTGCAGACAGTTTGGCATACTAAATGGCCCTGCTGTTTGGATATTAAAGGAAAACATGTTATAGCAAGCCAAATCACTTTCTCTCCCCTGTGTGATTCAAAACTGGATTTTAAAATAAATTAAATAAATTAAAAAGCAGAAACAGTAATGGGGTAGAGCTATGTCAGATGCTATGCCTCCTTATATGTGTTGCAGTGCAAAATTGCTCTGTGCTATTCAATTTTACTATATATCAGGATACCTGAGAGTTTAATACGTGTAGTCAGTATAATTTGTCAGTGTCAGTATAAATTCTTGCTCCTGACAACTGAATTGAACAAATCATATGTATACTTAGTAGAGTTACTGTGCTTTTTTTTCCAGGAGACAGCACTTAACACGTGCAAAGGTTCAGAAACATACACGCTGCAGACAGGCATATGCAATTCGGAGGTGAGTACACGACATGCATTTAAGAGTCCTAAGAGAATACTTCACAAGCTGCTTGTTTCCCCTGCCAGCCCTGACAATGCATAATAAAAACACTGCAAGGCACAACGTTCCTAACCCTTTTTGTCCTTAACAATGGTAACTCCATCTAGTTAACCAACAAAACTACTGTTTTACCTTCTTCCAAGTATCTGATGCTGATGTTGCTCCTACAAAAACAACCTCTTCCATCACGAGTTGCTTTGAACCTCTCCTTGACGAGGTCCTAGTGAAATGGCAAAAACCTAAACTTTCCTGTAGCATTTTCAAAATGATGGCTGGAAAAAGTCCCAGGCTGAATTCTAGCATTTGAAACCAATTTTCTCAGAGCAAGGCCACCTGCTTTGTGAAAACACCCAAATACAGTGAACTCCCATTTTCAAAGTGACTTTTGGTGCTTGTGGCAGGCCTGCCGATACTGTAAAACGGAGACAGAACCGAAGCGCCCGTGCCTGCATCAGAGACAGCTCTAAACAGCTCGAGTTCGAGCAATGCCATGGCTGCTGGCAGCGTGGGCTGCAGGGCGATCTCGGACTGCTGTAAAGCCTACGGGAGAGTCACCCTCTGGATCTGTGCTGCCAGAGCACCTGGAGGTGATTAGCTGAAGCTGAATTACCCATGTCTGTAGGCTCAACAGCTGCACACCCACCCTGCCCTGCGCTGTGGCACATACATATGTATCATACGATACATCCCTTATATTCCGAGAGAAAACAGCTTAGAAAAGGTGTGGGAGAACAAGTTTTCAAGAAGATAATTCTTCTCTTTTTTTGATCTTTTTCAGGTCATCTGTCTGCCAAAACCCAACCGTGTAATCAGCAAGAAAGTTCCTTTCGTAGTGCCGAGCTTGCCAACTATTTTACTTGATAGCAGTGCAAGTAATGCAGGAAGAGAAAATGTGCTTGAGACAGATCTGGCAAATACTGTCACACAGACTATAACATCAAAGAAAGGTCTCTATCAGCTCCAGCTAACCTAAAAAAAAAAAAAAAAAGATAAATATTATCAGTTGTTCCATATCTACATGTTACTTTCCAAGTAAAATTGTCCCTTCTCAGCGTGCAGCTGTGCCCTCTGCTGGTACCACCTGAAGTGAGTTCACTGCAGAAAGCCAGAGATGCCACAATATATCTTTTCATTAAGTGTATAGACTAAAAATCCTCTTTGTGTGAAAAAAAATAGTATTTCTTTAGAACCCGGACCTATAATGTACAGCTCCCTTTCCCCCACGCATCAAATATTGCCTGTTGCTTTTGAAAGAACAAGTCCTTCCTGGGAACCACTACTGCAGTTTCTATTGCCATGTGACACCAAGAATAACTATATTTTTTTATCTGCTAATAAAAAAATGAGATATTAAAATATGTCTCCACATGTCCTGTGTCTACAGGAACATGTGAATAATTCCTGGTAATCACCATTCTTACATAAATAACTTCCTTTGCCTTTCTGAAGTGGATTTGTCCTGTCAAAGCGGTTAAACTTGTGTTAAGAAGTGATATATTTCCTTAAAAGCTCTTTCTGTACTCCTCATGCCCTCGGATACAAAAGTGGAGCTATAGGAAATTAATTAACTTACAGCAACACCTGCATTTCCAAGCAGGTTAGTTCTGATCACCAGCTGTCAGACTTGCAGACAGAATAGAATGTTCCATAACTTCAGAAAGAAATTCTTATGGACAGTTTGAAAAATTCAGATGTGTGTGGTGATATATGCCAAAATCTTCCTAGGAATAATGATGTATTAACAGGGGCCTAAAGAATGGCTAGTAATAAGTGCTCTCATGTTAGTTTTCACTTCAGCTGCAGTCTTCTGCAGTGGCTGACATGTATATGTTCCGTTGTTGTTCAATTCAGGGATCTCATCTTACTCATCTTGAACTTTTTCTAGATCACTCCGGCTCTGACAGTAGAAAATCAAATTCTTTTTGCACGATTCCTTTGTCTGGTTCAACCGCGGGCCAAGAAAGCAGTCAGCATAAGGACTCGCTGCTGGCTGTTAAGCACAGACCACAAGCTACGCATCTCCAACAAGCGGTGACAGGTAAGAGCCCTTTATGCAGTTTGAGGTGGCAACGTTGTCTTTGGCCAGGTCTTAGTGATTAAGCTGTTTAAACTTTGGAGGACACGGGTCTCTCTAAATTTCATGCATATTTTCAGGTATTCAGTGTAATAACTCCTCCAAACTTGATACAAGTGTCTCATAAGTCTACTTGAGTTTAGCTACTCCTATGTTCTCAGAAGTTGGCCACTGAGAACATGGGCTTGTTCTTTTCCAGGCTCATATTCAGGCTGAGAATGGTTCTGAAAAGACCATAATAAAATTACAGAAAATATAGCACACACTGAATGTGAAAGACATCAGTTATTTAAGCCTGGAAATTTTTAATTTTTTTAATTTTAAGCTGTGTATTTTATACCTCTACAGAAGTAGCCATTGATTACAGAAACAGGGGACTAGGAGGAAGGGGGGCCATTCAATTCCTTACTTACACGCTCTCAGTTCCTCCTACTGAACAGAGCCAGAAAAGGCAGCTTCTCTTCTGTGAAGCCTCTGCCTGTAGGTGAAGTTTTGTGAGCTGCTTTTTTGCTAGCTTTTTGCAAGCTGGCCCGTGACAGTTCTCACATCCAGCTGGCCATCCTTCTCCAATTTACTTCTGAGTGATGAAGTGATTCCTGGAGTAGTTCATGCAGCAAAAGTTCATCACAGAACTCTACTGGCAACAATCAGAAATCAGAATGACAGAAGCGTGTTCTCCAAAGCAACAATGGCTTTCGGTTATTAATTTTCTCTTGGTGTATCGCGTTTACTGTACACTAAAAATCCTAATGTCAGTACTAAGTAGTCTAATCAGTTTGTGAAAAAAGACAGAACCCAAAGCTCTTCATCATTTTGCCAAGAGTATTACTTTTATTACTAGTTTGCCTCAGACATATATTCAAGTTCCCAGTTTCACAGTACGTATTTCAAACAGTTCTACCACCCTGAGCTACCACTTCCACTTTATACAGGACAGTTTTCTCATCTATGTCAAGCCAAGCTGCTTTGCATAAAGTTTGATACAGATGCTAGCCCTTACACAATCTGAGCACTTAATAATCTTTAGAAACACTTGTTTTCTGTAATTTGGTCTTCATAAGTTTTGAACAACAGATGACGGTACGTTGGACTGGTTTTGTACAAAGAAATCAAATAAACTAACTCTTTCTACTCCTTTACTCAGTTTGTATTTCTGGTGTTGATGCTATCACTTGCCAACATGTTCTGGAAGAAAAAGAGCACTTAATTTATCTCATTTTGTTTCCTTTTCACTCAAGATCCTTGTTGCAAAGGAACCTACTGTCAAATACTAGCCTGCCAGAGACAGACCATACTGAGCTGCATGACAGAAGGACGCCTCAACCACATCCTCGATGTCCTTCGCTCACAGCAAACCTTGTCCCGAATGGACTACGAAACAATTACCTCCTACCCCACAGTGACTGGCCGTGCTCGAGCTTTGTTGGACACTTCCCTTTGCCTTGGAGAGAGGGCAGCACAGGTTGTAGTGACTCTACTTTCAGTGACCAAATATAGTCCTCTGGGAAGAGGCAGCCATTGCCCAGAGTGTCCTTCTAAGGTAAACAGGCTGTTGTTGTGACGTACATTTTTGCAGTATGTTACATGCATCAGAGCACTGGTAATTTGGAATGGCAATGATTCACATTAATTCCTCATATCCCATTGACTGAAGTCAATCCTTCCTACATTACTGGATTTTAGTCCTCTAGTGGAAAAAGCTAGCTGAATTAAAAGGTCCAGTCAACCACTGCCTGCAGAAATTACCAAAACTGGTAATTCTAATTTGGACCTCAGAGATGGGAGGAGTGCAATGTGTGTGCCAGAGCAAATATAGTTCAAGTCAGATGACACCTTATTTCCTTGGTTTTTAAGAAGGGCAGAAAATGGATCGTGACTTTTTGGAGGTCACACTATGGAAAAATGGCTGTTACTAACTCCTTCCAAATACGGAGAGCAAACAACAGGGTTCTGGATGAGGACAAAAAATTTCTGCCTTTCATTGAGCTCATATCTGAGCCAGCTGTTAGAGTGAAAGGCTTAACAGAATCAAGAAATATTTCTTCAACAGGGCCTTAAGTAAGACTTGGAAAATCCACATTATGCATATAAACAATCTTATTTTCACTCACAAATAGTCATATGCTGTGAAAATGGAGCAGTAATAGCAGCACTTTGGAGAGGTGGGGCTTAAAGTATTTATTAAATGGAAAAAAGTGTAAAATTAAAACAGGAAGAAGTACCAAGCTAATAATTTTGAAACTGTGGTTCTGTTGAACTGTGAAGAAGATTATTTTAATTATAATGAAAATAAGGTTATTTAAGATGCTGGTTTTCTGAAGGCACAGCGGGATTCCTTCAAGCTTCACAGTACTGGATTAACATGAGAATTTGTTATACAATCTACAACTATTGCAAATGCAAAATCACGTTACTCTGTTGCCCTGTGTTGCATTTCTTCTGCCTGCAGTTTATTGAATCAGCAGTTTGACAGGCTACAATTTTAACCACAGAGGTGATGTGTTTTCTAGGCACGGTTAAGAGATCAGAAATTTGTTATGTCACATAATACCATGCTGCTGGAACCATAAATACAATTATTTTTTTTTTTAATAAATTCTTTAAACATTAAGACTGCCTTGAGATAATATATTCTTACAATTAAAAGCAATGTCTATCAGAATGTGTTGAAAATAGTTTTGCTATTTAGAAGGCATAAAATAATCACAGTAAGCCAGATAATCATTCACCTGTGACCTGTGGACAATATTTACAGACTTTCAGGAGAAAAACTCGCAATATTGTTGAAACTTAATTATCAGCTTTCAAAAATTACTCCATTCAGTAGTTCTGGACACTTCATACCTCTGTGAGAGATGTGCCAGCTGGCAGGCTGTGCTGATTTTTTTGTCATTGTGGTTTTGACATAGAAACAGTTTTGGCTCTTTCCTTGAACCAGCTGCCTACTTGAGAATATTGCTTGATGCCAGACCTACACCCAGTCTTAACTGTTAATTGCTGGCACTGGCATCAAACCAGTGCAAGCACAAGTTATATATTTTTCCAGCCAGAATTTTGGTCTCCTCATACTTAGCTTTCCAATTTAAGTATTTCTAATAGGATATGACCTTAAAATTTAGATCTATTACTATCAAATTTTTTAAAAGATAACCCAAGAAGACAGTTTATAATCAGTTACAAACCAAAGGCAAATTTGTTGCTTCATGTTCAGAAGAGCCTGGATAGAATTCTTTCAACATGTTCTTTAATAATTAACTCTATCCACAATCAGATTTTTGTCACCTTGCTCAACTGAAATCAATGCATGAGTTTGAGATTTTTATTTTTTTTTATAGTGATAGATTGGCTAGAAGTATCGCCGTAACTAGCTACGCTACTGCCAAAGCCGTGCTATAAACATACTTAGGTTGATGTAGCCATATGCATAGGCTTCCTCGTAACTCTCCCTTGTGTAATATAAACACTTAAATTGGTGGGTTTGTTGACAGTTGCAGCTGTTGGAAATCTTTAAGTGTGGTATTTTTGAAGGGATTCTACTAGTTTATTGTAATTAAACTGCTGTTGACATAAAAAGTTTTGACACAAAACTAGAAAGGATACAGTGACCTGAAACTAGCGTCATTTCATTTTGTCTTGCCAAAAATACATGCTCTTATAAGGCCTATAATGTGTTGGCTATGTAACAAAGACATCAATGTAATGTTTTGATCACTGATGTGAAGTATCTAACTGCTTAAAGCTTATGGTATTCTGCTTGTACCTAAGCTAGTTCATTAACTAAGATTTGCATTGTCCTTGCCTCTGTGTTCTGCAGTTCTCTTGATATCACAAAAGAACGTAGAATAAATGACACCGAGCAAGAGCAAAGATAAAGAGTCAAGTTTTCCTTTAGTATCTATGGGAAGAAACAAGGTTGGACTGTAAAGAATGTCTTGAATCTCAGGAAGGAAATATAAAACATGGGTAATGCTATAAAACAGCAAAGGGAATCATAAAAATAAGTCGCTTCAGGACTGACCATAAAAAGTGATTAGTGAAACTCTCTCTTGCAGTTACTAGGAAAAAAACAACAAGCTAGAATTAATAGATGTTAAAAATGAGAAGTCTTATTCAAATTTTATGAGGCTATTTGTTAAAGGAACAGTAAGTGGAGTAGGCAGACTGCTATTTTTCTGACTTCATTGTAATATATTTTTCTTCTTGATGCTGGTTGCAGCTATCTTGTGCTGACTTGTAGAAAGATGACTGTCCCTTGCCCTTTTTCTTATCTATACACCTTTATCTTAGCTGGGATAATTCCTGTAATGTAAGAATGTCTGCACTAGCATTTGTGTGAGGTTAATTTGTGGAAAATTAATCTGAGGTACTGGCTGGAATGAAAGGTCTAAGAGATTAATCCTTCCAGTAGAGAGCAAAACAAACAAAGCTATAAATACCACTCAATAGTTGTCACCAGTGCCTGTTCAAAACAATTCCAGAGAACAACAGAGGAAGACAACAAGTGCATATTCATAAAATACTCGTCTACAAAATTTGAAAAAAATGCATTAATGAACTGCTAATGTACACAGAACAATTTTACACCAGGTTGGTAGTCTAAAACGTACAAAAACTAAAGCACTAACCCAAACATGCTAAACCTCAAGGATTATTATTTTATTGTTTCAAGTCTGAATTCCACATAACCTTGTAAACATTGTCATGCTTGCACAGATTTAATCACTTGAGCTATTGGTGTGAAGATTTGTAAGGAAGGTTAAGCGCATATATAAATACTTGCGAGAGCGGCATGTTAGGGAAGGACCCAAACATCATCAAGGCAGGCATAGAGAATTTAGGTTTCTTTACTGCTATTTATTGATTATAGTGCTATACAGCTATTATACTCCCCTCCAGTAATATATATGTTGTCTTTAAGACTGTTGGGGTTTTTTATGCGTGAAGAAATCTTGTCTTGTGCTATATTCGCTTTCATTCTTTTCCTGCCCCCTTTGCAAAATGTTATACTGGAGCTCAAAAGGCCTTAGCATAGTTCTGATTTTGTTCTTTATCAAAGGAGGTAATCCCTTGCCTGGTACTACATTCCCTTTACTGAGCGCAACACGGTTGACTTGACAGCTGGTATGTCAGCCGAGTTAAACAAAACTCGTGGATTTTGAAGGTAAGTCCACCATAAATTAAACTACCTGACAAGGTCTGAAAAGAACATATTTAATGAGTTATTTGTGTTACATTAAAGCTAGCGTAGCTGCAAGAATACACTAATTGTACAGTTAAACGCAGTACATATTGAAGAAAGGCTGCTGGGAGTTGCAGCGCCACATTTTGCTTAATCCCAACGTGGTAAAAATGGTAGACAAGAAGCTCAGTTGTATTATTTCCAGCTCCTCTGTTGAGGTGACAGAAATTTGTGATCGGTATTTCATGTCTTTATTTCTCTTTGCCAAGAATACATCCCAAATAAGAGTTACAGAGATCTATAGCGTAAAAGATGCAATCTTTGCTGGGCTTTAAGGTTGACCTTTCCTTTTCCACGGAAGTAAGAGATGCAGCAGCTGAAGGAACTGTGGAATCCTTCAACCAGGCTGAATTAGCTGGCACTTAGTGATTTAGAATTAAAACTTCACCCCTTGAAATGTGATAACATTCCAAAGTATTTCAACACCTATTTCCAGGTGTTGGTCTTAAACTTTTCTCATAGCAACAGTAATACCCATATGAGTAGAAAGCACAACTGAATTTCACCCTTTCAGAATTCACCTGGCTGTACTCCAGGAAGTTCTGTACAGTTAGTCCTTTCTTTAGATTTCAAGGAAAAGCACTCATATTAGGTAACAGAATGACTACCAGCATTATATTTGTTTTCCTTTGTTGACGGAAAAGGGCTCAAAGCTTTCTTTCAGCTCATTAGAGTGTTACCTAGGGAAAAAACGCTGAGAGAAGTGACTAAGGAATACATCTGGAGAAAAAATTAAAAAAACCCCAAAACGTATGAGACTTTTGACCTTGGACTAGCTGCAAAATATGTTCCCAGCAGAATTGTCTTTATGCCATTCGCATGTGCTGTGATAGCGTCCTGTCACAAAAGAACAGGAAACTAGAAGGAAAACACTATGAGGTGATTGCCTGCCACGTTCACCTGTGTGTGTGTGCAAGGTGCCCGAGCAACCATCGATTTCCATTCCATCCTGGCAATGTTCTAGCTGGAAAACAGCATTCAGCTCTAGGCATGGGCTGAGGACAGCCCAGAAAAGAGAGGAAGGCTGATAAGCAGTGAGGAAACCTGATGTGTAAGGACAAGTTGATAAAATTGTGTTTGTTTGGTCTAGCAAACAGGAGGCGAGGGGAAGACAGAAGAGTCTAGAGCAGAGGTAGTGAACATCCAGTGATGAAACAGAGGACTCGGTACCAACCAGCTGTCGGTTCTCATGGCTTTATGATTCTGGAGTGGCTCTCAAGCAGGTACCCCAAAAGATTTAAAAGCTGTTATGAAGACAGTCACCTTTCCCACACCCAGAACAATTAGCAAGAGTCATGGAACATTTTTTACCTGAACAAAAGCTCTTTAGTTGACAAAATTAATATAAACAACAAGTGATTTGGTAAGCCATTTCCCTCACCCTGTTCAGTTTAGTTCTGCAAAATACAAATGTTTAAATGATTTAAGGGCGCAATTATTGTCTTTTTGCTGAGAGTTACATAACATGAATATTTATAACTGCCCTGTAACTCAATCACTATTTATCTCACTAAAATGTACCTGTGACTGTGTACCTGTACTTGATAGCAAGTTGGCTCTCAGGAAGATGGAACAGAGAGAACCTGAATTAAAGAGCCTCAAAGATTATCTCCACTCTCTATGGTGTTTCTGTGAATTCTAAAAAGAAAAGAAAAGAAGGCACTCCTATATTTTTGCTTCTCTTCAGATCATGGTTGGTCATCTTCTCTCAAATACAATTAAAATCTTTTCCATCTTTACTAAAAGCCAACCTTTATCAAGCAAGATTTCTGTCAATCCCTCAAATGTTTGCTGAGTGCACCACTAAAACACATAATCTTTTCCATTTAGAAAAATCATTAAAACTACTTAATATTCTTTATTACCCTGAACATTCTCTTCTCCCCTTTGTTTGTTTTTACAATGTCTTCATTTTAATATATTTTCCTTCCTCTTTTTACATGAAACCACAGGAACATAAAGAAAAACTTATAATATACAATGTTAAAATGCAAACAAAATCATGGTGGGGAGGGGGGGGACGGATACCCAAACGTTATTTGTGCTGAACTGGTATGATGACCTCACACAGAAATTTGATTGTTTTTCTGATAGACTGCATGTCCCAGACAAGTTTTACTAAACCTTGTATGAGACAAAGATTTACAGCCAAAGAAATAGTTCAACTCGGGGAAGCTTTCTGCAAAACAAGCCAGCACTCCTGTCTCCTCCCCTCTGCTCCCATTCCTGCAGAGCTGGTTCAAATGCAGTCTGGCATCTCTGGCCAAAACCTGTTCTCTCTGCTAAAATCAATTGCGTGCTTGTCCTGCTTTCAGCTGGGATGCGATACAATTAATTTTCTTCATAGTAGCTCCTGTGCTGTGTTTTGGATTTAGTTTGAGAATAATGTCGATAACACATATTGTTTTAGTTGTTGCTAAGTAATGCTTATATTAAGTCAAGGACTTTTTCAGCTTCCCATACCAGCTGAGAGGGAGAAGGGACAGGGCAAGCTGGCCAAAAGAATATTCCATACCATAGATGTCATATTCAGCATAGAAATTGGGGTTGGCTGGGGGGCAGGAATCTGCAGTCACTGCTCGGAATGGGCTGGGCAATCAATCACTGGGCGGTGAGCAATTGCATTGCATCACTCATTTTGCATACTCTTTTACCATTATTATTTTCTCTTCCAATACAGTTCTAATAAACTATCTTTTTCTCAACCCATGAGGTTTTTTTAAATTTTTCTCCTTCTTCTCCCTATCTCACTGCGGGGGGACGTGAGTGAACAGCAGCATGGTCCCAGCTGCTGGCTGGGGTTAGACTGTGACAATGCTGGTAGTCAAAGACGCAGATTTATTTGTTTTACAGAAATCTCTTACTTAGGTATAGAAGTAATGAAATATTCAGGAGAAGAGAGATTTGGATGCTGTTTTATATTATCACGTCTTTCAAACCAGAATTGGATAGTCTGATTTCATTTTCTATATGAGATAAATAACAGGGTTTGAACTCTTCAGCTGTTGCGTTTTGTTTTGTTTTAAAATGTTTAATAGGAATATCTCTGCTGTTTCATTACTAGTATATCAATATAGCAATTTCATTTGATCTTAGCTGGTCTGAGATTTTATTTTTTTAAAAATCTGACAGCAACTCTGTTTCTTTGCCCAAAGTAGCCCCCAGCGGTGAAAGCTGTCATTTCTTGTTTAGTGTTCCTTACCTTCACCTTTGGTAGCAAGAGAAGGTGCACACACCGTGGCCAGGCCTCTCCTGCTAATAACAGTGCCAATTAACTTGCAATTACATGGCACACTGACAACTGCAGAGTTAAAGGTTCGCTATGGATTTGTTATTTTAAGGTGTGCTTGGGCGTGTAGAGAGCATTTTTCTTGTTTGTTTTTACAGCTGACTATTTAATCACGCATGTTTTTTCTTGGACAAATGGAGCCTTTTAAAAGAACAAAATAAAATATCATTATCAGGATTTCACAGCTGTAACTTTACTGTACAGTATATACTGGATTTAACTCCAAGAGCGTGCAATGCAGCTGGCTTCTGTTTGTTTCAGTACAACTGCCTAATGTAAATCTGTCTTTGGTTTGCCTTTTTTAATGACAAAACATTATGGGTACCTATAATATATGTTATTCCAGCATAGAATAATCAAAAAAACCAATTTCTCCAGTGATACAACACCTTGGTAACAAAATTTGTCCTTTGCAGTAAGGACAAATACAGAGTTGCTGATGTAGTGTGGCAGCCTACGTGAGATCAACATATTCAAGCGTGAGATGAGGACACTCACAGGACTCCAGCCATAAAGTTTGTGGCATGAGATAACACTGATGACCCATCCGAACAATTAACGTGGCCATCCCCTATAGTTTCAGAATAAGCTGAGGTCTTCCAAGCTTTCCCATACTAGTGACACCGAGGTAAAAATATCTCCCTGACCTCCAGAAGCAGTAACGTGACACCCACCCCTGTGAGGTTTAGTTTCCTCTCTCACACCGCCCGAGCTCCGACACAGAAGCCCAAGCGCTTGCTCTCACTTCACCTACTCTTCCAGATTCACGTGAAAGTAAAGACAACAATGTCACCCATGTTGCATAAATGATCATGTCTCATTTAATCAATGTTGCCGGTATTCAAAATGCTCTTAGCTTGTGAAGTTTAAGCTAATAAAGATAGTACTGAAAATAAAAAAACCACAAAAAACCAAACAAGAACCAGCAGTAAACCTTAACAGAAGTGACTACTTTCTTCTGGAACTAAAATACACCTGTAAGTACACGCAGCACAGCTTAGAGTGTTTTCAAAATTTTGCTTTATGGCTCTTCACAGTATGTGACTGGGAGGCTGAAAAAGCTTTTCATAGTTGGGGGGATCTTGCATAACTTGGGAAACTCTTGGTAGTTCTTAGTCCACTGTGATTTCCTCTGTGTGACACCGTACGCACCAAGTGATCAAGAGCCAAGTGTGGAACAAAGGAGCAAAGTGCAAAACGCGCACAAATAGACTGCTGAGAAATAATTTCTGAAAAGTTAGAAAAGTCAACCATAATTTTAATTTTAGGGCAGAATGCCTTCTAATATTAGCAAAGAAGGGATTAGAAATTGGAACAACTGTGCTGGCAGAGAAAAGACTAAATCCCTTAATAGGGCTCTCCCATTTATTGCAAAGGCAAATGGACTGCCAATAAAACCTCCTTGTTTCAACAAAATGCAATTTCCCTAATTTTCAAGACTCTCTTAATGTTGAAATATTTTACATGTAAATTTTTAAGGTGTACTTTGAAACATTTAGATATTCTGAAAATCTTACTCATGGAACATGCGGTCTTGGGCAAGTGCTCAGCAAAACCTTCAAGGGGGTTCTGATCTCATATTTGTGAAACAACATGGGTTTGTTTATCTTAAAGGAATGCCTACGCTAGATAAACTTGAGAATTAGAACTTCTTTAATTGTCAGTATTTCCAGGTTTCCAGCTGTACACATTTGTCTGTTCACTTTACAGGCAAAATGTATTAATTCAGGTCAACATCCATAGGCATATTTGATTTGCATATATTGTGTGGGTATCCATTCAGAAAGGTCTTTGGGTTTACGTTTTGGAAAACTTTACTTTTAAAGACAGCAAATACAACTACAGAATCCTGCAGAAGTCTGGAAGTTTGGGGAATAAAGACTGTCCTTATCATCTGTTCACCCAACGATTGTTCTCACCATTGTAAAGTACTGTGCTATGATAAGTTCTCTAAATGAAATGTGAGGGAACTCTTTTATAAAAGGCACAAAATTATTTGTATTGTACAAACATTTCAAGGTAATTCAGTAATTAGGAGAAAAGTGACAGGAGGTTAGGTGCACTAAAAGCAAAGCTGCATTGGCGGGGTCAGCACTGACGGAGTTGTACTGTAACATGCTGAATTCCAAGTAGCTCTGCTAAGGAACATCTGGTTGAATTTAAATTGCTAAGTTTGGACTCAGCATGAGAATACAAACAAAATGATGACATTAGCTTCAGCCTCTGGTAACGCAGTGCTTGCAAATAGGGTGTCAATGTAACTACCGCTGAGTGTTATTAGGATCTTCTAAGCTGCCATACTCCTGCTTTTAGCCACAGAGACAGGTGCCACAAGTGAAGAAAGTACACCAAAAATGGACTGACAATAATATAATGGAACCTGTAAAACAAAGGAATTTTGCTGTTTTGAAGAAAGTCTGCGCAGTCATATTAGAAGTCTGAGAGTTGCGTAATAGAAAAAAACAACAGATGTCTTCAAACTGTCCCATCCAAAAGAAATTCATCTAAATACTGTGAAACCGACTTACAAACGCTGCCACTTAAGGACTTCATAATCTATGCCTACCCACATACTAATTTGGGACCAGAAACAAGAAAAAGGTATTTTTTCTTAAGAAGCTATTTTTTACAACCAGAAACCCTCCTTAGCTTGTTTTTATACATAATTACTTCTACTAGCCTTCAAAACAGACCCAGACAAAGAGCATTATCTTTAGAAATGCCTGCAGCTTTAAAGTCTTGGTGAAACGAATATTCCAAGTCCTGTGTTGTTTCCCAAGAAAATGAAGCCAGTGATTCCCCCACCCTCACTAATAAATAGCCAGGTCCTTAGGAAGGTAATTCAAAACAGATAAGACAATTTGTGTCATCAAAGGGTAGGGTCTCAGAGTTGAATTATTTAGTTGTCTACAAAATTAAGTCAAACCATTTATTTAAAAATAACTACAAAGGATTATTTTTTCCAAATAAACCTCCAAAATTCACTGGGAAAAACAAGACATATTGCACATTCCACTTGTAACAGAGAAGATTACAGTAGCAAAAAAAAAGTAAAATTAAAATAGAAAATTTGGGGCATTAATTAAAATAATGCTGAAAAAATACCAGAGTCCTTTGAAATTTATCTGAAGATTTGGATTTTTTTGCAATTGTTTCTCTGCTCTCCTAACAAAGTTTTATTGAAAACATATTTGAAAACTTGTCCATCCTTATGGATGTACAAGCAAATAATAAACTGATGAGAGTGGATGAGGCAGTAAAAAGAAATGAAAAGGTACCTGAAACACAACAGAACCAGATTAGAAAAATAGGAGATGGGATGTCAAAGCTTATTTTAGAGTCTCTTTTAAAGAACTGCAGTACAGAGAAGCCAAGTTTTCCATAAAATAAGGCCTAATGTTAATTTTCAAAGTATTTAAATAAGAATGCAGTGGCCATCCCACAGTTTCGGGTCATGGAAGGGACATTTTCCACTACCTCTTCCTTTTCTCTCTGCTCCTAGCTTACTCCACATTTGTACTTTTGCAATTATGATAGTAAAAAACTAACTGCCACAGAAGTATTGTTTTCCGTCAGCTTAGTGAGCAGAATTGCCTCACAGAGGATGCCAGGCAAGTGTCAGAGCCCGTCAGATGCTGAAAGCCAGCGGAGTAGGAGGAGACATGCAGCTAGGCACAGGGGAAGATAAATTTAGAAGCCTAAATTTAGATTATTTTTTTAATTGCCTAACAGCGTGGTGCTTGCAGTCACTCTCAGTTGTATGTAATACAGACTCTGTTTAAACCACCTACAGCATAAGTTTGCATGGTGGGAAGCGGAAGGTAAAAAGAAGGGGCAAAGCATCAGCTAATTTGTTTTTATAAGCAAGGTTACTCAGCTTTAATCAACGAAAAGAGAGAAGCACTTACACTCATTTTTGAACTGTTTCTGTTGCTCTCCTGAAAGACTACAGAGTACACAGCTGACGTTGTGTTGTTTGAGATGATGAAGGTTTAAAACTACTAAAAAGAATCCCTGCTTTGAAGTACTTACAAACATTTTCATTTGCCGGGATCTGGCTAAAGCCACAGACTTACTGTCCCGAATGATTTTATGACCCCTATCAATAACTCATATGTCCACAGAATGTACATTTCAAAAGAAGCATGAAAGTGCTCCCAAGACTCACTGTGTGGCGAAATTTCAAAAGGAACCAACATAAACCCTCAAAAAACATGGCTGGATGCAACATCTCCACGCTAGTTTATAGCGTAAGTTCCATATTGCAATGAGCACTACTGACATATATATACACAACACACCTCCAATCCTGACCTTTCAGGAGCTCAGTACACGCTCATTCTTCCATGAATAAAGTGCATGAGCAACACATTCTTGGGGGACTTATGCAGTAAGGATATGCTTCAGCTCACCCTGCACACCAGAATTAACTTGCTAACGAGCACAGAGCTGATGACTGGGCTTCCCATTCGCTTAGATTTAACAGCAATTTTTACCTTGGCTCTGTCATGTTCTAAAACCATTTAATGAATATCCTGTGGATTCGGGTTTCTTTAGTCTGACGCAAGTTCAATTTTGGTTTGTTTAGGGATATTCAATCTGTTTATTCTTCAAGTTTTTTTAGTTGAATTATATTTTCTAAGATGTATTAAGTGATTAGTCAGAGGAAAAAAGTCAGAGGGCAAAACTCAGATTTACCAAAACTCAGTTTCACTTTGTTCTCACTAGCTAAGAGAGATGTGATCTTAACTTGATTAAATTAGTATCAGATAGAATCCTAGTGGAAACAAAGTCAGTCTTTAGGTTTTCTCTGCTGGCAGTTAGAGAATGCCCACTCCTGTATAAACATAATTTACCAGTGGTCATTTATGGAGGATCAGGGATGAGGAATACAGTTTGTACAGGTAATCTGTAGCAAGAAGAGAAGAATTAACGTGAGGAGTCTGTTACCAAGGTCAGGCCTCTGCTTTGTTTATAACCATACGCTAACTAAAATTACTTAATTACTGAGCTTCTTACTGTGTGCAAAAATAGATGGTCACTGAGCTGATAGTGGTAAGGATGGGATAACAAGAAGTAGTTAATCACCTCAAGGTTCTCTCTTTTGTCAAAATATGGACTCCTATACCAATTAGCTGTGGCTACTTCAAAGGACATCCTTACCATCCTCAAGAAGTTGTCAAACGTACAGTAAACATTTTCTGTCCTGAGATGACTCAGTTTTTTAAAAGGATAATGTGAGGAAGGGTATCCCTACCCCAACGAACACCAAGGAGCCCACGCCTGCGCAGAAGTGTTTAGCAGACGCTGCAAAATTTAATACACGTGTGCAAAAGGGCTGTTGGGTCATCCTAACGAATATGTATGGATTAGGTAGGTGGAATAATGAGAATCTTTTGTATATAAATAATGGGTGAATGTCCCCGGTAGGGCATGCTAGGTTTGTGGATTTCCACCCAGCACACAGCATCGAATAAATGTCTTCTCTCTAAACTGCTTCTGTTTTTGAGATCTTTTGTTTCAGGTAACAAGTACAAACTTACATCTGTCTTCCATAGTAAAACTTAAGAAGTAATTACTCTGAAGTTCGTTTCTGGTCACTTGCAAAAACACTTTAAAAGCAATGTCTAGCCTTATGCTGATGTCCTAACTTGGGTCTCTCATACCAACCTCTACAGTATTTTAAGTTTTCAGAATTCAAAGGGTGAACTTTTATTTTGAAATCCTCAAATGGGCATTTTTCCCAAAAAATCTTTTTCAATGTTCTAAAATAAAATGTTGTCCTCTGTACCTCCAGCATATGCTTAATAATTTGTTTCCTGTGTCTTTTATTTCTTGTTCCTAATGGCGATTTTACAATTAGCTTACATTTTCCATTTTTTGGAGGAATGAATGCTGCCTCTGATAGATTCAATTTGTGAGAGCTTAAAAGGCACTCTAGCAACAGCTGAAATCAGCTGCATCTTTCACATTCACACTGAATCCATTAATCATGTGTGAGACAACTATTGCAAGTATCCATCTATGTGAAAGAGGCTGTGTTAGTATTACAGAAAATAGAGCACTATCAATATTTGTAACAATGACTAAACACTATTACCATTTAATAACTGCTTTTCGGTTCATATTCTAACAGCAGACAATTAGTTTCCTATTGTAGAAATTTGAGTTATATTCCGGGGATATCTTCTATCAGTTCTGTTTACGTCGCTTAAAAACAAAGTCGGGTATGAGGGCTGTTAAGCTCTCCGAAGGCAGTAGACTGGTTTTGTTTGCTGCTTTGCAACATTGTCAGTAGTTTTAGGAGGTGATAGATTTAGTGTACACCTACTTGCACAAGACCTAATCGCGACAGAAGCCAAACAAAGAGTTGAAACAAAGATAATTAAACAACTGAGATGATCAGGCTCCTTTGGATTATGACCTGCAAAATGACGGTTTGTTTTGCTATTGTGCTGTATAGTTTGGAAATTAAATCTAATGTAGTTCTCTCCCATATGTGCACTTAAAAAGCCAACTTTTAACGAAAAACTTTCTTCACTCATTGTTTTCCAAACACAATGTAAGGAATATCGGGAGATACAGAGGAGGGCAGCAGTTGCTTTGTATGCTGATTGTTTCTGGGACAATGAAAGTCAAAAAAGGACTCCTCGATAAAACAAGCAAGCTTGGAGAGAGAATGTAGTATGGAAATGAGAAATCTAAGCCTTGAACTGGACTCCAGGATCGCATTAACTGACACGTTTATGGGTATTACAGTGCATAGTTTGCCTTTCCCTGTTCTTTTACAGCCTCGTTATTTTTATCTGCCTGTAAGGTTTTTATCCCGGTAAAAAAAATCCACCTCTGACTCATCTATTTGTGACTGTAGATAATAATCATGGACTGGGGGAGGGATAATTAGATTGTTTTGAGCAAGACAAAGACTATCACATCTCCTGAACCCCGTTGGCTTTCCAGACACTGACCTTCTCTTTGCCTAACAGGGAACAGCAAAAAGGGCAGTAAAGAACAGTAAGAGGGGGCTGTAGTTACTGGATTAGACATGCTAAAACTATTAACCTGACAGAGGAAGGCAAACAAGGACGCCTTCCTTACTCAGATAACTGTGCTGAACAGCAAATTGCTTACTATTATTTTCAAATACCACTGGCCACTTTTACTCACAATTTTGAGAGATCAAAGAGATGCACTTTATTGGAGCCAAATTTTGGGCATGTCTGTGCCCCTCTTGAGGGCTGGAACACGCTAAGGGTAGTATTTTAGGGGGTTCCCTTTTTTGTTTCCATATCTGCTATGGCTTGTGCCGACCACCCAGCAGTCCTGCCCCAAAACGTCACCACTTCGACCCTAATTTAAGGGCTTCGACATTCATTTTAGATCAAGCTCATGTGCGTGTAACTTTGGGCCATGTCACCCCCCGGTGCTTCACAGTTGCGCCGCGTCCCCGAGGCCCTCACCTCCCCTCGGGGCGAGGGCAGGGCCCACCTCCACCTGCGGCGGCCTCGGGCCCAGGCCGTGGGCCCACGGCTCCTCCAGCGAGCCCGGGCTGAGGAAAAAGGCTCCGTTTCCGTACCGTCAGCGCTAAGCCTCTTCTCCATCTTGTGCCTAAGGAGAAGGATGGCTCCTGCCCCGGCTGAGGAGAAAGGTTGAAGTCGCCCATTCCCAACTCGCCGCTCTCCTCACCCAGCTGGGCACAGCTTAGGTAACGCGGGCGGGGGGCCGGGCCCCGCGGCCTCTCCCACAGGCAGCCGGTTTCCTGCTGGGGGGAGGGGAGAGGAGACGGCGGCGGCGGGCCCGGGGCGGAGCGGCCGCCATCACATGTCGTGTGGCAACGAGCGAGCATCCCCGGGACAGACAACGGCGGGGCCGGCGGGAGCAGAGGTAACGCGGGCGGCCGCGCCGCCACAACCGCCGCCACAAGTCTGGCGGGGAACCCCGGCACGGCGGCTGAGGCACCGCCCTCCCTCCCGACACTCGGGGAAGGCGGCGGGTAGCCCGGCTGGGCTGCAGGGGCTTCCCGGCGCTTCTCCGCGCCTCTTCCCCTTCGGTATCTGGGGCCGCGCCGGCTGCAGGTGTGCGGGGCCGCAGCGCGAAAAAATGGCGTGGGCTTATTTTATTTTTTTGTGGGGGACTTCAGCGGCGGCACCTGCGCGTACCTCAGCCCTGACAGCCCCGACCGGGAAGCGTCTGCCCCTCAGGACTGAGGCGCCGGGCAGCCGCTTCCCGCCCAGGGCTGTCCAGGAGGCATGAAATATGCCTGAATCTCGCTTATTTTGTAAGGAAAACAGGATAACCACCGCTTGGTGAGGGAGTGAGCGGCCACCGAGGGGGCGAAGTGATCCCAAATCCTCCTCCCTCCCTCCCTCCCCACCCAGCGGCGCGACCCCGAGGGCCGCCGCTCTCCTCACGCCGTCCCCGCCGGCCACAAGCCCGTCCTGTCGCGCACATCCCGGCTTCTTGAGGGTGGTTTTCTCGGAGCCACGTGTTTTATTTGGTTTGGCAGCCGGCGGGCATGAGAGTTGGTACTCAGGTCGGGTTAGGGCAGGATGTTTTTGGGCGGTGGGTGCATGCCATTATAACTGCTCTCTTAACTAGTTGTCGCAGGGCACCGAAGTGGGTTTAGTAGCCTCAGGCGAGCGTGGCTTTGCTCGCTGGCATTTGGTAGTGACTTTGATTGTTATGTGTTTTTTACGTGCAATTTTGTTTGGGAGTGGCTGTAAGTTACAGCTAAAGCTGTAGATTTAAAGATTACCTAAAGATTTGTAGGTAAGTGGGTGCCTTCTGACATTACTTGTCCCCCTCTTTTAAAGGTTTACGCTTTTGTGCCCCAGCATAAAAAATAAGATAATTTATTTTAACCAACTCTATTATTGTCTCTTCTGTCTTTACCTGGGTCTTACTGTATAAATGTCACCAGATGTTCCTCTTACTGCAGCTGCTCCGTGCACTCCCAACCTCACTTCTGTCTAAATCAAAACTGTCTATCACAAAGTCCGTTGTTGTGAGCTTGCTTCTATTTTTTCCCTTGGAAATATAAAAATAAATTAGAAGTGTGAAGGCTATAGTGGCATGTCACTTTCCACTTGTAGCTAGCACAGTTCCCTAACTTTAAAGTGACTTGGTGGAAAATCTCTATTAATATTATTGAGGTGGATTTTCTAGGATTGGTACTTTAGAAAATTTTGAGAAGTTTCTGAGACATTGTAGCTGAATGTCTGTTTGTGAGGTGATTATAGGTCTTTCCCTGATTAAATGTTCATAGTCTTGCTCAGGATTTGTCTGAACATGTGGATAGTATGTGTATTTGCTGAACATCGCTTGTGCAGCTGTGTATAGACAGGTCTTACTGCCATTATTGATACGCTATCAAGTGAATAATTGACACGGTGACTTCTCTTTCATACCTTCTTACACGATAAACACCCCTTGTCTTTTTTTAAAAAATGGATGTTGCAACCAATTCTATTTGATTAAAGGTTTATGTAGTTTTTTATAGTGCTAAAGGTGGTGTGTTGCGTACGCAAGCACAAAAGACTTGAACAGATTAGATCTTTACATTGGGAATTGCTTTTGTTGCAAGGGTTTCCTGTTGGTATGTATGGCAGAGAAGTGATTCTTCTCTCAGCAGAAACAAGAAAAATGCATAGTAGACAAACTCTAAGCCTGTCCCACTGAAATGTTTGGACTGTGAGGTGCCTAAATATATACATTGCAAGGAATAGGTGTTCCAGGGCCTTGGAACCTTTGCTCTGTTGGTGCTAAACTCCCTGAAGACTTTCATGCTGTTTGCTTGTGTAGGGCAATCTTGACTCCTACCCAAAGGGCCAGTTGTTGTGTTCAGAAATAGGTGTTTTACAGCTGGTATGTGTGAATAGTGAAAAGTATATATGTAAAGCTATGCTACAACAAGAGCTGTTTTATGCAATCAAGGTAAGTGAGAAAGACAGAGGCAAGAACACTAGAAATCTTTGCTAATGAGCAGGTATTGTATAAAAGCATAGCAAAACATAGTAAGCTTTGAGCAGTTCGGTATTCCACATCGGTCATTAACCCGCTTGGCAGGTTCACCCCAAGTTGAACAAATGGCAGGTCAGCAGCTGTCCTGCTCAGTGGGAGAGAGGGGATCTGCGAGGACGGTTCCTCTTTCCCTTCCCTTAAAGGAGGGCCACCCTGTAATGCGTTGTTAGTACTTTGTGAACTGCGGGTTCACCTCCATTAACTCCTTTGGTACATGGCTGAAGTTTGATAGGCTTTATCAGAATATGTATTTTTAGTCAGACGATGAAGTGATCCTAGTTTCAGGTCACTCCGTCCTGGTTTTGTATCAAAGCTTTCTATGTCAATGACAATGGCGTTTCAGTAAAAAAAAAAAAATCTCATGCGTATCAGCAAAAAGATTCCTCACAGCTGCAACAGTCAGCAAAAAAAAAAAAAGTTTAAGACTTTGTATTGCACAAGGGTGAGCGATGAGGAAATCCATGTGTTACTTCGTGTGGAGGCATAAGCCTGCATCAGCCTTAGCAGTCCTGTGGCAAGGCTTTGGCAGCATTAGAGGTCGTTCCAACAGTGTTTTTAGCTGCAGTATTACAGCAGCTAATTGTTGTATGTTAGAAAATATACACTGTTCCTCTCTGGTTCTCCTCTTCCAAGCCTGTCTTCTGGTTCCACAGAAGTAATGGTCTTGTGAGAAAATCATGGATTTTAATATATGTGGGTTTTTTCTCTATATTGCTAACCTTGATACAGCTTCAGTTTCCTCTAGTCTCTGCTTGCCCTCTTCCTTTGTAGGTTTTCTTTTTCAGTTGATCAAAGCTGCTGAGTTTAGTTCCAGTTAGGATTAAGTGAAGTGCTTGTAGGAAAAAAACTGCTGATAGTTGGTTTTTTTCTATCATAGAGGTGGTGTAGTAAGGCATGCGACTCAGGCAAATAATCAATTCTTGCCTTTAAGGCTTTAAGGATATAAACCAAACAAGGTTAGAGAAGAGAATGAGATGCCAAATCTTGAGTGAGTTGTTGCACACACCTTCATGCAAATCCTAGTTGTCAGCAGATACCTGAAGTTGGGAGTAACAAAAGCAGACTCAAGAGAGGAAGAAAGAGTATTGGGGGACAAAACAAGCTCAGTTGTGAGATACTGTGATAGTTCTTTGCTGGGTAGAGTAGGGCAAGAAACAGTCAAGGTCATCAGTAGCAAAATTGTATAGAACGGCAGTCACGTGCTACTAATTGCGGTGGAGGCATTTGAACAGTGACAGGGTCTGTAGTTACAGGTAATTAAATGTACCTCTGAACTTCAGACCATGAGGTGAATCACAGTGACTCTTAGTGTAAAACTGCTTGTGTATGCACACATCAGATTCAATTTGATTTGAATGATTCAATGGATTTGAATCAAATAAAATAATCTAAATGCCTGAGTGTTCCAAGTAATGTTTATGCTTCTGCACAAATCGTACTTTGAAAGGTGTTCCAGGAAGAAATGGGAATGATGATTAGGATATGTGGAGTAAGAGATCATAAAGCTGTGTAGTTATCACCAAAATGATGTTTTACATCCATGAGTCAGTTATTGACATATTACTCAGTTTTATCCTTTAGCTGGAGAGGCTGAGAATGATCATGGCATATTTTCAAACTGGCAGTCGTATGTCATGGATGTCAGAATAATAGCTGTAGTATCTTCATTTTTTCCATTGACATTTGTTCAGAGTGATTTGCCTTCTGAAATACATTTGCAACTAGTGCCCTGTCATAGTCAAAATAGAAATGAAAAGACTCAATTTGGAGTTGAACGTTATTTTTATGAGTCACAAGTGTTCTTTAAATCCACTTCTTATGGTCAAATTAGTCAGGAAGACGTCTGCTTTGATTATTTGTCCTGCTGTTTTACACATTTATGCTTTCTGATCATTGCATCATATTTGCGACTTAGAGATGAATGATGTAATGTGTTTCAGTAAATGATATGTACTCCATTTCAGTAGAAGTTACATTTTTATTGATTGAAAAGAATCTTTATAATTTTCACATTTTTAAAGCTATTCTAGTTCTGACATCTAGGGATGTCAGGTCAGATTTTCTGTACTGTAGAATACAGGTGTTGGCTTGACAATAAAAGAGGAGCATGATTATTAAGTTTTCCCTCCAGAATGGTGTGCCTCTAACTGCATGAGCAAAACCTTGTGTGTTGCTGGATGCCTGAATATATATGTAGTTTGGGTGAGCGCATACTGACTCAAAATCCTTATACTCAGGGGTTTTGTTCTCTTAGTTGACGTTTATTGTTGTCATAACAAAACCTTCTGCAAAACTAGTGTTACCAGAAAAAAAGTGCAGAAACTTCCCCCCCCACCCTGATAGATCGGCTGCTTTATTCTATTTGACCCAGACTTTTACATTTTTCTGGTTTGTAGTAAATGGCTGAAGTATACACTGCAGGTTTAATGAGGGGCAGGGCATAGGAATGGTTGTGCATTCGGGCTGTCATGTAGGGAATATTCTTTATGCAGCTGATAACGTAGTAATCAAAAGCAAATTTTCAGTTTAAGCTGTTCTCCATACAAAACTGTTCATTGAATAGATTATTTCTTACTTGAACTTCTATAAGATGAGCCTTATTCAGAATTACTGCTAATTTTCAGTATATTCTTGTGCTAATAAATGTTATTAGCAGTAACTTGCTTTTGGAAGGCATGGGGGAATTTCCTGGGGTCTTGAGAAGGGGGCTCTTTTCCAAATGGTCAATTCTGAAGCAGAGGAAAAAACTTTATTTCATTTCTGTCTTCTTAGCAACTGTTAAATACAGTTGTTAATGGAGGAATTTGGATTGGAACTACTGTGGGCTTTTTAATGTACAGCCTGCACTCTTAGATAACTCCAATAAATGAGGAAGTGTGAACTGAGAACAGTTTTGAGGAGGTGGGAGGGAGCGAATTGTAATATCAGTTAAAAGTCAAGAGTTGGATCAAGCAGATTCTGGAGTAAGTGTCTCTTCATATTTCCAACAGCAAGAGCCCACACTGCAATAATAACATGCAACCCTGTTATTCTCTCACTCATAATTTACATGTGTCCATACAGTAGTTTGATCAATTTCACTGAATTCACTGAATTTTTAGAGTTGGAAGGGACCATAGAGATCATCTAGTCCAACTCCCCTGCTGAAGC
>JAOXNO010000063.1:26973249-26985728 GCA_028565335.1 Limnodromus scolopaceus
GTCATTTTGCTGTCTACCAGGACCCCCAGATCTTTCTCTTCAGAACTTGTCTCCAGCAGGTCCATGCCTAACCTGTACTGGTGCCTGACATATTTCTTTAGTACTGCAATAAATCTATGTTCATGCTTAGAGCTTCAGCTTGGTTTAACGGTGCTTGCTTTTCTATGTCACCTCTCTTTGCTTCTGTCCTTCCTATGGTTTTGTTTGTGTTTGTTGTTTGGTTTTTTTCTAAAGACAGAAGTTCCTTTCTCAGCTTAAGCTATATTGGAATTTGTCTCTTGCTCTCTATGTTGGTTTTTCTGTTTAACTATTATGAATTTACCTTTGTGTAAGAAAATGTGTGAAGCAACAAAAGGGAATTTATCCATTTACATTTGTAAATCATAGGGTAAAAAAGTGGAAAGAAAATTTGGCAAGAAATTCTTGGGATAAAAAATTTTATAATGATTTCAGCTGTCTATATTTTGTTTTAGATTGTGATTTGGAGTCGTGGAGAATTCACAATACTTCCACAATGGGAGAAAGGACAGATTGTACGAAGTCGCGTAGTTCGCTGGCTGAATACAGCCCCGTCAATAAATCAGACAGGACAGATCGAAGTGACAGCTGTGAAATGCAGGATGGAAACCAAACTACGTTGCAACTGAAGAAAGAAATATCTTTGATAAATGGGATAAGCCTTATAGTAGGCAACATGATTGGTTCAGGTATCTTTGTATCTCCCAAAGGAGTTCTCATCTACAGCAAATCTTATGGATTATCGCTAATAATTTGGGCAATCGGAGGGCTTTTTTCAGTTTTTGGAGCTCTCTGCTATGCTGAACTTGGAACCACTATTACAAAATCAGGAGCCAGCTATGCATATATCTTGGAGTCTTTTGGGAGCTTCATTGCTTTTATTCGTTTGTGGACCTCACTCCTAATTGTTGAGCCAACTAGCCAGGCAATTATTGCCATCACCTTTGCTAACTACATAGTTCAACCTTTCTTCCCTTCCTGTGACCCTCCATATTTGGCTTGCCGGCTCATAGCAGCTGCTTGTGAATGTAAGTATTTCTTGAAATTTACTATGTTATACTTTTGTCCAGGGTTAATTTGATTAAAGTCCCAGAGGTGCTGTATACGGAATCTGCAATGGTTTGAGTTACAGTGGGGAAAAGAACAGTTTCCAGCCCATGAGTAACTTACAGGTATTCAGTCAGTGAATTACTGTTTTCTCATTCAGGAGCAGAACAAGGTATTTAACTCTTCCAAGTTTACTTACATGGCAAAAATGGGGGGGAAGAGGTTTTTTCTCTCAATGTATATTATATCAAAGCTCAAAAAACTCTTGGTGTGGTGTAAGAGTTGCTGCAGAACAGCTTTTATGCTATAAATTCTGCTGTAATGTATTTTACAATAACTTCTCAACGTAGACATGCTTAAGTAATTGCTCTGGTAGGGTTTCAAAAGATTATTCATTCAAGATTATTCTTTATCCTCGTGATTAACTGTAACATCAGTACAACAGTACCTGTTGTAAAGAAAAGCAGAAATTTTCTGTGCACATAAAACCTTGAAACGTTTGTAATCAGCTAGCCAGCTCTGTTAGTGGGTAAAGGGGAGTAACTCTCCATGTGCTTCAAATCAGGACTGTTCTGCTGTATCAAGAGAATGAAACTGTATGATTGTACTCTGTGTCTTATTTAATTTCAGGTATTCCCTATTAAAAATGTTTATATACGTGTATTACATTTCCAGTAAACAGTGAAAAATATATTTCAGAAAGTCTGTACGGCCATCTGTTGTCAGGTACTGATCATTACTGCCGTGTGCTGTGGAGTCTGCCATCCCTATTGACCTGATGCTCTTGTCATAAAGCTATACAGAACTTGGCCTTTTTTACTGCCAATAATATGCTACAGGGAGGAGATGTGTTATTCCTACCTGGCTCCTTTTTGAGGCAACAGGGAGCCTATTGAAAGAGCTCTGAAGTTCCTTATTACAGTTGTCTGCGTAGGACTAGAAGAGAGGGGAAAGACACAGCAGTGGTGTGTGTTTCCAATATTTGACCTCCATAACTAGCTGTGAACATTATGGCTTCCCCTTCCATTTTTTTAAGTTAATTTGTTACTGCTGGGAGAGCACTGATGTTTTGGTCCGTGTCCAGGTAGTAGGAAGAATAATAACAAACTTCTTCCAAAATATTCCACAGATTCAGGAGTGCAGGGGAATCTGCTTTTCCGTGTACGGTATCTCACGTCCGAGGGGAGTTAACCCTTAGAAAAAGCACTTTATCAAAAAGCAACAAATTAAGACAAAGTGATTCAATTAGAAATATTATATAGTAGCTGTAGAAACACAATGTGATGTCCTCTACGCTTGCTGCGTTTAGCACCTTGTTCTTTAGTGGATGTTTGACAGCAGTGTCACTCTCATGTAGGTGGAATAACTTACTTTAACGGTCCATTTTATGGTTTAAATGCTGGGTCTGCCCTGCTCCTGCTCTCACCTCTGCTCTCCAACTTCATTGAGCTCTTCCTGTCAAAGCCTACGCTTCTCCTTGGCCTGGCAGGGCTGATGTGTGTCAAATCCTTATCTCTGGATGCGATTAATACTTTACTCATAAATTTCCTGGGAGTGGAAATCTGAACATTGGTTAGGTACAGATTGTATGTGACAATGGGTGGATTTGTTATGTTTTAGGGATTTTTTATTGTGGGTTTTTTGTCTTTTTTTTAAACTAGTAATAACAATACTAGATCTAGCGTGAGGTCAGTCTTAGTGTTACGCAGCATTACTTCGTCACTCATTTTGGAAATGGGGGTGGTGTCTGGTGCTGCAGAACTAAACAGTTCTTAGGAAATTTAAGTAGCTAAATGATAATTAAGTTGAAGAAAACATGAAAGAATAATTTTGGTAAAAGAAGGGGGGGGGGGAATGTGGTTTGTTAGGATCATAGAATCATAGAATTGTCTAGGTTGGAAGAGACCCTTGGGATCATTGAGTCCAACCATCTACCCTACTCTACAAAGTCATCCCCTACACCATGTCCCTTAGCACTGGATTCTTGATTATCTTTATTTTTTTTATTTTTAAGATATCAGAAACAGTAGCATCTAATCTGAAGTAGAGACCAAGCCCTAACTCACTAAAATAATGAGTTAATAATAATTGCTCCCGATGAAAGTTGCTCAAAAAAATATTGGCCAAAATAAACTCTGTGAGCAAATACTCCATGGATAATACCAATTGTTAATAATGAAGAGCTGAGACCAAGCCGAGTTGTTTTTCTTTCCAGAGGGCTCTTTGGGAGCTGCAGCTCCTGACTTGAAATCTGATATAACTGTTTTTTGCCCGTCATCTTGCCAAGCTCAGTGGAATCTGGTTCAGCTCTTCCACTTGGCTGGGCTGTCTGGTATACGAGTGCCATGCTTTTGAGCTCGTTCTTTTGTTACCTTTTTGCAATTATTACTTTTGTACTTCGTAACTGTGCTTTTATCTTAATAGTATCACATTAGTCTTGAATTATGGAGAAGGAAATAATTTATCTCATCTTCTCATTTAAATTTTTTTTTGCTATTACCTTACTCCTTAAACAATCAAGTTTAATTTTTATTTATATGCATATTTAAAATACATAGTACAAGAAAATTGTTCGGAGATAAAAAAGTACAGTAGAATATAACCACTTTTTCACTAGCTAGAGAAAAAAACCAGGAGATTTGGGGAAAATATTTAAACTTCTGGATTGGAATCAATAATGTTATGATAATCTGAATAAGAAAAATATACACTGAATTAGTACTTTGTTCAGTAAAGAATACTGAGGAGAGGCTCTCTGGCTCTCCATTTGAGGAAAAAGTAATAAATGCAAAAGCAAAATGTTGAGAGCCATGAGAACAGTATTTCAACAACAGCTTCAGAAGTGTTTATTGGGGAAGTTGATCATATGAGTAAGTTCAGTCAGCTGCTGTTCCCAAAACAGCTGTGAAATCAGAAAGTCTCACTTCAGGGCCCATTACAATCTTGTGCAATCGGTTTGACACTCGGTTATTTTGGGATAGAGGGAGGAATGTATTCAGAGTACTCATTACTTCCTGCCACTTCTTAAAAATCCAGTTTAACGTTGCATTAGCTATAAAAAGTTTGTTATTTGGCCAGATCTGTTCTAAGCTCACTTAGTAATCCAGTTTAATACAACTGGGAAAGAGTATTGAATCGCCTGTGACGACATTCAGTAGAGCAAATACTCCATGGATGTTGAACTCGTCCTCAGACTAACAAGGAGGCGGAAAGAACTTCTCACAAACTATTTTAATATGTTTGCCTAAAGGAATTTCTAGATAATGTTTAATTTGTCAGAACAGTATTGATAAATTTAAATGAATAATGTCATTTAATCATTCCTTTAGCTTCAGCATAGTTGCAGAGGGCAGCTGATCAGGGGTGACATTTGGAAAATAGGCATAAAATCAGAGAATGGGAAGGTCTTTCCTTCCATCTTTTGAAACTGTGTGTATTATGAATCTTTAGATCATGTTTCCTGCTGTCTTGTTTAAACAGTGTGTTTTCACGACTGCTGTATTTTGCTTAGGTTAACCTAAGTAATAGTATAACAGGTAAGTTCATATTTAGACTATAATTTAAAATCTTTGAAAGAGGAATTGAACTGAATGTTGTTCAAATAATCTTTTCTCTTTTTTTGGTTTGTTTTGATTTTTTTTCTCCCTAGGTCTTCTAACATTTATAAACTGTGCCTATGTTAAATGGGGAACACGAGTGCAGGATGTATTTACTTACGCTAAAGTCACTGCACTTATTGTCATCATCATAACCGGACTTGTTAGAATATGCCAGGGTAAGCTTATAAAATTAAAGCAAAGGTTTGTATTTATCAGTTAAACTGAATAAATGGTCTAAAGACCATTTATAAAGATCAAAAGCCTCAATACAAGCATAATATAACCACTTCGAAAGCACCAATGTTAGTCATTATCATGATATTGTATCATGAAAAGCTATCCTATCTCAGTTGACTTTGAACTCGGTAGAAGGAGGTAAGTGATTGCTCAGCAATGTTGTGCAATTTACAGCATGCAGTATGGAATAATAAAGGAAATGAAAACACGAAAATACAGAGCTGGCAAAATACAATGGGAGAGGAGAAAGCTGTAAATTTCTGTAAGGAACATACTACTTTACAATGGGATCAACTGAATTTTTTTTTTATAAAACAAATTTTATGCAAGTCTGAAAGTGACTCCTAAAGTAAAAATAGTTTTGTAAGAACATGTTACTCGATCTGTGGGACAACAGCTATATTTTTGCTCAAGTCCTCAGTTCTGTTATAGCTGTTGAGAATTAGAAAGTTGCTGGGGTTTTGGATTTTTTTTTTTTTTTTGAATCTGTGTGTGTTGGGCATTGTGCCTTCAAGTTAGAGGAATTCTGAATTCAGTTTTGTTCTTAGCCCTTTCTTTGAGGGGAATTTATTGGTGTGTTAGCTTAAAAAAATGCTCTGCTTTCAAACCTGCCATAAAGGCCTTTCCCTGGCAATCTGGCAATTTGTGTCCTTTGCTCTAACTGGTTATTGTTGAAAGTCCACGAGCAAGGTAATTATTGTGAATGGAATGTGTATGTGAGCACCACGCTGGAGTGTTAACTCCCTCGCACATCTGCCCATCCCTTCTGTACATCGTGAGCTTCTTCACTGGTGACTTCCTTGACATTCTCTCCCATCTCTGTTTCCAACTCGGCAGTTACTCTGCCTATGTCTGTGCCAAGGGAGTCGCAATGTCTGGTGAGGATAAAAAGAGAGAAAGAAGGGAAGGTATTTTAGAGGCCTCAAATATTTGCCCTGGCCAGTTTTGATGAAGTCCAAATATTTCAGGATGTTCCAAAACATAGAAGGCACGTTTTGACATAGTTACTCACCTTTCTGTATCTGGTGTTCTTGTGTGTGTGTTTGTGTAAAATAGTTGAAATACATAAAACTGCCATTGGTGAGCTTGTCTTGACTTGCTTAAAGTCAAAAGATGGCACAAGTTCTCACAAATACTGGTGCCAAAAACCCATACGCTTTTTCTCTCACCTTGAGAAAATTTTATCTCGAGCAACAATAATATTTTATGTTCTGTTAATTGTTCTCAGTGTTCTGTTTTTAATAGCTAAAATGTAAACATTCATTTAGGAGTTTGTTCTCTTTTCTTGTAGTTATCTAAAATCAACTGTAATCTTTGTTTTCTGCATAGACTAAATGATTGAAAGTTTAAAAAGATACAGGATGGAGTGGATCATTTTATAAATAGATATGTTATAAAAGAGACCCTTAGCCTGAGTGCTGTCATTGCCAGTTGTTTGTAGCTTAGTCTGAACTTAAGTTCCTGAACGTTTTTGTGCCATTGCAGACAAACTAGGTGTTTAATTATAGAATCATCCACAGAGCATAATTGTTAGTCATTTAAGTGCTGTGCTTATTCTCATGGCAGAAGTACAGAGTAGAATTGGAAAAAGGGCTTAATAAGCAGCTTTGAAGGAATTAGGGTTTCTGAGGTATTTTTGTATTTGTGTGCCAAATAAAAAAAAAATAAATTAATTGCTGTATTTTATTATCTTGTACTTCATTGTGTCTCTTTCACATACAGGACAGTCATCGCACTTTGAGAACTCTTTTGAGGGATCATCTTTTGATATTGGAGACATTTCCCTTGCACTCTATTCTGCCTTGTTCTCTTACTCTGGTTGGGATACGCTCAATTTTGTAACAGAAGAGATCAAAAACCCAGAAAGGTAAACGATTTGAGCTTTCTAAACCTGGATAGTTACCAAGTTGCTTATTTTGTGGCTGTTGCTCACTAATGAGTTCTGAGACAATACAGAAATGAGTAGAACTTCTCTATACTTAGATGGTAAGGCTGTGAACAACCCGCAGCAAAGGTTTATTAGTTTTAAATGACATTTAAAAAAACCAAACCAAACCAAAGCAAAAAAAAAGATAAGAATAAATAAGTCAGACCATTGGAGGATGCTTTATTCAGTGCTTGATAAGCTTTCAGTTCAGGATGTTGCTACTGTTAATTATAACAGGTGTTAATAATAACAGGTGTAGTCTGTGCTGTGTTTGTGCAATAATTCTGATTTCATATTTTAGAATGTTGTCTTTTCCATTAATTTATGCTCAAAAAGTGCAATTGACTAATTTGGTTCAGTTGTGAGTCTGTAATCAGATGCCTTTTATGTTAAAAATAGAATCCCTTTTGATCATTTTTACTTCCTATTACAAGCAACAGCTGGAAGATAAAGAATGGAAGAGAGATTTTGTTTCAGTTCTCCCAACCGACTTTGAATTTTTGCAGTTTTTGTTCCCCCTGAGTGTGCTGTGCATTTATTTAACCAGGGAAGTTATTTGTTCAAAAGATAAAATAGCAGATAAGTATTTTAACTATAAAAATAGCTATTTTTAGTCAGGCTGAATTTCAGGTTGACAGTGTTTCCTTGAAAATCTTTGCAAGACAATTTTGTGTGTTCAGAAGAGATGTACGTTTTGTGTTTGCATCAGTCATTCGGTCCTTCATATTGGTTTTTTTTCACTGAAAGAGTTCCCCTCTTGAGTACTGTTGCAATGCATTTTCATCTTTTTAGAGTTAATGTATTCTTATGACTTATTAAGTTGGATAACTCTGGTATTAGATGTATTGTTGTGAAAAATAATTTTTCTCACAGGATATTTAGCTGATGAAAATTTCTTTAAATTCATTTGCTATTCATAGGCATCAGTGCCTAATGCCAGCTTCATTCTTGGTAACGATTGTAGTAAAGCGAACTCCAAATTTCAGCTTTCTACATTCATAGTTATTAGGAATAACAAGATGTTCCAGACTGCTATAAAATTACTCCAAGAATTACATATTTTTCACATGAATTGGATTCATGGTGCCCTCATGCTTGTCCAGTCAAAAGCTGCAATCCACAACTTAAATTTTAAGTAGTCCTTCGGCTTTAACCTTGGGTGCTGCAGTCCTTAAAATACCACTTCAGGATTTTGTTTCACTACGTAGCATTTCTCAATTAATTTCTAAGTGGTTTCTAACTCTGTTTCTTGTCTGCCTGAGGTTCACAGATGCCTTGCTGTGAGTGTGCAAGCTGGAAGCAGAGTCAGAACTCCCAGTTACTAACTCACTGATTTATATGGGGGGGCTGTGGTGCATGTTTGTTTTTCTACTTCTACAGCATCAGGCAGACGCAGCTGGAGTTCTCAGCTTCAGGAAATTTTTGAGGAAACTTCCAAAGTGTGTTTCATTTTTCTGCTTTGTTGGGGTTTTGTTGGTTTTTTCTGTTGTTGTTATTGGAAAACGTGTTCATGGCAAATACTCGTCCAAGTCACCGTGTCACGTTTTATTTCAAACTGGACAAATGTGAGAGTTAACACTCTCAGTTCTGCTTTCCCTTTTGAGACATTTGAATATCCCTGCAAGCTTTGGGGAAAGAAAATGGCTGAGAAAAGCCAGAGCCTAAGATTAAAAGTTTGCTTCTGCTTGTGCTCTGCAGGCTTGCTCCCGATGGAGCTGCAGGCTCAGGGCTGTGAGTTTATCTCAGCTTTAAATTAATTTTTGCCTGTTTACGTCTAGAGGTGTGCAGAGTTTTCATGTTACTCTGGCCTCCTTTTGGATTCCTTTCTAGACATGTGTCTGCCAGTAAGATACACCAAATCCCAGGATTCACAGCTGTGTAGCAATGTTGGATTTGCCTCCTGCATCTCTGCTTCCTGCAGTTGCTCAGCCCAGTTAGTTTGTTCTCTGCAGCGGTGAGTGCAGATGAGGTCAGGGGTTTGCTTTGCTTTGGTTTAGTGCATCTCCCTGCACTCGCTCGGGAAGCAGCGAAGAAGCTACAAGCTGTCAGAACAACAGTGTTCCCCAGGGAGAACAAGCGCAGTGGCTCAGAGCTCTGCCCTTTTGAGTTCTAGCTGGAGTAATTAACGTGGCCAGTAGGAAATAATTTAACGCGTGTACATTTGAAGGCTATTGTTACTGCTCTGGAAACCCTGAAGTTAGGGTACTTGAAGAGCAGTTGCATAGAATCCCTTTTTACACATAATTTAGGTTTTAAGTTATTGCAAAAAAAAAAAAAAAATCAGTTTTTTTTCCTGTATTCTGTGTTAGAATTTCTAGTTTTAAAAGAAACCAAAATCTCCCAGAAATACCTGTTCTGAAGTCTTTATTCTGTCTTTTTATCTGTAAGGTACAGAATGCAAATAAATAGGTTTATGCTGTTATTGATGGATATTTTTTTCCTGAGTTGTGGGGTTTGGGTGTTTTTTTGTCTTACAGGAACTTGCCACTGGCTATTGCAGTGTCTATGCCCATTGTGACTATTATCTATATTATGACCAATATAGCTTACTATACGGTGCTGGATGTTGAAGCTGTTCTTTCTAGTGATGCCGTGGCAGTGGTAAGTTGACCATGTGGTATTTTGCTGTATTATTCACTTTTCACCTTTTAGGGATGCTTTTCATTTTGAGGGACAAAACAGGAAAAAAATCCCTAGTTTATTACAGTACTTCAGTGAATACAGGAAGATGGAACAACTCATCATGAATAATTAAATCTTAAATAGAAAAGTAGTTAATGAAATAATGTATAATAATAATATATTATCAGATTTATTAAAACAAGCACAGATGAATCTTGTTAATGAAGTTTGCAAAGATGCTGATTAGACTTGTGCACTTTGAGCTGATTGTAAATTAGATTTATTAGTACATAATTGTCTGCTCCTTTATGCTGCAGTATTTCGTGAGCTGGAGTGGTTTGCAGAACAGTGTTGCACGGAGCTGTGTTCTGTTGTGCGAATCATTGGGGCAGTGCATAGTGGTAAATGTGTGTGGTGCAGCTCAGCTGTGACAAAGATTAGCTTTGTATCTCCTTCTAATAACTTAAATCACTATCTTACCAAGATTGGGCTAATTCCAACAACTTTTAATGTTTTGAAATTCGTTATTTTTTTATATGGATGGAAGCTTAAATCCAATTAAAATATATAAGTTTCTCAAAGTAAAAGCTGGTCAAAAAATGTATGCCTAAAGCTAATCATTAAACAAAAGTACAGTTTGTTGGTTTTTTTTCCACTGTAGCCAGTGAATTAATTGGATACCTCTGGGTACCATATCCTTGGACTTGGAAAATTTCATCTTCTTTTTGGTAATTTAAATTGGAGGGAAAGAAATAGCTTTCCTCCCTTTTAGATTCCCAGTTGGCTTCTATAATTTAAGTAGTTAGACAATGGGCAGAGGGTTTTAAATACATCAAAATGAAGGAAGTACTCACTCTGTTCTCACAGAGGATTACTGTGATTAGAAACTGGCTTAGCAAACCAGTAAATTCGTTTCAGGTGTTTAGGCAGATGATTCCGCAAAAGCACTTACTTGACTTTCTTTCAAGCTTGAGAAATATTTATATTTAATATAAGCTTTCAAAATAGATTATGGTAAATGTGAGCTGTAACTTATTTCAAATGTAATTATGCAGGTGTTTATTTCAAAATGTACTGAAAGTAAATGACTTTTAATTCTTTGCCTCTTTTTAGCTGGAATACGGAAAGACAAAGTTGTCATAAAATATATTGTGAAAAACTTGGTAAAACACTTCAGAATGAAACAAAACAAGACAAGGACAGAAAATATTTTATTTTGAATCAGCATATGATAAGGGGTAATTAAAATCTCCAGGAATATTTATTTCTCTTGTAGGCTATGCTATCCCATATAGAATCATAGAATAGTTTGGGTTGGAAGGGACCTTTATAGGCCATCTAGTCTAATCCCTCTGTGATGAGCAGGGACATACTCAACTAGATGGGGTGGCTCAGGGACCCGTCCAACTTGACCTTGAATGTTTCCGGGGATGGGGCATCTACCACCTCCTCAGCCAACCTGTTCCAGTGTTTCACCATATAAAGTACCTTCCAGTGACTCATAATGGAATTTTCATTTCTTGTCTAGAATTAATTAATCCAGACAAAACTAAAAGGCAATACACAGTCCAGTGTCTGTCCTGACTTCTGTAAAGCAATACACTACTGCTTTTTCCTAACGACGACTTGGAAAATATACTCCTTTGACAGCAATTGAAATTCTCCAATCCAGCCTATCCCCTAAGAGTATTCTGTGCCTACTCTACTGGTCCCAGCCTTTGTCATCACAGAGGTTTATGCAGCCATTTGGTGAATGGGAGCAGGAGAACTGATCCCCCCTGGGAGACTGGGGGAAGGATGGGAATGACTCACTGTGAGCCCGTCCAGCCAGTGTTGCAGCAAGTGACAGTGCTGCAGCAGCAGCGGGTGGCCAGGTAAAGGAGGGACGATGGATGCCTGAACATTACTACACATGTGAAACCCAGGCCTACATTTTTATGATTTTATGTACACCTCATTTAATTTTCTTTGATGTTGTTCTTGACCAGAAGCGAGTATATATTTAGTTTTGTGTGTGTGTATACATTTATGTATATACAGATCCTGTGTAATTTTACATGAAATTGTAATACTTAGAAATGGACAGACCGGGTTTGCCTCTGTAGTATAGGATGCACTGGACATGGAGGAGAAAAAAAGGAAGATTTAAGAATGATATAAAATCCTTAGTCAATCTAATGAAAAAATATGTTTTTCATTTCCAAAGTTATTAGGGGTTTTACTTCTTGTGCTAGTTTTCATGAAACTTGACTTCCAAAGTAATTAATTTGGTTTAGAGCTGTAGTTTTTCACTAGATCTCAGGATTGCCTAATACTTGCACTTAAAAGCTTACCTGGTGTTCTATGCAAAGGCATTTTTGCTGAGATGTCTAATCAGCTGGCAAACAATGGTCTTCAGGTTGCCACCTTTTACATCCCTTTTAGAATGATACGGTGAAAGTGCAGCTGAGGTTTAATACTTAACACATGACTCATTAAAGATCCATTTTCATTGCTGATAGGGATTTAGTTGCTCAGTTCTATGAAATTGTCTTTAATGTATTAGCAAGTAGTGCGGACCTCTAGAAGGATGTCTGTAGGGTGGGACAGTTGACACTGGACCTGACACTCACACTATAGGGGTATTTTACTTTGGATGACCTCTGATGACGTCCTGTGGCCCGAATGCTTACACCGGGTTGGATTGCAGCCAGGGAGGGCAGAAGGTGCGCTCTTGGTCTTCCAGTTTAGCCTGTTCTAAAAGGGAAGCACCCTTTAGATGCTCAACAACGGGAACCAAAAAGCAGTAAGTGGCAGTAATTGGGAGAGTTGCTTCAAAAATGCACTTGCAGTCCAAATTAAAGCACTAATAACGAACCCATAGTTTTCTAATGGCCGGGTGCGGGGAGAGGGGAAGGGAGCTAATGACTGTAATGGTCTGTATTTCAGAACCCTCCTGTACTGGGCACTGGCGAGACCCCACCTCGAGTGCTGTGTCCAGTTTTGGGCCCCCTACCACAAGAAAGACATTGAGGTGCTGGAGCGGGTCC
>JAOXNO010000063.1:26993483-27005932 GCA_028565335.1 Limnodromus scolopaceus
CCAGGTGTAGGGTTCAACCCACCAGATTTCAGTGATGGCCACTATGTCATAGCTTTCCAGCAGCACAGTAGCTTCCAGCTCCTCCTGTTTGTTGCCCATGCTGTGTGCATTCATGTAGAGGCACTTCAGCCTCTGCTCTTGGCTGTGCCACCTTCTTACACAGAAGTGTCTCACAGGTGTTTCCCTGCTGACTTTGACTACCTCAGGAGCTGCTGGCTCATCACCATAAGACTGTGACTGCAGTGCGGTGTCACCAGTGTGCCTCAGGCCAACAGGCTGAAGGCCCGTACTAGCACCCCATCCCTCTAACCCTGATGTGTTACCCCCTAGCTTGTCACAGACAAGCCTGATACCGTTATCCCCCTGCCCCTTCACGTACACCCTTACCACTGCCTTACCTGCCCAAAGCCTCCCCCGCTGTTCCGTGCAGAGTACAATTAAAGATCAAGTGAATGTTGTCTGTCTGGTGAGTCCTCAGGCCCCCGATTATTTGGGTTATCTTCCATTTTACTTGATATAATACTTCTAGCAAGTTCTTACTTTCAAATGTATTTACTTAAAACTTACTGACTTTAAAAATCTTAGCATCTTTTAATTTTTTCTAAAAATAAAAAAGTTTTAGAAGTTGCTACTGCTATTAAGCTGCAGTCAAAAAGCTTAAGATACAGTAAGGAAGCTTTTCTGGGAGCACTGATTATGGATGTGACTAGTGAGTGTTTTAAATAGATTTATTCAGGCAATTTCACATCCTTCCTGTCCATTAAATGTATGTGTAGTGCCTCTGTGCTTAGAACAATTATGAATATGATCTGGTGAAGTAGTCTATACAGAACAATTTGCAGTTGGTAATAAAAAAATGTGTGTTTGTTTTTTGAGCATGTGGTTGAGTGAGCTCAGTTCAGTGACCTGGCCGTCTCTTCTGCTTGCCGTTGAAAACTATTCTGCTATGAGCTGGAATGTTTCCACTGCTGGCTTTTGGAATTTTTCAAAACAAAAGGAATTTCTTTCAGTTACTATAGATGTTTTTTATTTTACCTGTAGGATTGTTTTCTAAAAATGGGTGTTAACCCCATGTTTCTAAAAGCTTGTGTATGTTTTAATGGTGATCGTACAGTACACCTTTACCAGAAGGGTTGAATCCATGTACCAGTGTAAAGGATGGAAATTCAGTGGTGTAAATGCTTACTTTGAATGGTATTGTTCTTTGATTTTCTGTAATACATTCTTTCTCACCTGTGGCCTCAACATCTGTGTTCTGATTTGTGTTTTTCAGGCTATTTTTTGTAGGATCTCGAGAAGGTCACCTTCCTGATCTGTTGTCTATGATCCACATACAGAGGTTCACACCTGTTCCAGCACTGCTCTTCAATGTAAGTTATTATTGCTTGTCTTTTCAACTGTTCAGATGTGACTATATGAGTTATTTGAAGGAAGACTTTAAAAAAGCACAAGGAGAACTTCAAATTTACTGTCATTGAGGTGATTTCTGACAGAGTGAATTTTGAGAGGCATAAAGTCATGTCAAACACCAAGGAGTAAGAGGTGTTACTTTCATGCAAAAAGCAGCATAAACAGGAAGTTTCAAACTTTTGTTGTTCATCTCACCCCTGTTCTTTTCTGACAGTGTGCTATGACCCTTATTTACCTGGCTGTGGAAGATGTCTTCAAGCTTATTAATTACTTCAGTTTCAGTTACTGGTTTTTTGTTGGTCTGTCTATTGCTGGACAATTATATCTACGGTGGAAGGAACCAGATCGACCCAGGCCTCTTAAGGTGATTTTTACTTATTACAGAATTCTTTAAACTCTGTCTCTTCCATGTAATGTAAAAGTACTATGTAAAATCTGGGCCATGTGTGTTAGGCCTATAGGTTACAAATTGATCAGGGTGCAAAACGTGGCTTTCCTTCTATATTGTACCATGAAAGCTGGCTTGTCTGCTAGGTAAGAATGAGGGATTAGTGTAATAGTATCCTTTTTCATTGTACGTTAGTTCAATCACTGTCCCTTCTCTCTGTCAACTGGCGATTGTCTCATGAAGCTAACATAGTAGTTAGCCTTTTTTGTTGGATTAGAAGTCTCAAATTAGGAATGCTTAAATTAATTAATTCTGTCAGTGTGGACCACAGTTGGCTCTGATGGTGTTTCAGTTCAATACCTCACCCTCTTACCACCTTCTTGTACTTGAATTTGATACACGGCATGAAAGTCTTTCTTGTTTCCTGGGTATTATTGGATTTGTCTACAAACACTTCATGCTGTTACACAGTTTCTTTCAAGACAGCAGTTACCATACTTGATTGCTTTTGTGATTTTTAGCAGCAATTCTGTTTGAGAATAATTCTGCAATTTGTTTATGATTCCAAATAGCCAGATGTGTAATAGGAGGAGCAGATAATTTTACAAAGTGGGATTGAGAGGGAAAAGTCTGTAATTCTCACCAAAATGCTTGTAACTGTAAACAATGAATATTTCAGTAACATCCTGTTCCTTTTTTTTCTGTCTGCAGCTGAGTGTGGCTTTCCCAATAATATTCTGTATATGCACAGTATTCCTGGTGGTAGTGCCCCTCTATAGTGACACGATAAACGCATTGATTGGAATTGCCATTGCTTTATCTGGAATTCCAGTATTTTTCTTGGGAGTCTATTTACCTGCATCAAGGAGACCTCAGTTTATCAACAAGCTTTTAGGTAAGTTTCTTTGTGGATGGAGATGTTGTTAGGAAAGAGGAAAATCAAAGAAGTGAATCTGGGTTTGTTAATGAAAAGGCTTGTGGTGAGTTGATCCCAGGCAGCAGCTAAGCACCCCCAGAGCCGCTGGCTCACCAGCACCCTGCAGCAGAATGGGGGAGAAAATAGGAAAAAGAAAGGTGAGAAAGCTTGTTGGTCAAGATAAAGACAGTGAAGGAAAGGAAAGTAAGTGAAGGAAAAAGGGGAGAAAAACCAAGTGATGCAAAGGCAGGCACTTAACCACCTCCCACAAGCAGACTGTTGCGCAGTCAGTCTCCGAGCAACAGGCACCTTCAAGAAACCCTCCCACGTGCATGTTCTTCTTCCTCTGCCCCAGTTTTGATTGCTGAGCGTGACATTCTGTGGCATGAAATATCCCTTTGCTTAGTTTGGGTCAGCTCTTCTGGCCATCTCCCCTCTGAACTTCCTGCCCAGCCCCATCCTGCTCATTGCAGGGAGGGCAGAGTGGGAGGAAAAAAAAAAAGGCTTGATACTGTGCAAACACTGTTCAGCAAAAGCCAAAACAGGGGTGTGTTACCAACCCTGTTTGAGCCACAAACCCAAAACACAGCACCACAGGGGTTGCTATGAAGAACGTTAACTACATCCCAGCCAGACCCAGTAAAAATGGTATACTGATTTTAGATGGTTTTACACCTATTTACTGTATATTTAAAAGGTCGTCCAGTTTCTACAGATTTTGTTTTACATTTTTATACCTTTCTCTTCAATCAGCGCACAAAAAGTCTTGGTAATGCAAGCTGCCTGTCTTGCTTTACTGAGTCAGCTGTTTGAAGATAGATTTTATGTCAGTCACAGATGGAATTTTGCCTTCTGTTGAATTGCTGCAGTTAAATTACACACTTCTGTCCAGCAGTACACTGTTGTCATTGTCACAGTGTGAGAAAACAGTGATGAGGGACGTGGAAAGGAAGTTTTGTAGCAGAATTGTAGAATGCAACAGATGTGGTGCTGCAGCAGCAGTGAATATGTAAATACTCAATAATCTTGTCATTTTCCGGTGTGTTACTTTGAAGGTCTTGTTTCAGTTTTTTGTTCTACCAATTTTCCACTCTTAATTATAGAGAAAAAAGATTTTACTTGTTACTTAGTGGGGTGCCTAAGAGGAAGAACACCCTAAGACATCAACAGAACAGTTTTAAACGTTATCTGTTTTATAAAAAAAAAAGAGTGGAAGACACTTTTTGTATTAACTTTTATCATTTTGTTTCCTTTAAGAGAAGTGAGGCTGCATTCTTGACAACTCACTTTAATTACTCTAATTACTTACTCTAAAAAGCTGTATGTAGTGTAATTAGAGTTGAGTAGGTGGCTATTCTTCTGATTTATCTTCTCTTCCCTATGCAGGCGCAGTCACACGGAACATGCAGCTGCTTTGTTACTGCGTTTTAACAGAGATGGACACAAATGAAGAAAAGAAGTTAGAAATCAAATCCAACTAAAAATTCAAAGCCATTACAAGAAACAGGAGGGAGGATAAAGCAATTATGACAACAAAAGGGAAGAAATGGAGCTGGAAAAAACGGAAAAATTGTTTCCAGTGGTCTCTCAGAAACACTGGCAGTGTACTTACTTGCAGTTGGACTCTCACATAAGTCGTGCCCTCACGTGACCCTCCTAAACTGGGGCATGTTTTCATTGGATAATGATTACCTACTCATTTCAGGCACACAAGCCATGCACCAATACTGTTCCTTCTTCAGAATTGATATTAAAATGGTAAGAGCTAATGGATCAAATCAGATTTTTGCAGAACCAGGTGGTGAAGTAATGCATTTTTAAGTTAGACTGAAAAACACTTTGACTCAAAAGTCCAGAAGTCATTTCTAGCTTAATTGTGATGGATGTTCGCATGAAATTATTTGCTGTTCTATCTTGGTTCTTATCCCAGAAGACAACTGGTCCCAACAAACTACCTAACTTGTCATTATTAGCAAAAAAACGAATAAAGTTGTGCTACATTATTTAAAGACTGAACCAACCTCTCTCCCTTACAGATAAGTATTTTATTCTGCACTGAAATGTGGTATCTGGCCAGGGCAAGGATTTAATCAACAAAGCTTCTTTGCACTGAAGATTTGATTAACATTTGAGGATTCTTTTCCTGTTAGCTTGTTCACACTTGGTCAACTTCTGACAGGCTTTATCAAACTTCCAAAATTAAAGTGCTCAGTTTGATGCTTGTATGCATTTGTTTCTGAACTGTTTCAGTGAAACACAGTAGCAGTGTTACCTCAGCAGTCAGAAAATTCCCTTGCTAAATTTCAGTGCTGTTCACTGGAAAATGACCATTGAGAAATTCACAGAACAAACCACTTCCTTTTTTTTCCTCTGTAGCAGAAGTTCTGTGGCAGCAACTGTATCTTGAAAGCTAAGTATCAGGGAGAGAAAATAGAAATAAAAAGTAATATTGCCATCCAGACTGATGCTAGTTTGTACTATTTGTAATTCCAAAGCTGTGAATCTGTTGTGATTTTGGCCAAATTTACCAAAATCAGCCTGGCAGATTGTCCTCCTCCCCCCTTCCCCAGAGGAGAGGAAGAGATAAGATTTAGAAGTTTAGAATGAATGAAACTATTTTAATGAAGAATTAATATTAAAATTAAAAAGAAGAAAATAATGAAATAGATACAATATATACAAAACCGTATCAAGCTCCCAGGATGATGGTCACGTCACTGGCAGGCACTGGGGAAGTCCCAGAGTGGACTCGGCGACTGGATTCCAGCTCTGGAGTCAGGAACACACTGATTGGGATCAAAGGCAGAAGAACAGACAGGGTCCTCTTCGGACGTCGGCCATTGAAGAAAGAGAGATGACTCTTTGATCCCTCAGCTCTTACACTGAGCATGGGGCAGATGGGATGGAATACCCTGTTGGTCAGGTTTGGGTCACCTCTCCTGTCCCCTCCTCCCCACAGGTGGGACCCCTCTACGCTTTTCCGTTTCCGACCCTCTAACGGGGCAAATAATGAAATTGGCTGCCCTTGGTTATAGCAGTAAGTATAAGCAAGGGCCTCTCTGCACACCATTCCTTGGCACGGAGCACAAACATTGGTCTTACACTCTGAGAACGAGCAGTTTTCTCCACAAAATGCTGGTAATTTCAGAGAGTTAGAAGAGGCCTGGCTGAGATGTAAAATTACAGAACAGAAAATTGGTTCCGTTTTACTTCAAACCAGGACAAAGCCTAACACCAGGACACTGTGATACTGAATTTTGGTGCAGCGAGCAGTAACGTGAAGCCAGCCCCTATGGCCAGCAGAGTGGATGCATTTCAAAAACATACCTGGAATTCTTACCGTATTTTGGAATGTTTACCTCAGTTAACCTGAGGTGGCTGCACATGCAGATTTTTGTGCACTGAAGCTGAACTAAGTCTTGTAACCACAAGAATATGGCTGAAACAATGCACACTTTGCACTTGAATTCTTGTACTGTCTCCCTGACCAGGGTTATCTGAAACAAAAAGCTGGAGATCCCGGCAAATGGTTGTAGATGCTGAAGACTAACATAAAACAGAGTCTTTATGAAGCAGCAGTGGCATTTAAGATAGTTAAATTCTAGCTGAGGAACTTTGTGCACAGTTGGCACATAAACATGTAGGGTCTCTTCAGTATTTAATGAAAATTGGTGTTTAGCTATTACAATGCAGCTTTTAAATCTTGCGTATGATTAGAATGAATCCAGTTATCTAAGCTGAGACACCTGTTCAGTGGGCAAGCACAGCTTTAAGAGCTACGGTTGTGCCACAGGTCAACAGCTGTATTAACCTTTCTGTGAAACCAAGACAAAAAATACTTTGCCTCCATTACCTTGCCATCACCAGCCAGAATTAATTGATCTGAAGTCCCTGCTGCAACCTACAGCTCACGCCTGACATAGATCTAACACCGTTAGCTATTTCTTACGGATTCAAGTAGGAGAGCGCTGAAACACTGTGTATGTCTAAACAGGCAAGATCAAATTGTTTTAAAGTTTAAGTTAAGGCATGGCTTCAGCTGTACCAACTCCTCTGATCTTTAAAGGAGTAAAGAAAACTCAGTCAAAAATTCTTTATTTACAACTTAAATACACATATATTGTTCTACTCCAATAGTAAAATTACTGGGGAGAGATCCAGCAATAAAATGGACAGGTGAAGGCATTTCACTGCTCAAACACACGTAAAGAAAGTAACTTGAAACTTAGGAACAAATACAGTAGAAAGCACTAGGACAAGGTGCCTTCTTTCCAGAACTTTCACTTGCCCTTGCGGCAGACATTAATCTTGTGAAACCTGACAAATTCATCATGACAAGAAGGGCTGCTGCCGACGGTGCCTCCGGGTACAATGTGGAGGTACCACGGGTACAGGTACAAATGCTTGGGCGTGCAGCTTGCTTAAAACAATAATAATAAAAAAAGTTTCATTCAGAACCTCAGCATCACAGAATGGACAGAAAAATCTACTTTAAAGCATACAGTATCTTTTACTCGGAACAGAAATTTGTATTGTCGTTCACACCCATCAGTTTGATCTCCACCAGCTAAGCTGGCTGCTCACATAGCCAGTAAAAGGTTTTGGCATTTACTGGAATCCCAATCTAGGATCTAATACTTAGGCCTGGTCAGTACCATTAGGGTGACCCATGCTAGTCGCCGACAGTTTCAGAAGCCAGACAGGCAAAAATTTAGCTTAAACCTCATCCATGTAAAGACTGGTTTCCTACTGTCCGAGTGAGCACAACTTTTACCAAACGGTGGTTTTCCACGTTTTTGGGGGGGTTCGTTTTTTTCTTTGTTGTGGTTTTTTGTTTCATTTTTTAAGTTCAACATTCTTACGCGTAGCCATCAGCAGCTTTCTGGATTTTCAATTCTACCACAACAGCAGAATTTAATCTTCAGTTTACATTTCACCTTCAAAAAATGGCTGTTAGTCAGAATCCAAATCCTGGATCTCATCATACCCAAATTCCTGTAGAACCTCCTGCCGATATTTGTTCCATGTTCTTCTCCTGTAACATTGGTCTTCATCACTGAAGCTCTCGTCAGACTCTAAAGAAAGAGCATAAATACTTTTAGATTATCACTTCTTTTTAGTTAAACATTAGATTAATAAACTATTGTAAGTTTCTTGAGCAACACATTAAGACATTAAGAAATACAAAGTCTGAACAACTTCTGTATTAGATGAAGTTTGCATTGTGCTTGGAGTGCCTGGGATGAGGAGTTAAGAAAGCAAAGACAGTGTTTCACAAGCGTGTGAAACCAAGTCATCTATTCCTTCCCAAAACAAGCCATCTTCCGCAAGCGCAGCAACCTGAAATGGAGTTCTTAATTTTGACTTTGCAAAAACACTAAGATTTCTTGCAGTTCCAAGAACGGTGACCCTTCTCTAAGCAGATTGAACCCACTAGAGCAGAGCACTACCCCAGCAGTGCTCAGATAGTTGCTTTTTTAGAGACAGCATGTAAAAATGTTCACAGCACGAAAGCTAACACTATGACAAGCGTACCTTTTTCTCCATCACCTTCTTCCTCAGGTAAGAATTCATCTTCATCGGGATAATCATTACGCCAGTTATTTTCATCGTTTTCATCATCTTCATCTTCATATATTTCCCCTGCAACATCATCATTATCTACCTGCATGTCAACACAAAAACCAACATTCACCACAAATACAGACACTTGGCATTAAGCACTTTTCCACCCCCGATACAACACCATACAGGTCACAAGGAGCCAAGAGATCCTGATCTGCCACAAGCGTTAGTTGTCCAACGGTTGCACAGAGCAGCTGTCAGTATATTCACCATCGCACAGCAATCTGCTTTAGGTGAAAAAACTCGGTGAAGCCGTGCATTTAAATGTTCCAGTTCAGCTTTAAACACCAAGGTTAACGTCTAAATTAACCCTCCTCACTTCAGCAGTCGAGTAATAGATCAGGAAGCAGAAAAAGTAGCTTCAAGTTCCCGATATGCAAGTCTGTTGATCACAGTATCTATACAACGAAAGACTTAAGTTTACATTTAACTTCCTAACTCCACAGTTACCAAAGGGCAATTCTATTACAAGAAAATATCTCATCTTAAGATTAAAGGCAAGTCCCCGAACATTGAAAAATATGTGTGTACCTCCCATGATCCTTTTTTCACCCAACTGCATTTACAACTACATTTTAATTGCTGCCTCCTAGTCACAAACGGGATGTGAATTGCTTCAAGTTTACGTTTGTGTGCCAAAATCTATTTGGCAATTTGAAGCCAGGCAAATTTTTCAGAGTACGTGAGGACTGTCCCTTCAGTTTCCATTGTCGTATCAGTATTTGCTTGAATCAACAGTAACCTGGAAGAACACAGGACTGGCAGTTACAAACAGCTGAACACAGACATCACTGAGCATGTGTAGTACCCCAAAGGATTCTTCTTGGCAACTTCTGATGATAGGACTTTAGGCACGCTTATTTGTGACCTTTGTATTTAAGAAAGATCTGTTTTCCTACATCCTTACCAGTTCATATTCTTCTCTATACGGCTGTACAGAGAGAATGTTTTCGATCCAACCAGGGGCTGATGTTTCCATATAGTAGATGTCATAAACATACTCCTCTTTCTCACGGTGTTCTTTTTTACCGTCTTCAGAAACATTTAAACGCTCACGGATCATCTCTACTGCATTGCACAGAATCACATCTGGATCAGTCTTCTGCTGAGGAAAAAAAAAAATAAAAATAAGGGCATATTTCCACTGAAGTCACGCACACAAAGGTTTAGTTATAGCCAACTGCCTTTGTAGACAGTAGCCAACAGCAGGCTAAGGATGACACTCTGAAATATTCAACCAATACTTTTCCATTGGAATGCTGGTATTTGGAACATGAACTAGAAGAGAAAGACACCGAAGAATTTTCCAATTAATGCAGTAAATCCGGCCATGCCCAGTTCAGAAAACTTCTGGGACAAGTTCATTAAACACTATTGAAGGAGATATGACTAACCCCATAGAACTGTTCATCTGTTTCTGATGACGCGTTGGTTGAAAAGACCAGTTTTAAGGCAGCCTGTGCTTTGTAAAGCGTTACAGTTGCCCCCCCTCGCAGGAAAGATCCACATACAGTAGCAGTGACAACACAAAAGCAGACTACAGTACACAAAGTGTGCAGGAGAATCAATGACAATATGAGAGATGAACAGGAAAAGGTTGACACACCCTACAGATACGCTTTTTATTTCCTTGTTTCCTCAATTAAACACATCAGAAATTTCCCACATAAACACAGAAGAAATTTCTTTGTGCTTTCTCTTTTCTAGTAAGTTATTTCCAATGTATTTGCTTTAGTGACCAGCACTTGAAGGTCTACACAGGCAGGTGTTTGCTGCCAGTTTCTCTCTGCTAGAGCATATCAGGATATCTTGTCCAATCCACAGTGATGTCTCCTGAGCTACTTGAGTAATTCTGAGAAACAGCTAGACCAGCCTTTCACTCATGTCTAAATACTTACAGAATGAAAAAGAAAGCTCACTTCTTACTTTCAACACTTACTGCTTGTAAGTTCTGATGCTACCTCAGTTTCATTCCTGTTTTTCCTAATCAGCAGAATGGCAAGTAACAGTTAACTAGCAGAACTCAAATGTCTCTTTGAACCACGTGCTTAATAAAAAGAGTTCATACTAACGTTTGATGGCAAAGCCCTGAAATAGCCTGGAGGAAACGCTGCAGGATGACAGCTGGTTGGGCTCTTCCTCACCCAAGTACCTTCTTTAACATTAAGCATTTTAACTTTTCCTCAGAGCTGTGATGGGCTGCGTAAGTAAAGCATCCATGTGGACTTACAGAGCATAGAATCACAGAATGGTTAGAGTTGGAAGGGACCTTAAATCCCCCCCAGTGCCACCCCCTGCCCTGGGCAGGGACACCCCACCACACCAGGTTGCTCCAAGCACCCTCCAACCTGGCCTTGAACCCCTCCAGGGATGGGGCAGCCACAGCTTCTCGGGGCAACCTGGGCCAGGCTCTCACCACCCTCACACCAAAGAAGTTCTTCCTTAAGGTAAGAAGACACCAAATTAGATTTTTTTCTTTTCTAGGTAGAGAAGTTAATCAAAACCCACCAAGATCCACCTGGCAGATGAATGTGAGAATTTATACATCAGAGCAGGGTACAGGAAAAACAGGGCGATACAAGCCCTTCCTGTAGCAGCCAACTCCACACAGCTGTCTGTCTCAACAGCATTAGTGCACTTAAGGATCCTCAAATAAGTTATTCGCTGTAAAATACTCCAGCTTGCAAATATCTAGTTAAAGCTCCTATGAAGCAGTGGAACACTTATAATGCAAAAACCTCCCACAGCGATCAGTTTGCCCACATGTATCAGTCAACAGTGACACCAAAGTCACCTAAGTTCGTTTGCTGACCTGGGGGTTTGCGGCAGTTACGCTGGACTCTTCCACCACCTCCTCTTCCTGTTCAATATCAAACAACTGGAATTTCCCACAGCCGTCCGAACTCTCATCCACGGCACCGCTCCCCTTTTGTGAAGCGTCTTCCGTTGCCTCAGAGTCCGATCCCTCACCACCCATCGATGGCTTGCCATTTGTGAGAGGTGCGGCTGCTTGGGCACAGCTGGGACGATGGCTGGCGATCACCCGGTAACGGTTCTCCTTCCTTTTCTCTTGCTTGGAGGAGCGGAGCTCCTGGATGATCCGCTGAGCGCTTCCTAACGAGGGTCGCAGACTCTGAGCTGCTTTCTCTCGAGTGATCACTTCTTGAACGTACTTCTGGAGTGGTTCGTTCTGGGCAGAGGAACAGAAATGGAGGAATCTAATGGCACCACCACCAGAGTCAGTCAGACTCATTCCTGGGAGTGATTAATAACTACTATTACTGGCACTTCCTATCTGAGGGCTGCAGTACCAACCCTCCTCACAACATCCAAAGTAAATTCTCCTGCTTTCAGTCTCTTGGTATTGGGGAAAAAAGTATAAGACATTTGTAAATTGTAAGACTGCTTCAATTTGATCTTCAGACAATACACTTTGTGGTACAGAATAACCCTCCAAACAAAAACAAATGCTTTTTGCAGACAGTGACAGTCCTAAACTCAAGGCGCAATATCCTTTACGATCTCCAGTGAAAACCAGTCCCTAAGAAACCGCAGTTTTATTCACTATAGGAGGCCGTTAACCTCGTAGGGCTGAGCTCCAGCCCCTCACGCCGCAGGAACCCGGGCTTTGCTTACCGACTGCTCTGGAGTTTATAAGCGCGGACCGGTCTCTGGGCACAGCGGAGCCGGTGCTGGGCCCGGCCCGTTCCCTAACGCGCAGCCCGCCGTGCCCTCACGCACCGGGCAGGACGGCATCTCCCACCCAGACGCTTCCCTCCCGGACCCGCAAAGCCCCGCGTGAGGCGGCGCCGCCAGCCCGCAGCGGGTCTGCCCCTTTCAGGAGCACAACGCAACGCCCCGGCTGGGTCACACCGCCCGGGGAACGGCCCGCGGGGCAGCGGTACCTTGGAGGAGACAGTGGCCACCAGCTTGAAGAGGCCCTTCTCCACCGGCGGGTCACCGCCGCCGCGGTCGGTGCGCAGCCGCTTACAGGCCAGGAGCAGCGCCTCGGCCGGCTCCGTCCCGCCGCGCTTCCGCTTCACGCGTAGCACCGCCGCGCGCTCCATGGCGGCTGCCGGGCGGGGCGGGAAGGGGCGGGGCGGCAGCCCC
>JAOXNO010000063.1:27040975-27061952 GCA_028565335.1 Limnodromus scolopaceus
CCCCCCCCCCCCTTTTTTTTTTTTAAAATGCAAATATTCTATTACATAGTATCTGTCTAAGGCTTGTAATGATTGATATCCTGCCAGTATCTATGTGAGATAGTATATGGAACTGTGGTAGTAGTGGTGTAGACAAAACTCATTTTTCTCCGGGATGTTGCTCTGCTGGAAAGGAAAGCCTGTTGGTTACAGGTTACCGGTACATTCGCTCTTTGACTCCTGCAAGCGTACCAAGGCATGAGAAGGCACAGGATCAATGCAAAGAAAGCAAGGAGCATTTGTACAGCGGTGCCACAATGCTGTACTTCCCAGCATCACTCTTGCAAAGTTAGATCCTTAAGACAGTAAATTAGTAAGAACTACCTAGACCGATTAAATGTATTTGTATTGTTTGAAGAGAGCATTTTACAACTATCCATTTCTTGATCACTGAGAAACTAAGAACATCAAAATCTAAAACAGGTTACTTCAAATTTGAAAAAATATTTCTCCACGTATCTCAAAAAGTTGACAAAAGTGCCTGGTTTTTAGTCAGCACAAAGCCACAGAACGAATTTAAAAATAATTTAGACCATGTTAGTTTTACTGTGAATGTAACATTGTTTGGCAGTAGTTTTATGATTATATCCCACACAGTGTCAAATTCAGCTCCTGCAACTGATACTCAGTGAAGTTGATATCAAATTGTAATTTACATTGTTAGGAAAGCTATTAAAAATACTGTACCTTATATTTAATCTTACTACTGAGAAATAGCTGCTGGACAGCACACAAATTGCTACTGATACTGTTTGTTTCTTTTTTTAAAAACATTAATAAAATACAAGCAAGGTAGAAAATAGGATTAAAAGCATTGTTTCAGGTACGAGTCTTTCTGAATTGGGTGGAGAGATAAGAAACCAGAAAAACACATTGCACATATGTGCACCCTCTGTATAAAGAGAAACATACAAAGTGGGAAACTGGTGGTGCACTGGAATAGTACACTAAAGTCTCTGACGCTGTAAACTTGAATTCCTAATTTTATCAAAAAAGGGGAATTGAATGAATCTGGTTCCATTGTTAAGTCCCCATGGGTGACACTTACAGACTACCCTATGGTTTGGCACAGTACACTTTTAAGAGGCAGTCTCTGCTGAAGGGATGCCAGGACTGGAAAATGAGGCATACAAAGGGTCAAGACCAGGTGCAGTGGGAGAGCATGAGAAGTGGCCCACTACCTACTTGAAATTAGCCAATGCTGTTAGTCCAGTACTTTTATGAGTTTCTCTACTTGCAAAATCAGGCTGATCTAAGGAAACTTTCTGTTTACTGTAGCTAATTAAGCCAGTACCAGAGGCTGTGCAGACTTTAAGGTTTAGGTTTCTAATTTTAATCTACTCTGATTTAGCTCAAGGTGATTCCTAGCAGCTATAAACTAAACCAAAACAGGAGCATCTTCAGGAGTTTGTGGCCAGCATAACTAAAACAGTTTACTTAATAAAGTAAGTACAAGTATTAGATTAACTCTTTTCAACACAAGGAATTTGTAATGTAAGAGGAAATAACACTGAAATTGAACAGGAAGTAGGCAGAAGATACTAAGTATCAGTTAATAGCAAAGGGTTTTACTGTTCTTCCAACAACACAAACCCTTCTGAATGTAAATCCCTAAGAAGATGCCAAGTCTCATTATGGACCTGCTTCTCAGCTTTTCATTATTTTTGTTAAGGTTAGAGAGGCTGATTAGGTCAGGTCATGGGGATAAGATGGCAGAGGGGAGCCCCCACCTTTAAGGGACCGCAGTGGAAAGAACATATGCATTAGATGGTAAGACCCCTGTTAGAGTCTGCGAGCGCATAACAAGTGGAGAATTGTCTTGCAGACACAGAGTCACAGATCTGTTCTCTAGTAGCTAGCCCCGCTACGCTTTCCCTTTAAGTGTACTGATTCCTTTGGAAAACTGTTAGGTTATCCTGCCTTATCAGTCATACACTGTTCTACACTTTTTCTCCCAAAAGGTCACTTACACTTATTTTAACTCTATATCTAGCATGCATTTTACAAGCTATTTCCCACTTAACTCTCTCTAGCTAAGGCAGAATGTTGGCTCTGGTGTTACCAATGGTACTACAGGAATCTATTCACTCTACTGTAACATACATATCATCCCATACCATAATTCAGAACTGCCCCACATATGGGAAAGAAAGAAAAGACATTACAGGGGAACTATACTTCTTAAGGGAATAAGTTGCGCTTAGAAAGCTAAAGGCCCGATTCTGGAGTCATCATTCAGACAAAACACTTCAGAATTTCAGTGGGAACACAGTTGGAATAAGGGTAGAACTGTGTTAAGTCTTAATTTCAAATTTTTTAAGTATCCTTAAATTGGACAGGAAGATAGTGGTCTGCAAATGGGATAGTTTTTGTTTGTTTTAAGGTCTATCTGTAATGACAGAAGGGTTTGCCAGTCCCAGAATGCCTTGCTTTGGCTGGTAGCGGATTTTTGAACTCACTTCCATTCTGATATTCCCCATGGTATCTTACTATTTTATCTCAGAGTGGCATGCAGTGCGGGCGCATGCTACTGATGCAAGCACGCTACTACAACTTTTAACAGGCTAAAAAAAGAAAAAAAGCTTTAGCTTCTTAGTTATACAAAGAAATGATGCAAAAAACCATTGAGCAGCACTAACTCACAGACTAATTACAAACTAAATTGTGCTATATATTAGTATAAAAACATGTTTTAGTAAGAATGGCACTGGTTCAGAAGGAATTAGGACTTCCATCTTGGTTCCGTTCGGTCCACAGTGAAGCATTGTAGTACAGGCCTGCCCTGTTGCCTGAGCAACTTGTGACAGTGGCTTTGGGCCACAACCCCTTCCCTTTCTTCCCTTTGTATATCCATCATTGTTGGTGCCTTCTTGGAGTAGCCTGGGTCAGGTCTGGTCATCTTGCCTAATGTGGCACCAGAATAGTTCGTTCTCGTCCTCTGATATTTTCTTAGTATCGTTAACATTTCCCTCTTCTAATCTCTCAAAGCTGGTCAGTTTTAAGGGTCATCTTCTCCTGCAGACACCATGAGACGCATTGCTACTGGTAGGTGGTCTGTCAAGCCTGCTAACTGGGTAATAAAGCTGAACTCTTCCACTTCCTGCAGAAGGAAAACAGACATAAGAAAGAAGGAACTGGAGAACCGGGCTGTTGTACCTCACACCAGGACTCAGCTTTTATGTCCCTTTTTAGTTACTTTGAACTACCTTACTGTATTAGTAGATGTATGGGACCATACTATCGTAAGCTATCTGGCGCGCAGGGCATGTCAGCGCGGTGCAGTTGATGAGGTGAAGCATTTATACAGTACACAGATGAACTACTGGGGATGAAATCTGGTTCCTTTTCCGTACCACCTGTGTTGTTCCAGACAGCAGGTAGTCCATGTGCATAGAGAGGCGCTTGCTGGGCGGAGGGGCTGTACTGCACTCGGTATAGCATGCAGCTAAAAAAGGAAACCTGTCTTCGTTAGATTGAGCTGTTGAACTTTGTGGGAACTTAAGGCAACCAAGAACCCCCCACTCCTCGTGTCTCTGAATTCCAGCCTTTGTTCTGGCAGCGTTTCATAGGACCACATTAAAGTCGCGTAGGAGACGCTGTCTGCTTCCCAGCTTCTGAAAGCTGGGTGGAGCAACCTTCAGGTTCACTTGGTACAATGCAGTTGTCCCCTCTTACAGGCCCGGTACTTTGAGCAGCCTACCTGCCAGTGTTGCTCCCAAAATCCCTAAACTCACCTTAAGTTTGTTTATGTAACAGGTTTACAAACTCGGTACTTGCATGCAAAAGTAGAAAATAGCAAAGCAGCAGGTTCTCCCTAGAGTATGAATTTGAACCCCAGCAGAACAGGCTACGGTGCCATCCAGACAACTTTGTTGTATAAATTATGGCCTTTTTTGTCAACTCTGAAACTCACCACTTTCCATTCCAGGTAGAGACCTTCTTCTGTATAGAGCATATAGTCAATCCTCCTCCCATTTCCTTTCAGCGATGCTTTCCTCCCCTTTTGACTGGAACTGTGGTTCTTGCTGGTGGGATAGACTAAGTATCCTTTCCTTCCTTCTTCACTTTCCAGCACCCTATTTTATTAAAAATCAAAACACAAACTTCAAATGTTTGCTCATTCTGTCCTTTTGTGCATTACACTAGGTTCTCTCCCAGTCCCCAGTAAGGATAATACCTGTCTGAAAGGACTGTTAAACTTGTAAAGCGCATCTTCCTCCAAATGCGTTTTGCAATATGAGGCTGTACTGACTGCTGACAGTGCTCTTAAAGCCTCAAGGCTGGTTTGTTACGGCTGGTGCTGTACTGGTGGACCTGCCCTTGTAGCCAGGAGAACCAGCATCTGAGAGGAGGACCTTGCCTGCCTGGTGTCTGTTGTGTATGGCAGCCTACAGCGCCTCCACTGATTTCCCGTGATGCTGAAGCTAGCAGAGGAGAAAACTGTTTCGTGGATACCTTTCGAACAAACCTCTCCATGCTGATCAGAGCAACTCCATCTGAAATGAAGACAGCCAGCCTTACAGGTGGGGTGTTGATGAGGAATGGTTTTCAGGAGGACACATTTGGGCACAGGGTAGTTAGTTTTGAGCAAGACTCAGCATCAGATTACTGTCTTGGACCCCAAGCTCTTACTTCACTAGTAATGACAGCCTCGTTTATTTGATTCCTGTATGCGACACTCTTTAAAGTCCTCTACAGAGATGGACTTACTCAGCAGGTGTGTTAGGACTGCCCCCATCTTGCATGATTACCCAGCCCAAGACCATAGACAGAAGCAGTCAAAATTAAGAATCAGTTTTCTACATACCAGTCTCATGTTCAGGCAAATAAGCTGCAGCTCTCTTATTACAATTTTTAGTTTGGGTGCTTAAACCTTAACAGTAGGTTTTACACAGAAAACTATTAAGGCCCCAAGTAACTTAATGCAACTTTGAAGTTAGCCCTGCTTTGCACGTGACTTTGGACCAGATAAGCCCTAAAGGTCCTCGCCACTCTATTTTTGCAATAATTCTATGTTGCTGTGCTCTTCTGTGTTGTTTTGCTGTGTTGTATTGGATTTAAAAGGAATCTTGGTTTGCCTTCTTGTATTCTGTTTAAAAGGTCTACCAAAGGAGCGCCAAAGGTGACAGGTCCAACTGTGGGTGCCGAAGCAGGGGGTCGCACGTGGTGACTGCGTGGGAAGGGTACTCTGCAGAGACTGAAGACCTAGTACAATGATAGCTGTTCTGCATGGTAACTGTGGATGCAGAGAGGGGCAGATCAGGTTGTGGTTTTGCTATCCGGCTCAAAACACAAACTACTTTCAAAACCACCTCCTTGAAGATCATTCTCCTTTACTTACCTGCCAAAACCTGAGCTCAAGGTTCTGTGGTTTCCCTTGAAAGAGTTGATTACACCATTAAGCTACATCATCAACTGTCGCAGGAGAAACACTGAGCCATGAACTTGGGTCCTAGCAGGTACAAAGCCTTTAATTTCACCTTGGAAAAAAATAAGATATTTTTTGACCACCCAGTTTTTAAGATTTGACTTTGGATGGGTTTTATGGGGTTGGGTTTAGGAATTTTTTAATGCATGCACGTGAGAGTACAGAATGAAGGAAAAAAAAGAGACAAACACCAGACTCTTGTGATGTGTTTTAATGTTTGAGGTTCAGATGGTTTCTTTGTCAAATTTTGTCTCGGGAAGGACTTGAATGGTGGCAGAGGGGACACAGCACTTGCTACAGTTGATTAGGTCTCAGTAGTGTTATAATCTATAAGTTTGGGTCAGTTGATGCATACAAGAAGTACTTTATGCATCTTCAAAAGATAACAGCGACAAAATTCTGGTCATAGAGTTATTTAATCAGAACTTTTCTGAACCTTCTTTGGGCTTAGTGAGGTACTGAGCGTTCTTATGAGTTTATTGTAACCAGTTTATGAACGTAAGCTTCCTTTTATTCAGTTTTAGGTTGTCATCTAATAGCTCGTGTTAAATTAGGTTACTGTCTGCACCCCATTTGCAAGCTGATTCTACAAAAAGCTGCTGCCTGAAATTATTTTTCTAGGTTCAAGAAAGTAAGCTCTTTGATGGGACTGACCTCTTTCAAAAATTGTATTTATATTTGGCAGAGCTAATTAAGTAACAAAGTAAAAGAACCTGCTGATTAGTGCTGCAGTACTACTGCAAAAAAAAATCTTATTTGCATTAATTTAAAAGATGAATTTGTTTTAGCTTCAATTATGTCCTTTTAAAAGTCTGAATGCTGGGAATTCACTTAACCTGCACAATTGCTCACAGAAGGGAAATGTTAATTTCAAATACATGGGGAAAACTAATTGTAAATGTGTATTCATCTGCATCTGACTAAAACTTGTACCACTCTATGCAATGCTTTGCTGTTTGTCTCTACACAAAGCAGACACAAGTAGTGGACGTCTGACTATGCTGTGCTAACAGTTAAATGCTGAGAATTTAAGTGAACGTTCCTAATTATGACTGATTTGCAGAACTAAACCTGAATTTTGTCAGGATAATTGTCTTAATTCATAGGACACAAAGAAACGGAGGATAAAAAGTAATTGGAACTTTATTTTTTCCTTGAAATATTTTCAGTCCCAAATAACTCCAAAGGTTAAGTATGAAAATTGTGTCACGCAGCTCCGGGTGGTGGTTGGTTTGCAGTGCTGACGGGGCTGCCGTGAACAGAGGAGCCCAAAGAGCAGGATACGTAAGGGAGCCATAAAGCAAAACTTACTCCCTCGTTGTAAAGCTTGAGGGACCGTCTCTTATTCAGGCAAGAAGCACCCCAGTTAAGGAAGATTTTTCTCACTGGTGTTGCAGCCTGTTGCCCAGAATCATGAGCCACCGTCCAGCAGTGGAGACTGGAAAAATTCGCATTTAAATCTTATTTATTAACTGTGCTGTAAAGTTCTCTCCTGAGACAGACTCCATTCAGGTCTTAGAGACAAAAATGGGCTTATTCCAGTGCTTTGCTTGAAGTGACAGTCATCTTTGTGAGATGAGATTATTTGTGTGCATTTCATGAAGCCTTTCTGAGCAGAAGCTCCTGCGGCTTCCAGTGCTGTGGCAGGGCCCAGATCGTTACATCTAGCTTACTAATTGTTCTGTAATTATAAATGACTTGCTTATCATTTGTACCAAGTATGTTCTTCTAGTCTGATGTTTTACGTATGCTGTACTTGACATGAAAGAGATATTTAAGGACTAGTTGTTGTGCTGCTTTTATGGCCTAATTAGTTTAGTAATGTGAACTACTTAATTTTATTTATAAACCAGAGAAGAGTGCTGATGAAGAAATAATTCCCTGGGTAGCTTACATTGCCAATTTGAATGTCTGTTTTAAATGTCTCTAAAGTCTGATCAAGATTTATTATTGAAAAATTTGAGAAAGGATCAATTTTAGGCTGTACCCTGTTTCGCTGTGTATATGAATTATGCTTGTTAGCTAGACAGCACTGCACAGCTTCTGTGCTATTTAACATTTCAATGTCCTTAAAGCCCAGATTCCATTAAGGGCTTTAAATTTTGCTGAACTTATTTAGCAATTCTTATGTTTACTGGTCCCTTGCAGAGATGGGAGGGCAGGCTCTCTTGGCCTCTCGTGAAGCGAAGGTTCCTCTAATATATAAGCAGATCTACATAATGTACACATGCAGGTGTGCACAAAAAGCTAGTGGAAATTCTGGTCTAATAGAGGGGGTTTTTCATCAGTTTAAGAGAAGCATAACGTATTGCAGAAAAACTGAAAGTCATTTTTAGTAGGCAATATGTCTTGCGTATGTTCTGTTGTCAAGTCAAGAATGTTTTCCACTTAATTCATACTGGGATGCTGTATGTAGACACAGGTAGTGGAAGTTATGCTCTTAAATTGATTGTTTGATGGCTTTTTATCTATCAGTAGTGTATTCAGCAATGAAGTTCCACTGACAAATACAAGTAACTCTTCGGGGAATAATACCGCAGAAGTAATTTGGTGACAGATTGTCTCAAAAGGCTGCTTGAAAACACAGGGGATTTTGTTGCTTTTTTTTTTAATTAATTTTTTTTTTAAGAGCTCCAAGCCTGCTTTTGGAACCATAAAATAGAATGTTACACCCACATACAGATTTGCATTTGGAAACTTGATTGTAGGGCCAAATTACCTACTTTTGCTTTGCAGAAATCCCTTTCACTTGTACCAAGTTCATGTTTTCAACGCGTGCATAGAAATGCCTGGAAATTTTGCAGGCTCTTGAATGTGCAAAGTGTGATTTGCTGCAACAAATCCTCATTTTAAATATAAACTAAGCCCAGACCTTATGTCTAGAATTCAGTTTCTTTGTCAAAACTGATACATGGAAGACTTGAAGAGGTAGCCTTACCTAACACGTTCAGTGAAGTGTCCAGCTATACCATGCAGTGTACTGTACTTAGTAAAAATGCCAACATAGACTGTGCCTAAAATAATGTACCATCTCCATTATATTTGTTAACTGAAGCATCTGCACAGACTTATTAATTCAAATAACTTTACCTCTTTAGTATATTTGGGTAATGAACAGCTAGAATATGTTTTATAGTTAGTCATGATAATACCATATTTAGTCCATTAAACTCGCCTTCAAGGTAGAGAAGGTGTAAAAAGGATTATCACATTCATTAAGTGCTGCTCTAAAATTCACAAAGGTTATTAATTTATCTCCACTGGCGTATTATTTAACAAACAGTACAAGCATTCAAGAAATTTATCTTAAGACTTCTGTAAGTTAAGGGTTTTTTTGTATTTCTCTTAAGTCCACTAGCTCAAACCAAAGATACCTATTTCTCAGTATCAAACCCTCCTTAAAAGTAATGCTGCACTACTGTCACCAATAGATATTAAGCCTTATTCCTAGTTATGTCTGAGGTACTATTCAATTCCTCTCTATGTTTGTGAGCTTGCTTTTTTAGGTGTATCAAATTCTGCCAATTTCTGGAATGGGTGTTTTAAACTTTATGGGTTTTTTATTTGAGGAAAACTAAATTTTCTTTTGTTGCTGTCCTTTACAGTGCCATGACCATGGAACTGGCTGCCTGCAGAAAGACTGTCAAACAGGCTGTCACCATACCCTTTCTGATAGTTTCTTGTCCTGTTGGGCCTGTTCAGGTGGGACCAACTCTAGAGACATACAACCACTGGCTGCAGTTGCTCTCATCTTTTCACCCACTGAAGCCAACGCTATTAGACTTAGAGAAGCAGCCACTTTCCCTTCCCTTTTTTTCCTCTTCCCCAAGTACCCCTGAGTAAAAAAACTGTGCTTGGCTGTTGAATTTGGTTTTTTTTACAGTCAATAAAACACCCCTCAATTTTTGACATGTTAAAGAGCAAGCAATGAACTGGCTTTTTAAGGAGTTGTCTAAAGTATGTGGGAGGATTAAGAATTGCATACTTCTGTAGGTTATCTGGAGTGCACACTTCTTCATCATATAATCCTTCAGGATCCAACAAGGTACCTGTGAAAAGAAAGGGAGCTGTGACTGTCCCAGCCTGCCTCCTGTGACTTGCCTCTGGGGAGGCTTCGGGGACACGTGTGTGTGAGGACAGCCTCCGTGTGGGAGAGGGGACCACTCTGACTGAGTGCTTTGTGTCACTTCTCCTCTGCCCACACCTCCCTGCTGCCTGCCACCTCTCAAAACATTGCCTCCGCTCTTCCATTTTCTCAGCCCCAGTGTCTCTGGTTTTCCTTTTCGTCTGCTACAACTGAGTAAAGCCACACTATTAAACAGTTCCACATTCTTACCTTTAGTATCTTCACAGTTATAGTTGCTCCTCTAGAAAAAGTCTTAATTCCTGATCTAAAACTTCACCAAGTTCAACTGAGTTTTACCAGGTATGAATATCTCGGAGTTCCAGGAAATCTTTTGTAAGATGAACCCTACAAGTTCATAGTGTTGTTGAATTGCTTTGTTACATCTCAGTTACATATTTATTGAATACCAAATGGAACATTCTAATCAAAACCTGCAGGCTTTCGCTGCATGCAGAAAGTACAGAAACAATAGTTTGGCTTCCCCCTGAAGTAATTTGGAGATGATTTTAAAAGTAGAATAGGTGTGGGAAGGCATTCAGGTAGCTCGATGCATAAGTTCTAGAATGTGGACTGAAGTTTAAGTCTCTGGTTCTTAATTGTGATTCAACAAGACACTGTTAAGGTTTATAAAATATACATTACAGAAATACGCTTTGTAAATATTTGGTCTCTCTCAAATTACTGCCAGTTAGCTGAACTGCCTGCTGCTTACAGATGTTGTGTCAGTGACAGAAAAGTAAATGTTCATACACTGACAGCTAGAGAAGGTCTTACCGATTGCCCATGGTTTATCCTCCCCAGGACCAATGCGACACGGGTCTTTGTAATGTGTAAACAGAGAATGCTGTTGCTCCAGCTTGTCCTCTGCAGGGAAAGAGCAAACCCAAGAAAAGGCACAGAATCAGCTGTGTGTTGTGAACTATGGACAACTGTGTGTCCTGCCACAATAGAAAAGGCAAGTCCTCTTTCCTGCTCAGTATACATTTATAGTGAATTGAGTCGGTTCAGTAGTAGCTTTATTGCACAGTAATATCTTGTCTTGGTTAGAAATTCCAATAAATGCTTGCTGATAACAGTGCTTCCCTGCAAAGTCTTTCTATGAAAGACATTTTTTGGTAGTTTCTACCCATAAACTGAAGGTTTTTCAACATTTTTCCTTACCCTGCTGTTGACATTGCATTGCTTATAGTGGTACAAAACTTATGTTGAAATAGATCACACAATGGAAAATTGGACTGAGTTCACAATGTAAAAGGCTGTTTGTGGGTGTGTATCTGCATCTTGGTAAGTCTGAAAATAAAAGCTTCTGCTTTGCTTGCTTCAGAAGAATTCACTGAATGTATTCCAAACTATAATAGATAAGAGAAGGGACAGGCAATTGATAATTGGCTTGGGACATTATCTAAATCATTAAAGCCATTCTAAACATAATCAGCATCACCTATCTAAGATACATTAAAATTTTGTTGTGATTAATTTGCAAATGATGAGACAAACTTAATCAATCTGACTGGAAGGCATTTTATCTTACGCTAAAAGGTTTAAAAACATAACAGACCTTTGCAAAAGTCAGTCCAAAGCAACCTGACAGTAAGTAACTTGCTAATAATGTTACCACTAAATGTGAATCCACTGTATGAATGTTCTCATAGTGTTCTGTAAAGCTGGAGGGGAAAACTGAGTTGCAGAAAATTTGTCATAAGCATAAGGTTGATTGTGGACCTGGAGATCTTTGAAAACTACTGTCAATACATCTATGAATAGAAGCTTGATATTCACCGAAACATTAATTACTTGTAGTACCAGTCTGTGGAGTGGGAAAGAATACAGAAAATCATACACAGAATTACAGGAAGCTAATTATTGTTTAAAAAAATGAATACCAAAATGTTAAATTTTCTGTAATGCTAACAAATGTCCCTAAAAGAATGAGTAATGTAAAAACGGAGGAGAAAACTTTAAAACATTGCATTAACCTTGCTTAGTGCATAAGGAAAGAAAGCAAATTAAAAATAATGAATGAAATAGCTTAATTTCAGTTTCCAGGCTTGAGTGAATTTTAAGGGGGAGGGGGGAATGGGGGATGTAAAAAAGCTACAGAGATAGCAAAAATGGTTTTTTTTGTAACCTACTTTTCAGCAGTGGCTGCAATATTTACAACTATTGTAGGTTTTTTTCACTTTTGCTTTAAAAAGGTTACAACAGCATTAATTATACTCTGTACTTGTGCAAGATCTTGGTTAGCGTGCCAAAGCTTCTCAGGTGGATAACACTGACCATATGTTCTGCCTCACAGTTTTGCTCCTGTCTCTCTCTCATGTGGCATAACCCCCCTCACTTTCCATTTGCTGTGTGACTGGGTAGTCTCCCCTTCGGTAAGCAGCAGATTGTTTATTTCCTTGATGGACATCTTTGCCTCCAGGCCACTCCAGCCAGCCAGCAATATTGGAAGCAGTCAGATCACAGCAGATGTGTCCGTGTCTATCCCCCAGCTTCTCTCCATTCATTGGGACTGCCGCAGTTGCTGCCTCAGCCTGTCTGTATAGCAGCGTGGCTAGCTGAAGACCTGTTCTTGATGACATTCCTTCCTTCCTTCCCTAAAAACGCACTACCACTGATACCGTTATATTTTATTCTAATAGCTGTTTGTTTAACTCCTGTATTTTGTAGCCATTACCACTTACTGTTCACCTCCACAGTGCATAATGGATTCTTCTACCCATCAGAGCACTTGCCAGCACCTTCGGACAATTCTGAGTTTCCCTAGGATCATAAACTTGTGACTGATGGACTTTCTGTACAGACAAGCTAGAAACAAGCAACAGAAGGGCTGAGCTTTGGGTTGATGGTCTTTTCCTACCCAATTAAAATGTTTCTCCATCTTCGTTAAAAGCTTCCATTACAAGTGTCTGATAGAAGTAATGAGATTAGAGAATATTAGTTAATTTTTGAGATCAGACAATTCTTGCTTTTTGTTTTAAGAATTTAAAATTATTTTTGGTACAGTCCTTGCCCTCAGACTGAGTTACCTACGCTTCTCATGAGGACTACAGAACTCACACTAGATCCAGTTCACAAATTCACCTGTTAATCCACAAAATCTGGTCTGAGTTGCTGAGTCCCGCTTTGAATGCTGCAGCCTGAGCTCACCTGCACCCTGTGCATCTCCCTGCTGGCACAGCACGGACAAAATCCCACTGCTGACCCCCCATGCACTGTACCTGCCCTGTGCTTGTCCTACCTCAGCACTTCAGGTTTGGCCCAGTGGCACAAAAGGCCCTTGGGCCGTCAGCCGTGCGGCCCGCTGGTCCCTGGGCACCGCTGATCCGTTTGCCAGCTCCAGAGCAGCAGAGAAGATTGCCAGCACATAAAAGCAGCAAGCAGCTCAGCTGGGTGCCTGAGCGGTGTGAGCAGGAAGGCAGAGGGGATACACAAACACAACGCTCTGCACTCTGTGTTGGCAGTTTAACTCTTAACAGAGTACAATATTTATGTTTGGAAAAGGCCACTGTCTCTGTGAACTCACCAGACGTTAATTATGGTTTCGTGGAGTTCTTTTTCTAGTACCCTCAGCATCCAAATATAGACAAAAAATATTAAAAACTTAATAAAATAAAACCCCAGAGCTACAAAGCATCAGTTATTTTTTTCCAAGACCGGATTCAGCAATGTTTAGTTCTCTCTGCAGCATTAATCTCCTATGCATGTGTATATGCACTATCAAATTATTTTTAACTGCATGAATTTAATACTTTTTCTCCATAAAAATCCCATAACATACATGTCTTTCATTAGTAACTGAAATCCTAGGACAGTAGGTGTCTACCTAATTCAGGTAAAGCTAAACCACTGGATCTGTCCTCATTATTGCTACCACAAGTCACAAATTATTGCCCTTTGTGCCTTAAAAAACATTATTAAGCAAATAATTCAGCAGAGCTCCTAAGTGTGAGCCACTCTCCTTGGCTCATCTCAAGGCTAGTAATTTTTTTAGAAGTATCTGTAGGAATGAAATCTTTCCTTGCAAAAACCAGTCACAGTTTCGTATACTGCTGTAACCCACAGGGGTCAAGAACCTTCCTATTCCTTTTTGGAATAGGTAGATGCCAGAAGAAACCGTTGTCTTACCAGAGGAGCAGTTATCAAAGTTGAGATCTCCACAGATTACATCAAACGCCACCAGCTCCTCTGGATTGGCTGTACTGGAGGAGGAGGTAGATTTTCTGAATTCAGACAGCCAATCTTGAAGCATATCCAGTTGCTCACATCGAACAGTAGTATCTCCTGGGCAAACAAATAAATAACCAACAAAAACATGAAATAAGACCTCCTTTTAGCATGTTACACAGCCACATGTTAGTTGCTAAACTATTGTTAAACAACCTGAGAAAAAGAGCGCAAGATAAAAAAAAGGTGTGGCTAATGGTATCCTCAGAACATAGTGCTCAGCCCATTGTAAAGTTCATTAGGAACCACACTTTTTGATGATTTAAATATCTCTTTTTGGAATCAATCATACTAGCCACATCTGAAGAAATAAGAAGACAAAGTGCATCTCTGCTGCAGGCGACCAGCCAAAATGACATTTCTGGCCGCAGGAGGGGGGTTCTGATGCGCTACATCTATAATCAGGAGTTCAGAGTTAAAATCCTACTTCAGACAAAACTGGACAGCATGCTCTGGGGTAAACCACGTGATTTTTCTTTGCTTTGCTTTCTAATTGTTTAAAATGAAAAGTTTAACTTTCAGTCGGTTATTAGTAAATATATGTCCCTGGTAAATTCAACTCACTCATACTGTAGCAGTCCGTCAGAGAGTCCATCTTACATTTGTGTTCAAGTAAGAATGCCTAAACTGGAAGTATTGTTTTGTGTTTTTAAAGGTATGTGTAGATACGGGTTGGGGCAGGCAGTACTGCAGAAATAAAGAACCAGATCCTTTTCCCCAGTTGCAGGGAAGTTACACTGGGCTACGTGTGCTGAGGATGTGCCCCGTTTCACAGGAATGATATTAAAGGGTTGAGACTGACTGGTTGCCAAATATATTTTGTTTGTGAAACCATCTGACACACAAACCAGCTCTTTAATTATAGCAACTAACCATACTTAATTTCAAGCACATTAAGTGACATGAAGTCTTAGAAAAAATTAATTACTGGCTCTCTTAAAATGATTACACGAAAAGCTTGATGTGATGAAAGAAGCAGGAAGCAACATACTCTAGAAATAATCGTTTACCATATTGTCTTTCCTTTCTTTTTCTTTTGTTTTCACTGTACCTATTGTTAACAGTTATTATTTTTCAGTTATTATGTTTCAGACTTGAAATAATACGTCAAGTCAGACCGTTACTTTTCTTCAAAAGAAAAGATTTGTTTTCAGATGCCACAATCAGAAGGAAGAGCAGCAATCCCAAAATAACCCAGTTTTATTTTAACCTAATCCGTTACTTTGTGCTAGCTATTAAAAAAGTGTAAAACACAAATTAGAAACATCAGTTACGTATATGTCCAAAGCTGCTGTCAGTGCCCACTATGGAGATAGGGGATATTTAAGTCTGCGTCCTCATAGCTCGTTACTCCCTCGTCTCGACTGCAGCTGTCCCCAGCACTCTGCAGACTCTCAGAACGTGGACTGGGCAGCGCAGGGGAGCTGCGTTAGCTTACAGACAGACTTTAGGCCTTAGCTCTTCGTTTCCCTACCACTATTAACCTGTGAAGGGTTGGAATTTTTAAGAACATCTCGGGGCCGGGGCTGGGGCGGGGGGGGAGTTGGTAAAACAACAGTTAAATATAAATGGAATTAGAAATGTTCAACCAAGCATGATTTTGTACAATCCTAAATAATTAAGAGAAATATTAAAAACAACATGACCAGGGAAAGACAGAGCTTTAAGTAGATTCTGACACTGACTCATGTCTTCTGACAGGTAATTCCAACAGCAAATAATCTGATTTTTTCTTCCACTCGTGTTATTCCCAACAAATCTTTACCAGTTGGGCTGTAATATAAAAGCAGGTACAAGCGCTTCCTGGATCTGTTCCCTAACCTAAAGCTTCTAGTTACTTGTACCTCCAGTTCACCCAGTGCCTAATCGCCCAGCTTGATGTGAATCCAGACCCATGTGTTCTTGGAAAACCCCTTGCTACGACAGGGCAGGAAGGCCCTCCGGTGAAGACGTAGCTAGAGAAAAGCACAAGAAATGGATCACGTGGAATAAATACAGCCTGGAGCAGGTGACACTAACCACAAAAAGTGTGCGTGACTAACGTGTACATTCTGCTTAACTAAAGATACAGACAAAATTACAGATTCACAGCAGGCAGGAGCTTGCAAGGGACCTCTGGAGGTCCTCTAGCCCACCCCCTCTGCTCAGGCGGGGTCGGCCACAGCAGGCTGCTCGGGACCGTGTCCAGTCAGGCTTTGAATAGCGCCATGGTTGGAGAGTATGTAGCCTTTGGGTATCCCATTCCAGTGCTTAGTCACCTTTGCAATAAAAAACGTTGTCCTTTGTTGAAACGGCACTTCTTGCATTTCAGCTTGTGCCCATTGCCTCTCGTCCTGTCACTGGGCCCCGCTGAGGAGAGTGCCACCATCTTCCTTACAACCCTCCCAGGGGCTATTTACACTTCTCCTCCTGCACTGAACAGGCGTAGCCTTCACAGTCCTGGTGAAGCTTATTCAAATTCATGGACTGTCTTTATTTTGCAGCAGCCGAATCTTTCTATTCTGTCTCATCTCCTTAGGCCAGTACTTTTCTTCTGGCCTGCCTTTGTCTCCTCATACATAACTTTCAGGCATGGTGCGTGTTGACAAGAATGAAGTAACATCCCCACAAAGTCCTGATAATATAAATTGCTCTCTACGAATCCTGATTATGTAAATTGCTCAGCTGTCTAAGACCAGCTTTTATATCCCTGAACTGTCCAGGTCTTTTTGCATTTTCTGTGAATTGCCCATCTAGTGTGGCTTCTCTAGGATGAGAGAGAAGATAGTGCAGCCATTACCATATGGGCATAGAACTCAGGCAGCAGCCTGTCGCAGGCCAGCATGAACGATGTAGCAAACCCACTTAACCGAAACGCACAAAGGTAAAATTCTCCAAAACAGAAAACCCCTGGGAAAAAAAACAGACAGGCAAAAACATTTTAGGAGGATATTGCAAAAGTTGTCTGGTAACATGCACTGCTGTTATTAAAAAAGCATTAACTACATAGTGACATACATCTGCCTGGTAAGAAAGCTGAGCCTTTGTAGCAGCACTAGACACCAGATGACCCCAGGGCTCTGCAGAAAAATAGCCTCAGAAATCTAGAAACGGATGACTTCCACTTCTTTTTAGAAAAAGTGTAGAACTTGTCATAATCTGACATCTCTGATGACTAGAGGTCCCAGAAGTAATTGCAGTTTAGTACACTACCATGACAAAAGATGGGATCCTCTAATGCAACTGGAATATAACTGTTTTCTGAGATTAATGTTAAATTAATGGTATCCAGCTTATTGCAGCTACACAGCAGGCACTGCGTGTGTCTGTATGCAAACGTCACTAGTGAGACTCAGTCTGACCAGATCCCAGTGATCAACAGCTTTGGAGATGAAGAATGAAGAGAATTGAACTAATCACCGGAGTAGAGGAGAAGCCAAACCTGTGTCCAGAACAATCAGAGGAACAGACATTTTAAAGACTGCTGCTGAAGTGAAATAGCACCAATAAGTATTAACAGAAGAGAACTAGGTAGTAACTCCCAACGCTAACATTCAACTTCTTCTTCCAGCCTTCGGCTCTAATTAAATGTTCAGATGGAATCACTGATCTGATTGACTGCCACCAGTGATTAACCAGAGAATACAGATTTGTACTAATTGCTCTACACTCCTTTCCTCAGTAACTGGCCTGGAAAAATGCAAATAATTGTGTTGTGACTGTTCCTGCAGTCAGCCTTTCCAAATTCTTCACGAGTTCTCTTCAGCTTCAAATTTTGTGGAAGGATGAAAGGGTAGTGTGGGAAACCTCAGTCAAAGGATGAAAGGGTAGTGTGGGAAACCTCAGTCACCATAAATAAATACTTCGCCTTTGTTCATTATAGGATAAACATACTTGCACTTTCCGTTCACTTTGGAAATGCTTGAGTGAAATACTGGCTTTAGTTAGCGCTGCAGGCAGGTGCTACAGACTGAGGAAGACTGCTTTGTCCTACTCTGGAAGATGCTGAACAAACCAGCTGACGGGTCCAGTCAGAGGGAATGAAAAGATCCAGTGGAGGTTTTTAGCCGCGACGGGCCATGGGATACATTGGCAGGGAACCTGGCACAACAGAGGAGGGGGCGAGGGCAGGCTGCCGCTGTGGGGATATGGCAGCCGTGCTACTTCAGAACACCTGTGGAATCACTGCCTGGGGACACGTAGCACCGAGGTTACTCCTGATTGCACCCTCACGTCCCTCCAGGCGCTGAGGGGTCTCTCAGGACTGAGCCGAGTTCTGCTGGAGCTGTGTGTGGGCTTGTGGAACGTGGCACTAGGGAAGCGTGAGCTGCCAGAACCTGCACTGCTGATGACCAGATTCACACTGAACGCCCAACAGGGACACGAACGGGGTTACGAGCCAGAATCCAGCGTCCTACATCAGTTGGGCCTGGGCTGGAATAGCCTGAGGCTGGCTCTCTCCATGGCCTGGGGAGGTGTCTGAAAGGTGGGACTCAAAGGGACTTGGGAGGCGGGTGGATTCTGGGCAGCAAAACCTCTCCAGAACATTAATCACTGACTAATTGAAAGACATAAAAGAACCATGTAAACTTTACAGCCCCTTGGAACATAATTACATTCAAGTCTCGTTAAAGGATCCCTTCATTTGTCACCGAAACGCAGCTATTTCCACAGTGGAAATAAAGGACTGCTTCATAGCACAGTTCAGTAATAGGTGGGGAACTGAGAGGATACACTAAATCTAATTCTAAAGTTTTATTGAAAAAGGTGAATGTCAGGTCTGAAGAAATAGTAATTGCTCAGAACAGAGCTGACCAGCCCATCTCTTGATAAAACCATTAGTAGTTCATCCCCTACCGTAAGCAGTTGGATCCCTTCATTTTATACTCGTGTAAGTATCGGAACTGTCAAGTGTAAGTTTATGTAGCCTAGAAGGGAAGCCAAATTGCACTCAGCCATGTATGACAAAATGATTTAAAGGCTAACCTTTTAAACAGTGCTTGTTTTTATAGATAGCACATCTTTACATCCTTGAAGTGTTTTTCGGATAATTTCTTAAATGTGTGAAATGTTATGAATCAGATGATACAAATCAGAAAGCACAGCTCTGCCAAACTTCTGAACTTTAGTTTTCTATTTCCTTACATAAACTAATATGACATATCAAAGGACAGTTAGACTGTTATATCATTGTCTGCTCTATTTGAATGTAGTTTGAACCAGATAAGCCTAAAAATACGAAGCAAGAATATAAGTAGGAAAATGAAAGGTTGTGTTTTACCCTTGAAGAAGCTTTAGGCTGACTTTGAAAACAGAACATTACTTCCCCGTTATTCTTCCCTGCCCCCTCTTCCTCTTTAATATTTCAGGGATTCACAATGTGGTTATCAAAGACCTACTGAGAACACATGACCAGGTAGTAAAAAGGAACAGGACTGGAAGCAGAGGTTTCTAACCTAAAGTAGAACAGCAACAAATCTCAGCTCCACAAAGCAGTCTCACAGTACATTACCATAATTCCAGAGCTAAAAATAGAAAACCAGAGAAGGACGTTAAATTGTTAAAATGTAGCTGAAAAATTCATGAATCGTCTTCAGAACCGTCCGGTCCCTCTCATGTACTTCAGGGACTGGCAGTTTTGTTCCCAGCCTGTCTCTGTGCGACGGAAGCACTGACAAAGCCGAAGGCAGGGGAGCTGCCTGGCGGGGTTACCCTGGACTCGCTGTGGCGCAGAGGTTCCAGGGTCCACCATCTATAATACGTGACCATCTCGCCTCACTCTGCGGCGTAGGCGCTGCCCTCAGGCAAGCTGGGAGGGCTGTGCTCTCAGCAGCACAAGAATCGTAGTTGCATCAAGTAAAACCAAGGATATCCACCCCTCTCCTAAGTTAAATTTGGATCTTACACAAAGTAAAGGTTCGTAGATTTGGCTTTTATTTTATCAGTACACCTACTCTAAGTATAGAATTGATAGGAGTGATGCAAAGCCCACAGAGCATGCTGTGTTAAATGTAATAGTGGAACTGCTTTTAAACTTGACCAAGAGAATTTCTTAGTAAGGGTATTAGCCTTCTAGACATTTATATATGAAATTTGCAGGTCAGAAAACAGAGAATTTGAGCTTATTCCAGCTGCTGACTTCTGATGGAAAAACTGTCCCAACTTGTATCTTCTGATAATCCCTCAGTTATGTACAAAGAAAATTTAATTTATGTGTTAATATGAGTTATTAAATGCTATTGAGTAATGATGATAGAAGTGTATTAGCTAAAACAGTATTTTGGTGAAGAGGGATCAGGGGAAGAAAAGTTCTCAAAGGACATTCTTTGTTTGCGTCCTATAATATTAAATTACTCTGAGACTGAAAATGTGAAGCTTTGGGGCTACACTTGTCTTTCTTCGCTATTTCACTGCTATTTGCAACACACACTGCGCTGTCAGAAATACTGGAGGAGCAATGCTTGCTGCTTTTGCACAGTACCCCCATCCCCCACCCCCCCCCGGGCCTAGAATTAGTGAAAATTAGGACCGTACCTGCAATAGCTTGCAAGTGAGTGCAGGAAATGTATCCCACGATTCTTTGGTCCTGAGGTGTACTTCCCACTTGCACCTGGAAGGGAAGGAAGAAAAACAAGTTGATGAATGGAAGAGCTCATACAGCTCAGCTTCTCACCCCGGCTGCACAGCCTCTGCGCGCAGCATTGCCCTCTTCCTCCGCTCACTCCATCCGACCCCATTTTGAAAACGGGCACGGAAAAATCCACCGGAGACACGCTGGAGCTTACTGATGTCCCGCTTACTGCTGGCACACTGACTCCTGCCTGACCACCCCTACTTCAGTGTTTTGATTTTGATCTGCAACACACACAAACATTTGACTTCCTCCCATTCTTCACGTTCCCATTGGTTCTGTCCCAGCTGCGTTGCCACCCTTTTCCACCCCGGCTCTTGTTCGTAGGCAAGACCCAGGCCCACCACTGAAGTGCCGTGTAGTCCCATCAGCAGTCTCGTGCTCGGTGTGAGACCGGCATGCAGAAGGACCCAATGCCAATGGAATGAGTTTCAACAAGGGCAAGTGCAAGGTCCTGCACTTGGGCCACAATAACCCCCTGCAGCGCTACAGGCTTGGGGAAGTGTGGCTGGAGCTGCCTGGAAGAAAGAGACCTGGGGGTTCTAGT
>JAOXNO010000063.1:27063900-27088667 GCA_028565335.1 Limnodromus scolopaceus
GACCTGCTGGAGAGCAGCTCTGAGGAGAAAGACCTGGGAGTTCTTGTGGACAACAGGATGACCACGAGCCAGCAATGGGCCCTGGTGGCCAAGAAGGCCAATGGCATCCTGGGGTGCATCAGGAAGAGTGTGACCAGCAGGTGGAGGTCATCCTGCCCCTCTGCTCTGCCCAGGGGAGGCCCCAGGTGGAGCACTGGGTCCAGTTCTGGGCTCCCCAGTTCAAGAAGAGCAGGGAACTGCTGGAGAGGGTACAGCAGAGGGCTACAAAGATGAGGAGGGGCCTGGAGTATCTCTCTGATGAGGAAAGCCTGAAGGACTTGGGTCTTCTTAGTCTGGAGAAGACAAGACTGAGGGGGGATCTGATATATATACTTATATATATATATATATATAAATACTTAAAGGGTGGGTGTCAGGAGGATGAAAAAAGGCACCACCTTTTTTCAGTGGTGCCCAGTGACAGAACAAGAGGTAACGGGCACAAACTTGAACATAAGAAGTTCCATCTAAGCATGAGGAGGAACTTCTTTACTTTGAGGGTGGCAGAGCCCTGGCAGAGGCTGCCCAGAGAGGTGGTGGAGTCTCCTTCTCTGGAGACATTCAAAACCTGCCTGGACATGTTCCTGTGGGACCTGCTCTGGGTGGACTTGCTTTGGCAGGGGATTGGACTAGATGATCTCCAGAGGTCCCTTCCAACCCCTGTGATTCTGTAAAGTAGATGGAATCATTTTCAATGTCTCTATCCAAAAAGCAGAAAAGATCTAAGTTGGAAATCTGAACACCCAAACATAAATTATAGTCAGTTGAGAAAACAAGTCAACGGAAATTGGCTTTAGAATTTCTTGTGCAGCCTTAACGGAGTGCCTGACAGGGCCTTGTACTCACCAACCAGTTTAGGTATAGGATCACACTCATTTCCATTAATCAAATAAATACGTATGGTGTGGTGTCCCTGATGTGAAGATACCTGTACTGAGACGGACTTGGGATCTTTCCCTCTCAAAGAATGGCAAGAAATGGCTGAGAAGGACGACCAACGGCCGCTCTGCACAGGTGGGCGAGCGCAGGGACCGGTGGCCGGGGCCGTGGTGTGCCAGGAGCAGTGCCTGCTCTGCACACACCCTGAGGGGGAAAGGAAAGGGGCTTTCATAAACGCTCTGCTAATTTTAAAAAAGCTCAAAAGCAAAAGCTGAAGACATTAAGATAATAAGAATTTCCTTGGAAAGTGCCAGCGTGGAAGTACATCCAAAGCAGCTTGTCTCCCAGATTTCCCATTTCCTCCAACTTTTTTGACTTTTGGGGTTGGGTTTTTTTTTGACCGGCAGTATTGATGTAACCCACCACGCAGAGTCACTTTGAGTGAGTATAGTGATAATGGAGGCAAACATTTGTGACAACTGCTAGGAGAGAAAATAAATATCCTTGCAGCCACCTAGTCAGTCCCCAGCCACAGCAGAAGCACTAGTACATTAAATACGGTCGGAAATAAAACAGTAAGGAAAATCTGTTTCTTCAGCGTAATTGGGTATTTCACAGATGGACAAGGACTATGGGATGTACAGACAGGAAAACTACTTGACCTCTGGAATATTACAAGCCCTGTAATTCCGCATGAAAGCACTCCTTTGTGTGGCCAAATGCCACAGCTCCTTTCAGAGTGTCCCATTCCCCGTGTGTGTCACGCTGCGGGGCCGGGAGATACCCGTCTGCATTCAGCCTGCAACGTGGATCTCGGCAGAAAGGTTCCACTTCCACCAAACCAAGTCAGCACTTCACAAATAGAATATAATTTTTGCTGCTTAATGCAGAAGAAACTTCTAAATTCACATTTACAAAAAAAAAAAAACCCCAACATATATGTAAGCAAATAAGCAGAGTGGCTCCTTCACCATAAACCCGACTGAAGTTTGCTTCAGCTGCTGCACTTCAGTAGCTCTGTATCAGTAACACATTCATCAGATTACCCTTCTGTAGGGGACTCCTTCAGATGGTGCTTTCTATCATCTTAGTTGTGTCACGGACCACTCTTCTATATCTATGGAAATTTATAGGAAGGTAATATCTAAATATAAGTTCCCAATGTTTTAAAAGAGGATAACGATCACAAGAGGAAAAAGTTTATGTGATATCCTGTTAAATTCTGATGTTACGCAGAGGTAAAATTAAAACTGAGAAAATATATCCATGGTTTAGTAAAGTGTCCTAATTATATACTTTTGACAGAAACAAGTTAATATTTTTCAATATTATGCTGAAATATGCAAAATATATTCCAATTCTTGGTACATCTGCAAAGTTTAAGTAATCAAACTAGTCAAACCTTTGGAAGGTGGGAGTAGATTCTGATCCTGTTACTGAGCATTACATTTTGTTAGCTGTTGGAGGAGCATAAAAAGCTCACTACCACTAAGAAAGAGGCTTTTTTCCTTAAAGGAGAAAGCCTACTAGGGTTGTGTTTGGAATTCAAAATGCCAGTTTCTACTGCTGCATATTTACATTTGTCCTCTGCCTCTAAATTAAATAAGTAAGTGTGGAACTGACTGCACTGGATTTTTATTTTAAGTCAGAGTACACAAAAGTACTTGACATCAAGTATTTTTAAGTAAAAGATTTCATCTCTATGCCATAGCACATTAGTACAATCCACTGGAGAACCCGTGCTGTACTGTGCAAAACTGTGTATCAGAGACTTGTTCTATAATGGACTGAGGATTGTATGTCCTCCAGTTAGACTGGCGTCAGGTAACAAATAGTGCTCATGAAAGAAATCAAGCCAACAACGCTACGGCAGAAGATGCTTGCTGACAAGAAAAAAAATGTAATGAGTAGCAATAGTTGAAATTTGAGAGCTTGAGTGAAGGAAATAACTGTAAATTCAATCACATTACTTGCTATCATGGGAATTTTCTGAGATAACTGGAAAATCTTGTACATCTCATGTTTACCATACTCTAGTATAATACATATACAAAGCTGCAAACATGACAAGTATCTTGTCTTTAACTGGTTATATTTATACACATCTGTCCCAGCAACACAAAACAGTTCTATTACATCTGGATGTCAAGAAAAGCATCAACAGATACTTAAACAAAAACCATGGAAATGCTACCTAAATGGCAGGGAGATTTCAATGCCAGCTTCAAACACATCATCGCTGTGTTAATAAATCATCAGCTACTTGGAAGGAAATGTTCTTTAATGCTTAAAAACGTGGGCCGTGCCATACATGAGAAATCTCACTTGATTAATGAATGAAACTAGGTTCTCAGCACTGACCAGTAATGCATCGACAAAACCAAGAGGTTTGTTATGAGGAGAACTTAACCTTTAGTGACAATGTCTAGAAGCTTCCCATTGCCAGGAGGCAGCCATTCAAAAAAATCCGAAATGAAGTAGACAGGTTCTTAGATTTGTGTACTCTGCAACATGAAGGGTTTCTCTCCATACAAGTCCAAGCATATGACATTGCCTCTGCCTCCATGGGAAGCAAATCCAGGTGCACAAACCAGAAGAGAGCTACCATTTTGGCGTACTCCTGGAAAAAAAGCTCTGCAGAGTTTATCACCCCCGAGGCTACATGTGGCCAATAAAGCCAAAGCTGGGAAAGGTAAATAATCTGACTGCAACACCAAGACTCCTTCAGGGAGATGGGATGCTACATGGAATAGCTCCAGCTTCAGCCATTATATTTAATCACACTGTGGACTGTAAGGAGCAAAACCATTCATTTCATCAGCTTAGTTGCCCATGAAGGTGTCAGTTTTGCAGCTGGAACAAATGTGAAGCGTAGTACTGATTCCTGCATTGCTCTTTGGAAGAGGGTATGTCTCCAAAGTCTCGAGCCCTACAGCAAACAAACTCCCAGTCATGGCAAGAACCAAGCTAACGATGCTCATATTATGAATTAAAACTAGCCAGTCTGAAAAGCACACCTGCCCGCCCTGTGGGAAAAACCCTCTCCTTAGAAACAAAAGCATGAATGCTGCATTTGTAACGAACATCATCTAAGTGGGGCCTCGAGTTACTGTTTATCTTAGAAATAAAACACCCAGACAGAGAATAAGAGCAGGGCAGAGAAACAGACTCTACAGGAGATGTGACAGTGACTTACTCCCACAGAAATATTCAGCTTGCCATATGTAGCCAATATTGGTTAAGTTCAAGGGAAGCTCCATTAAAAATCCAGGAGCATGAGAGTCAAGTGAATTATTGCAGATAAAGCAACTGCACGTGCACAAGCAGCGTGTCCCCACACGCGCTCGTGGCTCAGAGCTCCCCGGGTTGTGACGCTCTGGGATGCACTGGCAACAGCACACTGCTTGTACCTCCCTATGTCAGCCACTGTGGGACCCTCACTGCCTATGGAAAAACAATGAGCAAACAATAGAGTGAGGAAGACAAATGAAAGAAATAGAAAATGTAGCTTCTCTTCCTTTCCAGTACAACTTTCCCATTATCTCCCAAATTGTATCAACACCTTCTGGACTTTTTTTTTTTTTTCATTTCAGCACATTTCCAAGACAAACAGGAGGGTTGGCACCAAGAAACTAACTGGAACAGTCAGTCAACCTATGCACAGTCTCCATTCCTGCTACTGTTCAGATCCCAAGGAAAACTTGCAACTGCTCACATTCACAATTCAAGCATTCCTGTCCCACAGAGATGATGTAGGTTAGCGGTAAGATGCATTTTATTCCTGTACTTTGTGTTCTTTGTAGTAGTTTTTTGGTTAATTTAGACATAGTTTAAAAAGATCCATCTTATTTTTAGTACTTTGACAGCTCTGCCTTCTGCCTTCAGGGATATGCAGTGGCTTCTAAAGAAGATGCATTAGTTAAATTATGAATTTATTATAATAAATATATTACTAATGCATATTAAGTAAAGAAGTTCAAAATGTTATAGAGGTCAGCTTAAAATTCCAATTGGTGCTCTGCAATTCTTTCTAGCCACATTTGTACTTCATTATTTCAGAATCCTATTTTTCCCCACCTACCACATGACAACAATTGCTGTTCCATGAACTCAGAGAATTAGTTATTTTGTGAAGCTTCGTTAAGCTTTTACGTGAGGGAATGTAGGTGTAAGTTGGTGCCATGAAGGGCCACGAAGGGCTCTTCCTCTGCTGAAGAGGATAAAGCCCACAACTCACATTCTCTTAAACCCATATTTCATTGTGCAAAACAGTTTTAATTTGTCCCCATTAATGAAGGAGAAAAAGACTGTGATTAGTAACATCAATTACGTCAAAGTGAAGGAACATGGTACAGTGCCAGGGTAGGGTCCTTTTCTTCTTTTTAAAAAAAGTCTCAGGCAGCTTGTTGGACTCTGTCCAATTCCTGCATTAACATTTTATAGCAGAAACTGAACATGTGGGAAATGTTTAGGTTACCCTCCTGACTTAAATGGCACAGCTTTAGAGTTCTCTAAACAAACTGGTGAACAGCACTAGACATTTCTTTTATACATCTTGGGATAACTGTTGGTACTGGACAACTGGTTGAGGACAGAAAATCTAACCATTGAAATCTTGAGATGATCTTTTTTACTGGGCTCAGGAAACAGCCAGTCCCCTTTTTGCAATCCTTGGGTAAGAAAAGCTTCCCCTCAATATGCTGTGCAGCTGCCTAGCACAAGTTGCCCCTTCGCTCTCAGCCACAACACACACACGTTGGGGTGGGACAGTAAGGACAGCTTAAATTACCCAAGCAACATGTATCTGCATCAGTGGTATCAAAAAGGAGAATCACAATAATTCAGGGAACCCTCATTTTACCAGACAAAACAGGCACCTGGAGAGTAGTAAAGAGTAAAAAATGGGCTTTGAAGGAGTTGTGCAGCCAGAGCTACCGCTCCTTCCACCATCTGTCACCGCCGGAGCAGCTCTTCTGGAAACGAGTCTAGCTTTGCTCATAAAGCAAAGGTTGCTAGGTTTCCTTTAAGCAATAAATCATAACATGTTCTCTGCACAATTACTGTACTTCCTGAGAACAGCATTAATTTTCAGAGAATTTGAAAAGTAAATCTGTTAATAAGCTTAGGAATTAATATTAATTAAACACAAGTTCTTCCAGAAATTTAGCAAAAACCACAAGACCTATTTTTTCCTTTTGCTTTTGTTAGAATACTATTGGCTGTTCAAACGACCCACGTCAGGCTGCAGTTTTGCTTTTGCTCTATGCTCACATACTGTGTTTTAAGCAAGCATTCTGATTTTTGCTAAAAATCTCTCTCTTGGCAGATGCCAAAACCCAGAATAATTTTCTACTAAGAACAACAGGAAGAACAGCCTTCTATGCAATATATTTCACAGAATCACAGAATGCTATAGGGTTGGAAGGGACCCCTGGAGATCATCCAGTCCAACCCCCGCCAGAGCAGGTCCACCCAGAGCAGGTTCCACAGGAACGTGTCCAGGCGGGTTTTGAATGAGAAAAACACCTCTTTCATTCTGCCCCCTACCCCAAGAATGCAGTTACATGTCTTGCATGGCTTAGATTTACAGTTACAGCTATCACAATTTAAGGATAAGAGAGAGGCAAAACTTGGCAGCAGAAGTGACAGTTTTTATTAGATTGATACGTCTGGAAAAATATGGACGAGCTCTCCAATTCAGTAACGCATCAGGTCAAGTTGAGATTGTTTTCTCCTTTTATTACACTGCTGTCTGAATCTTACACAGCATCCCTGAAGGACAGTCTAAGGCTACGTACTAACCCCTCTTGCTGAAGACTGATGTTGACAGTTTGAAACCTTCTGGTGAATTACAAATGGGTGACACATTACGCAGTTTCAGCTCAGCACTCACTGATACCTTCTACGCTTGATTTGCCTGCAAAATCATCACCCAGTTTCTGAAAGGGACACGTATTTTAGAACTCCCTTTAAATTCATCGAAACCACTGTGAGATAAAATGATGTACGTGTCGAGCCAACAGCTGCGGAGTAACTGAGCCCACTGCAACCTGCGCCGCGGCACATACAGACCCACACAAGCTCCCTTCTTCGTTGGGATCGCTGGCACGGAGTAGCATCTGCGCCAGTCCCATCTCCCTCCTCTCTCTGTAGCAGAGCAGCAGCAAGAGACAATTGGAGTTATAAAACCTACAAAGCAGACTAAAGGCTTCTTTTCTCAGGCATTTTAAATTAATCTGAAATGCAACACGAGAACAGTGAGTCACGGCAGAGTCTCCCAAGGGCCCAGACTGTCAAAGTATGAAAATGGATTGGCTGATTTATGTATTTGCTAACTTCTTCTCTGAGTCCTTAGCAGCAACTGGGAACAGTGGTTTAACACTTCAGACGTGAAAGCGTCACTTAAATGCAACTCATATTTCCACCCTCCTTCTAGGATATTTTTTCTGTCACTGTGTCCCTCTTATGTCCCAGTGAGACCCCAGGTTGGAGACAGAAGCACTGCTAGAGTTTGAAGAGATCAAAGTGCTGAACGTAAATTAGTCCTGCAGCTATCAAGAGAATGGCTTTGCACACCAGCTCCTCACAGCCACCTCACCCCCATGCCTTCATGGGGGCTGACCTGGAAAGTATCAGCCTACACCGATGGAGAAACCAGTCTGTAAGCTGTCAGGAAAAGGCTGGCGGCAGCACCGGGGGGACAGCCATCTCCAGGAAGAGAACGGGCCAAGGCTAGCAACACCCCTCTGCACAGGTCTCCGGATAGCTGTTGGGCAGCAGGAAGTCAGTAGCATGAAAGAGTGTTAAAAGCCTCCATGATTTCCTTCCAGCTTCTTTCCCTGGCTGTGACACCCCTGGTGTTAAGCCACAATCAAATCACTTTACCTTCCTGTGCTTCAGTTTCTCCTTCTCAAGCAGAGATTGACCTTTGTTTGTTACGCGCTGAGACACACGGATAAAGAGCAGTACGTAAGATCTGATTGTGATTACAGCTACTAATAATAACCCTTGAGCTGTGTAAGTCTCTCAGGTAAAATAATTCTGTATGACTAAGCAAATCTCTCAAATCCTCCAAAGCTCCACCTGAACCTTACAATCTAGATGGTGAGGGCAGGGCAGGGAGGAGGCAGGCAATGGAAAATCATTTCCTCTTCACTGGAAACAGAACCTATTCTGAAAGGACAAAAATGTGTGAAACACTTGGACCTTGGCAGTAGGGATCTGTTTAGTAACACAATACCAAGACAGTTTTCCTTTTTGTTCAAAATAACTCAACCTTCATTAAACGTTTAGTTCCAAGACTTTTAATTTATATCCCTAACATTTATATTTGTAGTAAGGAGCCAAACTGCACTCATTAAATGAGAACCAGTATCTTTCTGGGAACATTCTTAGGAATTTGGATGTTGAGTCTTTCCTGAGGTTCAGAAAGATTTGAAAAAAGGCTTCATCCTTCCAGTGAATGGAAACATTAAGTGATTTTATCCATATTTTCAAAACACACAATCACTTGCTTCTCACGACTTTTGTTTATAAACAATATACAGAGCAATTGCTCCTTTATTCAGGGCTGGAAGCTGTGCAAGGGGAACAGTCGTCGTAAGTGTACCTCCAGACCAAAACTCAACTGATGTCTTTTCTACTCCAGAGATGGGAGCACCGTGCTTCCCACGGGGGTCAGGAGCTGAGAAAGGCAGAGGGTGCAGAGGTCAGAGAGAGGTACCGGCGTGCCACTCCGGGACGGAGAGCAAGCAGGAAGCTCTGGTTCTGCAACGCTGTCTTACTGTCTTTGAAACCACACTGAGGTAAATACCAGACTAAAATAATACAGATTATTTTAATATATTGGATATAAAAAAAATAAAATGTGTATAAACCAGACTGGATACGTACAAAATATTGTAAGAGACAGTAATATTGGATATAAAAAAAAAATATGTATATAAACCAGACTGAATACATACAAAATATTGTAAGAGCCAGTAAAAGAAGTATGGATAAGCTGTCCGTTTCCAATGGCAGCGTATTGCCTAGAATGACACTTCCAACCACAGTTAGGAGTCGCGGGGGTGGCAGCAAGGTACCCAAGGGTAAGACCTCGGGACTTCTGAAGTTAATGGATTGATTCTCGCTGATTCTCACTGATGTCAAAAACAAGCCAGGCTTTTACTTACTGTAGCTTTTGTCTCCAGAGTCCACACACACTCAGTTGCGCATCAAGAAAAACAACCTTCAAACTTACTCTGTTTCAAAGCTAAAATTAAATAGATCATTCCTGCTTTGCTGCTTTTTTTTTGTCACACAAAGAAATGTCCAATGATCACTTAATGTACAATTAAGACAGAAAGTCATTTTGTATCAGGATAGACTTAACTCAGAATGAAAAATATTTTAGGAATGAAGTACAGTATGTCAGACATAGACATGAGGAAAAACAGTCCTTTAGCTGGGCCAGAATTCTGTCATATTTAAAAGAATCTCATCGTCTTTGAATCTTCATAATAATTGGTCCCTATTCCCTTCTCAACTGTAACATTATTTAACAACTCAAATCCATAATTAAGTTCATCATCCCAGTGGAATTTTGAAAAGAGGCTTAATTTTCTGCAAGAGAAATGGATCCACTGCAGCCTGCCAGTGGGCAGCAAACCAGTGACTCAGCAACGGGCAGCTGAAAGCAGATCGGTTTTAATCTCTTAATCCCTACTGTATGCATATGTTGAAGGGTAGTCTTTTATGACCCTAGCAACATTTACGCTGTACAATGTGTATGTTGATTTTTTGCATGCAGCACTTCATGATGAAAAAAATAAACTTTAGCTGTTTATAAACACATAAGAGTACAGTATAGAAAGCTTAGACCCAATTTTTAGAAACCGGTATTCCGATATAGGTAGGCTTTTGTTTATGTCGAATGTATGGAGTACTATTAGACTGCAAATTCTAATATTTGGGGGGGTTTATGGAAGCCACAATACCAAAAGCTTTTGCTTCATTTGCAAATTACAAACAGCAAGTACAAAAAACCCCACTGATCCTTATTAACAATCCATATTTTTAATGGCTATTAATGGCTTTTGTTGAGAACAAATGATTTTTCTTGAAAAATGAGGTTTTTTTGTTGTGACCACATGCGGTAGAAAATACATATAATTTGAGCACCTAATGTATTTTGCTAACATTCAAAAAAAGTTCAGTTTTTCGTCAGTGAAACCCATTCCAAACTGTGACTAAATCACAAAATCTGAAATGCAGTATCTGGGAGATCTTCAAATCTGTCTAGGTTTGGGTCTACAGATTTGAATCTCTGCACAGAGTTTTGGTTCTTGATTAGTCACAAACCAGAAGAACTCGCTTTCCAGTTTATGAAGAGCACAGCCAGACTCATCCAGGAATTATGCACCAACAGCCACTAGTCTTGGAAAAGACTAGTGATCATTACATGCAGGCTTTTATTTCTACTTTTCATGATTTACTGAAGTATAACCCCAGGCTTCCTGCTCTCACTACTATTAGTTAATTTAAGTAAACTGTGTTAATAAAAGTGAAAAACCTCTCTGCTCCCCTGTGTCCCAGGCATTTATTCTTTTTACTCTTCTTCGTGTCTCTCCTTAACAATTTTTTTGCAACCAAGAGAGAGGGACAGCCATATGTTTCCTTGCAATTATTTCAGTTTTATTCTACTGGCATTTAGACTTCTGATTCTCTCACAAACACACAACATGCATAAGCTGGTTTCCAACTGTAACATCCATTGTACGATCCTTGGTTATGAAGCTTAGAATTTGTGCATGTTACTAAAGAGATTTCTGTATCAAAGAAACTAAAATTACGTGAAAACTACATCATTTTTTGACACTTGAAATCATACTCAAGTTCTACCTCCAGAAGTCCCTCATTATTTCATGCACATCCATCACTGTAACACAGTGCCTAGGCCACAAAACCTATATATAGGTTATAGCAGGTAATCTAGATCTGAATATTGCCTCTTTGAATGCTAACAGAAATGACTGAGAGAAAATACGTAACTTTATAACTTGTCACGTCTATAGAGTCAATATTTACGGCTTCAAAAAGGCTCTTACCTTGAGAAACAAGGCTCCCTTGGAAGCCAAGGAGTCCGTTCCTCTTCCATTGGGGTAACAGTGATAGGCAGCATCCATAACAGGATAGCGGCTGGCAAAAAGTAGACCACTGTTCACAAACTTAAAGCTACAGCAGCCATGGCAACTATAGACCCCAACATCATAGACAATGTATTCAAAATAGTGATGAAGCTGCTCTTTCAATTTCTCCGCAGCTCTTTTGTCAAACACCTCCTGCAAACACAGAAAGTCCAGGTTGGCAGGGAAGAAAGCGGAGATCTCATGATCAAAGGTCTCATCTGTATGTTTCTTTTTCCGCACTGAAGTCTTCTTCATGATTGAAGCTTTGTAGAGGAGCTTGTTGTTGACAGTGCTTTGGTCCACTGTACCATCTCCAACGCGAACTTTAACTAAGGACTCTCGTGAAGCGGAGTAGCTGTCTAAACTCCCCGAATCGCCTTCTTTCTGTTTGTGGTTTGGTGTTTTTGAGATCTCTGTGTCACCTTCTGGTGAGGGCTCTGCTGGGCCACTGGCATGAGCCTGGCCATTGACGGGATCTGGTTCTGTGTCTGACATGTGGCCGTTATCCTCTCCGTTTATGCGGACAATGCAAGTGTTTTCTTCTCCCTCATTTGACTCTCCAGCTCCACCTTTATCTTCTTGACTATCCTCACTGTTGTTTGAGCCAGAATTGTCTCCTTTATACTCCATTGATGTTGTCCTTTTGATGCCAGCATTAACAGTACGATTAGTGTTATCTCCACCCTGGGGGGAGACCAAGCTGCTAAAACTTGCTGCGCTGATGGATGTGTTGGTAGGAGAATCTATGTATATTTTGATCTGTGGTCTGCTTGCCCCATTCCGGATCCTACGGCCAATCTCTTTAGCCCTAGCCTGTGTATTGAAAACGTTATTAAATCTCGCCAGCGAATCTGGCAGCAGGCAAACGTTGGCACTGCCAAAGCAGAAGCTTTTCCCATTCCCTGCAGCCTTCCACTCAGTGAGCAGCGTGGCTCCATTGGCGTGGGTCTTGTCTTCTAGTCTGGAGTAGATGTACGGCCGCCTGGCTGACTGGAGCGGGGACCATAACAAGAAGCCAATCAGAGCGAAGGGAAGCGAGGCTACCAAGAGTGCCAGGTAGATGGGAGTGGTAATAATGATGCAGAGCGCGTGAAAATAGCATGGATCATCTGCTCTTTGACGTTTTTCATAGGTGGTTGGAACAAAAGAGGCCACAAGCCTATCCGCTAGCCAGTAACATGGGAAAATCAGGCCCCAGGAGAAAGAATGCAGAACTGACAGAAAGCTGTTGGGAAAAGGGGAAGTGTATAAAACCATTGCAACTTAATTATGACAACACTTCAGGGCCTACTACATGATGTCACTGTGTCAAGCATCCATAAGAACACTGGGAGGGCTGGGGAAAAAAGGTCCAGTCAGGAGTTTGGTTTTTTCCAGTGAGAGTCAATAACAAAACTTTAAGAGCACCATTTCACTGTCCCAGAGTAAAAGTGAAGCAAGGCCACTGTTTTTGTCTGGCTTTTTGGCATCTAGGTTTGTCCAAGGATGTCATTGTTCACTGGAGGCTGCCATAACGAATCACTCCAGAGGCAAAAAGGAAATCTGTAAAAAACAAAAAACACAAAACATATGCAACAGTTATTAAAAGTTTAAAGCAGGTTTTCTCATGCCAATTTTGCCTGCAATCTAAATTATTTCCCTTTTTTTTGTTTAATTTAGCATTTTTGATAGCCTGTTAACAAAGACGATGGATCTAGGGCAACTCCAACAACAAGGGACTGGTATTCCCGCAGATGGAATCAGTCCATGGACCATTTACTGCACCTGGCTAATGTTATCATGAAACACGTTTCTATTATGAATTTTAAGCCTTACGTTGAGAAATACAGTTTGGAATTTATTTTCTTTTATAATCCATTCACACTAATATTTACATTTATTTATGTTAGCTTGCAAATGGTGTTTAGAAGTTATCTTTAGGCTTCTCTAAAAGACCATTGCATCTGGTATTTTATCACTAGAGCTATATTTGCTTGAATTGCCAAGGTCCTAAAAGAAAAGTACTGTGATGGCAATGGCAAAGGCACCTTGTATTTAAGAGTAGAAAACATTTGTTTGCTATAAAATATTATTTGCTTTGCTGCCCTTTAAAACAAAATGAGTTTATTTAAATCAGTTAAAATACTCTATCTATGGTTGAATAGGGTTCCAAATTTTTAATATTCAGTTTATTAAAACTACTAAGTCAAGCTACTTTGCTTTAATATTTAGGTATTTAATACTCACTACTTATGTCAAGCTGCAGTTCAGTTTCATTCAGCTAAAGCCCAGAAAACCTCCTGATAAGATTTCCTATTACAGGTTTCTTACATATAGTGAATACTTAAGCAAAAGATCAATTAATTCTAATTAACATCATTGTTTTTAAATTTCAGTTTTCAGCTTTGAAGGAAACAATACTAATTGAATACATCAAATAAGAAAAACCATTTCACATCTTTCCTCTGAAGACAGATGATGTCTTTCAAAAGTTTTGCTACCAGTTGGGGAACTCTGATCCGAGGTATTTAGAAAATACCACGATTAACCAAAGATCTCAAATTGTGAGGGGTCTGATCTTATAAAAAAAAAAAAAGCTTGCCGGTATGCATCGAGCTTACATACTTTCCTAAAAAGTAATTTAAATCTTCTTAACAACTTGCAGTAAGTTGAGGTTTTAGCACAGGTTTTGCTCATATGAAATGTAAATTATTTTTAAAAAAGAAGCACTTGTGTTAATCAAACTTTCTCAGCCTTGAGAACGGTATCACCAGAGAATGCACCGTCACTCTCCTTCAACTGCGATTGTGACGTTACACAGTGAGAGGAGCAAAGCTGGATGGCTGATGACGGCAGAACTCCCATTTATAATGTTCCAAGTTTCAAGTGTAGAACGTTAATAATATTAAGCAGCACTGGATAAAAACCATTCACCAAATAAGCAAAACAGAGGATCTACACGGCATCATGCTTCAAACCCCCTCTTTATTTTTGACATATCGGAGAGATGAAAATTGCATATGTATATTTATTGCCATAAGTTCAATTAAAATTTGGGGTTCCCAGGGAGCCAAAATTAAGGAAATAGTAGTTTGATGTGTATTTTAAACATTCTGCAGGGCACCCAGAGAGATAAGGGCATTTCTATTTCTATTTACTAGCAAATAAAACAACGATATGGGACACAGAAGAGAGAAATACAGTTTTATAAAGCAGTGCCGTCTTAGAATAAGAATAAAAACGCAATTCTTCAATTTTCTCTCACCTTTTAGATTTCTGTTTCTTCAAACCAAGCCCTTGCAACTGATTTGTGTTCCTACCGTCGGCATATTTTTAATGGTGGTACACATGCAATACCAGACTGCCAACAGAGAGTCTAGTGTACAGGTCAGAAGCAATAAGTAAGGTATTAACAGAAATGGCTTAACTAACTCTCTTTTTCCCATACATATTTTTTGTTTATTAATGATAAGAAAATTCTTCCCTCAGTCTAGATTCCCTATCAGCAGGACCGAGAGTAGTCACAGCACATCAGATTGGTAGCTACACAGTTTTTGGTAGGCACCATGGCAAAGAAGCAGTTTAATAGAGGAAGATGAAGATGAGATAGTTTTGTAGGTATTTCTTCCCAGAAGTGAAGGCAACCCTGGGCCAAGGAAGTGAGTGTCAGTCTGAAAAACGTAGTAAGGTGGTGAGAGGGGCTTGTAACAAAACTGACTGGAGATGGGAAACAAATTCTAAAACAGAATGAGAAAAATCAGGTTGAGTGGGGACAAGATTATAAAGGCATTCAGAAGCGAAACCAAGGAGTTGGTACCCAAACAGCAGAGAGGAGGCAGTCAGTGAGCACAGGCATTAAAAAGGATGGCAGTACCACAACAGAAAACTGCTTCCAACCGCTGTGCCCTGGGCAAGCAAGGACACCTGTGTCCCAGAGATGTAGAATCTTCAAGGCAGCAAACGGTGCTTAACAAATACGCATGCACTGCTATCAGGAAAAGATTACCAAAACCTGACTGAAAATACAAAGTGGGGGGAAGAAGAAAAAGGAGCTGCTGTACTGCAGTGACATCCTCCCAGCCTTCTGGGTGTGAAAACACCCCTGCACTGCTCCCAGCCAGCTGCACCAGCACCAGGCAGTCACGTACGTTTAGTGGGAGATACGGTGCCGCGTATTTTTGCCCTGATGGTACTGTTAAGATGGAAGTTCAAAAGGTTGGATCAAGGGAGGTTGGTGGGGTTTTTTTGTTCTTTTTAATTATTAGCTTAGTATAACTTTCACCATCTTATGCAACATGTTTGAGTTTAAATAAATGAGTGACTAGTCAAGTGCCAAATAACAAATGCTTGGCATTTACTCATTGCCAAAGGCATTTTAGGCTGTTGATAATAGGGGGAAGCCTGGCAGATTTGTTTCCCTGAACGATTTTTAGGACTCTTCAGTAAGAACGTTCAAAAGAGATTCTGGCATCTACATATCAGATTGAAAAAAATACCTTAAAACCTGTCCAATTATGTAATTACCATTAGACAAAAAAGAACTGTAAAGAAGTTATTCTGTTCTATTGGATGCTTAAAACGCTTTCTAAAAGCCCTGTCTCTTTACATAATTGCTCAGCGGACCAGAGAGGCTCCTGTTCACAGCAGTGCCAAGGGTACACAGAACGCTGTTGGCTGGGGCAAGGGAAGTGAGGACAGGTTGCAAACCTGGTATTCCAACTTTCAGGCTAACGATCTTTCTGCTGGAAGCTGCGGTTGTGCTGCAGATGATAAGGTCAATTTGAATTTAACTATTTTAAAATAACACACCAGAAAAAAATGCAGAACCAAAATGGATCCATAATAATTTGTCTAACTGGGTTTTCTATAGATAAGTTTTTTCTGAAGTGTATGATGACAGGGTGTTACAACTCCTAGTGAAATGTGACTTCGAGTGACAACTTTGTAAATAGAGTAGTCAACGCCTGCTCGATGCTGTGATGAAGTAAAAAAATCAATCCAACATAACTCGTGCTGGTTCTGTTATGGAACTGCAGCATCAATAATGTACAAGATAAACAGCTGTCCAGCAAACCATAAAATGCTCAACTAAAATGGCTTCACAAAAGGAATCACCCAGATTATGGGAACATGCTAAATCTAAGGAATTGGTGCTTACTGTAGATAGAACACGCCATCATGTGTTTTAGCACAAAAGGAGAAATGAACGCAGTCAGAAACCTTTTCACAGGATAAGATGACACAAGTGTCATAAAGCAAATTGGTTCAGACTGAAGTCTGTTTTAACAACATTTAGCAAGAATGTAAGTCTTTGTAAACACTGAGGATTGAACGATGATTCAAGGCCACACCGGGGCTCCTACACTTCCTCTGCCTCGAACAGGGACAGTACCTTTGAAAATCAGGGATTGATTTGAGCCAGGTTTTGAGCAGGTGCCAGCTGCATTCCTCGGTTCTACCCAATGGGGATTTGAGTAGAGAGACTGGTTCATCCCTTTTATTCCTTGAATTCTATTAGAATTCTCACAACTAATGATATGGAAGTACCAAAATTCTGGTACCACAGCAAGTTTTAAAATATAATAGCTAGAGAAAAGGGAGGAGGGAATCGTGAGCTGGATGACCTTTAAATTTTTGCATCTTGCAGACAGAAAACATCAGCACACCAAGGCCCTAATGAAAAATACTCTTCTTGCCAGTAAGATATTATCCTAATTTATTAATCTTACAGAAGAAGGAAATCACACAATTCCCCAAAGCTCTGTAACAGCCTCACTGGCACACACAGGAACAGGAACTAGGTTTCCTACTCTCAGCTCCTCGCTACACAACCATATGCAGGGTAGTCCCTCAAAGCCACCCAAAAAGAGAGAATGGCAAGAGTCATGAGAGACACGTTTTGTCTCTGCAAGGATTTAAAGGGTGAGGGAAAGCATCACGTGAGTCAACTCCGACTTGGAAAATATGACGTTAGTAACATCTCTCCTAATGCAATGGTTTAGATGCAGCCTAAAGCTAAAGTGCCTAATTCCTTGTGATGAAGGGTATTACTTGATAATCCAATGCCTCATTCATAGGGGTTTGAGAGATTAAGGGAGAATTTAAGATATTGCAATGAAACAGATATTTTTGTACGCTACAAAGACGTAAACTGCAGTCTTGTTTAGTTGTTTTTGTTATTTTCTAAGTGTTTGAAGGCTAAAAAAAGACTTTATTTAATTTTTTTTTTATGGTGCCAGTATAGAACATCTCAACTTTAGTGATGACAAGACATCAGGTGGAAAGGTTTCAAAGATTTTTATGATTATAATTATGCCCAGAAGTATGCTAGAGACATCATAGATCAAAAGAGATGTTCCTAGCTCCAGCACAGCTTGCAAACTAAATAAAGGACAATACAAGTCAACAAATAACAGCAAAACAGGAGAAAAACAACAAATGGTATAATAAAAAGGTTACACAGACAGTCTAGAAATGGTCAGAAAAGTTTGAACTTCCTTTTTCTTAGAAAAATAAAATACACTTTCAAATTCAGGCAACTCAAATTTCTTCAAATTTGCTATTAACATCTCAACTGTATTGTTAAAATACACGTAAATCACTGCAAGAACAGGTTTTTTTTAAAAAAACAGAATAAAACTGCTAAAGTGGCTAACTGATTTGGGAAGTTTCTCTATGGGTAACGACATAATTCAAACACATTCACTAAAACTAGTTTTTCTTGAATCCTAACAATTGCTTGGTCTTTAGTGAAAGTCATAGCAATACGTATCTAAAGCTGGATTCTAGAAAAGTGATTTATTTAGATGGTGTTGCCTTTTTGTTAATTTTATTTCACGATTGTAATTGCAATTTGAAGTAGAGAAACAGAGCTTACAATAAAGCTATCACTACACCATGCAAAAGAGCAACAATTCATGTTTGAAACTGAGAATGGGTGAAAGGAGGATCTGGGAGAATTCCCACTAGGGCTCTCATAGTTGCTTCTCAGACAAGCCACAACTTAATCTCTGCTTTCCGCCATAGTGTCATCTAGTTTTGCTCCCATACACACTTCAGAGATTCTTCCTTTCTTCAGCCAGTCTCCTTCCCCTGATTATTCTTATGCATGCTTTTAATGAGTGTCTAGTTCAACTTCTAACTACCCTTCTGAAAAAAAAAAAAACCCTACTCCAAAAGGCAGCGTAGGGGTGAACTCTTTTGCATGCTTGATTCCATGACTGTGATTCCAGAGATGCAGCCATCTCAAGGTGTCAGTGGCTCTAAGGGAGATGCTTTCCTGTTCTCTTGTGATCCCCTCACAGCCTGATCTTTTAATTGAAATCCTGTCATCGACTCATCTCATGAAGCAGTTCATTATGTAGGGTAAGGGAATTCAGGCAGCACTTACTGGCTCGCCTTATCTTCCACTTAAGTCAGTAACAGTTTTACAGCTTATGAACATCTGAGTAAAAACTTGGTAAAAACGTGGATCCAGTATGATATGAGGAGTTGAATTCGGTGTATTACTGATACTGATGAATAAAGCAGTACCTATTCAGACTAAGGATTTGTCAGAAGGAGAAGGGAAGGAAGAAAGTGTTTTTGCAGACTTGCCATTGTGATGTTCATTTACCAGTTTCTCCCTAAACGTCCTTCTTTCTAAAGAAAGCAATCAAGTATCTCCCAGCTACTCTGCAGCTTGTCTCGCTTATGTCTATAGGCTGCCAGAAGGCAAGAAGCCATTATAAACAAGATGTCTAGCTTAATTGAACTAATCTGTAAAAAATAAAATATTAAGGAGTGTAAATTTACAAGTCCCACTGAATACCAGTGATGTCAGCAGTTAAGTACGTGTCTGCAGAAGAAAAGAACAAAACCACACCCACAAGTTCACAGAGCCTGCTCAGGCTTACATACTAAATATGTAAGGAGCAGAGTTATGATGATGCAATCTCTCTTCAAAATAAAGAAGCATCGAGCACTTGGGCTAAATTTTCAAAAGGAGTCTTTGGAACCTCAGTGATGCCTCTCACTGGATTTCTGTAAAACCTGTATGTTTGAGCCAATACAGTGCTGTCACTAACCACAGCCTCGGTAGCTCAAGGGACCTCGGAGAGGGCTAGGAAGTCTATTGCCTTCTGCCTCAGAGCAGATCAACCCTTCCGTAACAAGCCCACCGTACTGGAGTTGGGTGGGTAGTGACAAAGGGAGCTCTTGTCACCTATATGCCACCACTTCAATTGACAAAAGACTGGCTGTAGCTGGTCTCCTGCTTGATCACCTTAGCAGAGAAAGTAAGCCTCACGTGGCGTGGTACCCCGTGGGCTTCCTCACCCCCAAGGGGAGATCTTCTGGCACAGAGCTGAAAACTTGCTTATGATCAGAGTGTGAAACTTGCTCTGCGATTTACAGTGACGTGTGGTATGGCAACGGATTCTTAGCCTCAAAAGCAAACCATCTCAGTTTGGTAGTCCCAGATCATATTCCTAGGCCAAAAACCATACCCATACACCTTCGGCTACCTAAATTAAACTGGATGAAGTTTTAAACTTAATATTAAAATATAAATTTGATTATGTTAATATATGGAAACACGCATTAGAAATCTATCCAAACAATTGAATGAACAATATGTCAGTTTTGTCCCTTTTTTCTTTCATAATAAATGGAAAACTGAAGCTGCATTTGTTGATTCTACCCCTCTACTCTGCTCTCGTGAGACCCCACCTGGAGCACTGTGTCCAGCTTTGGAGTCTTTAGCACAGGAAGGACATGGACCTTTTGGAACAGGTCCAATGAAGGGCCACAAAAATGATCAGAAGGCTGGAGCACCTCTGCTATGAGGACAAGCTGAGAGAGCTGGGGTTGTTCAGCCTGGAGAAGAGAAGGCTCTGGGGAGACCTTATTATGGCCTTCCAGTCCCTAAAGGGGCTCCAGGACAGCTGGGGAGGGACTCAGGGAGTGGAGCAACAGGACGAGGGGTAATGGTTTTACAATGAAAGAGAGTAGATTAGATATTAGGAAGAACTTCTTTGCTGTGAGGGTGGTGAGAGCCTGGCCCAGGTTGCCCAGAGAAGCTGTGGCTGCCCCATCCCTGGAGGGGTTCAAGGCCAGGTTGGACCCCAGCCGGGGGGAGCTGGGAGGATGCTCCCTTGTCGCCCGTTCGCCACCCAAATGGCTCCTTTCCCCCCCCAGCCTTCACCCAGGAAAACCAGAGTTGCCTCCCCTCCTGCAGGGCTGAAGCAGCACCAGGCTGAGGAGCCTTAATTAAAGTTACTGTACTTGCTTTTATTATAAAACATGCTCATCTCGGCTCCACTGCTCCACTGAGAGATTTCAGCTCCAGTGTCGAGCTGAGCTGGAAAGCATATTTTAAGAGAGAAGTCTAAGAATTACTGTTCCCCGAGATGTCCTGTCCTCCCTGATGCAGATTCTGACTCCTGTTCCACACTCTGAAGCAAGATAAGCCATAATTAATAATTAATACCAAATAATCCCTTACATTCCTAGAGCTCTGCTCATCCTGAAGGATTCCTGGGCTCGAGCTGTTCCCGGGGACGTGGAGCAGAGGTTTCTGCTGCGTCCTTGGCAAAGGCACCAGATACTGGAGTTGCAGGGAAGTCACTTGGATGGGAGCAAGGTAGAAAAACCTGGGGTCACCTTCATGTCCCTGGCCTCAGCCACAGTGGGAACAGACAGGAAGAGATGTTTCAAGCTCCTGCTGCTGCGGAAAGCTTGTTGGTGTTGATCACAGCAGGGTCTGAAGTGGGGAATGGCAGGAACGGGTGGAAATCTGGCTTTTTCAATGGCGTGGAGTGGGTATTTCCATGGGTCTGGATGTTGGGCAATGCAAGTGAGACCCACTCTGCAAACTGGTGGAGATCCCTCATGGCTGGGGCAGCTGGTGGAAGGTCAGACCTGGAAAAAATGAAAGACCTCCTCTGTGGTTACAGACCATGGGAAATTGAAAGAATTTCAAAACATTCCTCAATCCCTCCAGTTTTTTGGTTAAGGATGAGCATTCTCAGGATGAATTCCTGCCACGGGGGCTGCCTGGCCCCGATGTCAGTGGCCAGACCCACGGCAGGGAGCTGGGGGCTGAGCTGCTGGCCCCAAAAGCCACCAGCCCCAAAAGCCACCAGCCCCAACCCATGGTGCCTCCATGGGCAGCTTCTCCGTGCGGGCAGGTCACGTCCTCCCCAGAGCCTCTCCATGTTTTACATTCTCTTCCCTTCAGGAAAAACTCCGACAGGTGGATGCCACACCATTTTCTGCCCTTCTTTCTCATTTTTCCCTTTTTTTGCACACTTTTCTCATCCCGGAGGTACCTTTGAAATCTCCCAACGTCAACTGGAATCAGCTCTAGCTTCTGCCTCAGCTAATAAATTAAAAATGCCACATTCTCCCAAACTGCATTATTACCGTTTATAATTTTGATTGTTAATTTGCATATGAAAATTAGTCCTGTGACATGCGTGAATTTTATTTTATTCTTGAACTAATTATAAACAAGAATGCCACATTATTTACATAACTAATTATTGTTCCTTCTGTTCTCCCATTTTTAAATCACAGTCCCATTCTACATTGGTTAACGATGCAAATGAACAATCAGAGAACATTTCTAAAGTTTCTGAATTTGTTCTATTTGCATCAAATACAAATTCCTCTGAATGGGAGATAATACGCTTTTCCATTTTAATGGAGGTAAATTAGGCTGATCTTAATTTATAGTTAATTTGAATGAATAATTCCTGTCTACCTGAGTATATTTTTTCAGAGGCCAACTGTAGATGTTTATTAACCCATAAATCTGCTTTTTTTTCTATAAACAAAGGAAAATTTTATCCCCAAAAGTGAATTTCTGCCTTTGTTTTGAGGTGGGTCCTCTTGTTTTCCTTCCAACCTCCCCGCTGCTCGTTGTGCTCCTGGCCGGGAGGGTGACCCAGTGGCACCGGCACTGTGCGTTACGCAAGGAGCATCACAGCCCCAAAATGCGGGGCTGATTTTATCCCTATTTCTGCAATTAATGCATGGTAGAGTTGCCTTAAACACTCCTAGTTCAGCAACCGAAATAACCCCCGTGTTCCCAGGGATGGCACCCCTGGCATCGCCTCTGGTCGCAGCAGGGATGCCCCAACCTCCAAACTCCTCTCCCCAAAGGAGCTGCGAGCCCACCCACTCCGCTGGTGCAAGGAGAGTGGGCTAATTGGCTGTAATGGGATTAGGAACCTAATATGTTAAGATTGGAATGGGAATTTAATAAACTCTAATGTGAACATGGGGAAAAAAAAATAAAATCAACCCAACCCACCAGCGCAGCTTAAATTCCTCCCTGTGCCAGAAGGGAAGAGAGAGCCGTGATTAGACCAGCAAAGAGGGATCATTAGTCTGGCAAATTTTAATCACACAAGTCAGAGATAAAAGAGACGGTGTTTAAAGCTGTATTTTAGGCACAGAGAGGGGCTGGAGCACCAGGGATCGTGGAAGGAGCAGAGCTGGAGTGTGGAAACGCTGCTTGGTCTGGTCCCCCCAGCAGCACTTTGGGTAGAAAACATGATAAATGAGGTGTGGGGCTGTTCCTCCCCTCGTGGGACTTGGTGACTCCCATCCTGTTTTGCAGGAGGGTGACCCCAAAAAGCCTGTGGCACCCAGACACGCTCCCGGTCGGGGCTGGAGGTTAAAGCTCACGAGGCTCTGAGCAGCAGAGGCTGACCCAAGGTCGGGACGAGACACATCTTTAGGCTTTGGGGAAGACATGTTTGAAGACATTTCATGAAATTAAAATATCTAGGGAGGCAATTAGTCCAAATTATCAGGACCATTGTGTAGTGAAGTGTTGGGAAAGCTACTAGAGAATCCTTAAAAAATTAGCAGGAATGAAAGTACAAAGTAGGAAGCATCAGGATAAGTAAAGGTTTGAGTCCTTTCTCCCTGGTCCAGGTAGTCTCCATACTCCCCTGCTCCCTGGGCTCTGGGCACCCCCAGGTCGGTGGTCACCCCTTGGTGCTGAAGCACCGAATCATGGTGGCCCAGAGAGACCATGTGCCCCCCTGGCACCTCCTCTGAGCCCCAGCATCGCAGTCCAGGACTGGGATATCCTGTGCAGATACAGGATGCACATCTTTAAAATAGCCTCTAAATAAATGTGTGACTTAAAAAAAAAAACCAAAACAAAACTCAAAAAACACATCTATCTGGTAATCATTAAATTGGCTCCCAAGGAGCCGTTATGTTCTATGTTGTAGAAAATACGAATTTGAAAATAGATCCTAAATACTGCTTTTATACGATAGAGCGCTGCAGCTCACAAAGAGCCGTCACAGTTTAGTGGGTGGATAATACACAGCTTCAAAAAAATTGTCTCAGTTCTCACACACTTTACAGAAGTGATAAATCTGGAAGCTCAGGAAGCTGCAGGCAGGCAGCCCCCCTTCTCGAGCTGGCAGGGGGGGCAAGAGGTGCCCGGAGCATCCCGGGGGGGGGGGCAGCAATGCCTCCATGGGGCTCCTGCACCCATTTCCATGGCCGCGGGGACAGCAGGGTGTGAATGGGGGCTGAAGCCTTCCCACAGTGCCAGGAGAACACCAAAAATCACGTCCTGGCACCCACAAACCCCTGAAAAGGTGTCGTTGAGCAGGGATGTGCATTCCTGTGTGTACTTATGCCTATTTTTAATTTACCTGTCCATTTTCCGTATTCATTCGAATAACACTCCAACAATTCACAAGCCAATACGGGAAGAATGTTCTTAAAAGGTCATCCTTATCCCAGCAAGTTCTCACTTCTTTGTGAGAACTTTCTGCTGAGGCAAACTTGCACAAGAAACAAGTGGCATTTTATGAAACTCCACTTTTTTATTTTTTTCGAGTACAATAAAAGTTCAGAACAGAGGAACCCATGTAACCAGGGATGCCCTGGGTGTGTTCCCAGAACCCCAGGCCAAGTTCAGCTCTTCTAAACACTGTTGCCTCATTTTCTGCATTTAGAAGAAAATAAAATACAACGGACAAAGTTTTTATTCAGCTTTTATTCAGCTCTGATCTCTGCATGACAGGGCGATGGAGCTGTTCTATCGCTCCTGTTTAATAGAACAGGGACCCAGAATAATTGTTCCTGGATTCTTCAGGCCCGATTCAGCTCCCATTAAAGTCAATAATTAGATTTTCATCATCAGTAATTGGAACTGCTGCCCAGCCAGCTGAGCTGCTGCCCTCCGAAAGCTGCACACATGGATGGGATGGACCGGGCTCTCTCATCTGCTGCAGGAACAACCGGCACCAGGACTTTTTTGAAACATTCTCTTCCTTTTCCCCGCAAAATGCGAAAATATTAGGGAGATGCTTGTCTTCCTCGTGAGGTAGGAGGATATCAGAGGGCACCTCCACTTGCCTCAAAGGAGGCACCGCTCTCCTGAGCCAGCAGCAGGATGTGGGACCATGCCATACTGACCTGGTGGGGTCCAGGGATCAGTTAGAAATGGGGTGATGCCAGCTTCCCAAAAGGGGGGACCAATAAAGTACCTAAAGGGGCTCCAGGAAAGCTGGGGAGGGAGTCTTGATCTGGGAAGGGAGCCATAGGAGGAGGGGGAAGGGTTTTCAACTGAAAGAGGGGAGATTGAGATGGGACCCCAGGAAGAAATTTTTCGCTCTGAGGGTGGTGAGAGCCTGGCCCAGGTTGCCCAGAGAAGCTGTGGCTGCCCCATCCCTGGAGGGGTTC
>JAOXNO010000063.1:27097922-27113768 GCA_028565335.1 Limnodromus scolopaceus
CTTAATCATCTTTGTGGCCCTTTGCTGTACCCTCTCCAGCAGTTCCCTGTCCTTCCTGAACTGGGGAGCCCAGAACTAGCATGTTTCCCAGACAGGCCCCGAGTAGTCAGACCCTCAGATATCAAACTCTCACTGTCATCAGAAAACACACCGATTCCTAACAACAAAACACACTTGTATTCTGAATGCCCTCAGTCTGAATTCTCCAGTTACCTGCAGAAGAGCTGGTGTCTCTCTGCAGGAACACCCCGGGCCCCGGCGGCAGCCACCGGCTGTAACTCCAGCAACCGCAGGGCAAAGAGCCGAGAGGAGCAGCCCATCTTGTGCCTCATACGAGGAGGCTGCAAGCGGACGAGCTTTAACCACTGTCATTTCAGTCTCACATGGTTAGGCTAGGGCAGACTTCAAGCATAAATTCAATGAAAAAAAAAAACCCTCATATTTATAAATGGATAATTTAGGCAATGTTCCCATCAAATACTCCAAGTAATCATAATGCAGGGTGTGTGGCTTCACATTCTGTTTTGCTTTATGAGACTAACCTGTTAGCCCTAGATTTTAGTGATTTATGTCCCCATTTCTTTTTCTGTATGATCTGTGACCACAACTTTCTTTCCCTTAGAAAAATCCTCTGGATCACTTCTATTTCTTCTTATTTGAGGGAGTATAACTGTAGTATTATTATTTCTACTATTACTACTACTTCTTTAGGGAAACTCCCCAAACAGGAACAGGTTAGGTACACCTACACGAAACACATCATCACCAACAAAAGACTTTGCCATTCACACAGTAGGAAACCCAAATCTTACAATGTGCCTTGTTTTATCCTGTGCCTAACATTTTCTATTTCACAGTCTTCTTTTAAGGTACACAGACACGTAAGTGCTGCTAATACATCTTGTTTCTACTCATTTCTAGTTAAACAATATATGACTGCTTTCAAGGTAGCACTTTTACCTACCTTTAGATTTAAAACCCTACCTTCAAGATATGCTAAATTAAAGAGAAATATTGCAGGAATGAACCAGAGATGCATTTCTTGTCACTAGCTTTCGTCTCAAAGAGACAGTGATAGTGAACTAACTACCTGAACCGTCAGGCCAGGACTAAAGAGTGACCCCCACAGCAGCCTAACGCTGTAATTCCAACACTCCTTTTTTTATTGCACTGGTAGGAAAAACCTTGATGACAAGAGCAATGATCAGGTTATGGCAGACAATACAGGACAAAGCACTGATTCACAAACTTCTAGACGTGCTTCACCATTTCTGCCATCTCTGTATCATCCATGGTCCCAATTCAATGCTGCCCAGTCTTTGCCTCCGTGCCAGGGTGCAGCACGAGCAGCTGAGACCAGGGGATGCGGGAGCAGCTGGCAGTGACGCAAAGCGAATTCCTGCTCCTATACCTGTCAAACGTCCTTAGGCAAGCTGCTGGACCTCTGTGGGCATCTCCTCATTCACTGCCCCATTTCCCAGTCCACGCTGACCTCCCTGCTAGAGCTCTGTGCTGTGCTACACCTTGAACTTAGGCACAGCCGGTTAGGGAGGCACGGCACTGAGCAGGAGCCCAGTGAGCTAGGGGTCCTGCAGGCAGTCAGCGTATCAGAAGACAAGCTGCCCTCTGAAAATAGACAAGAATTTTATTCTTGGAGGCAACAATCAGCTGTGTAATGCTGGTCAAGCAGCTTTCCCCACTGAGATCACTTAATTTCTTGCCCTGTGTCTCACCCCTTCACACCATAAGCTTTTAGGAGTGCAGTAACTGTCTATCTTGGTGTCTTTGATGGACAAATTGTTACTCATTGTATAAGATTTCCCATCATATATATAAAAAGATATGTTTCATACTCATCACATTAAAAACTGACGCATTTTCATCAACATAATTAATGTTTGTTGTATTATCTCTCAAATAAGTATACACAGTTGTGGTTTGAGAACAGCCCTCGGCTCTAAAATAGCACTCTTCATCTGTAGATCAATGCAAATGCAGCTGCTAATTCAGCTTTTGTGAACAGGTCATCAGCATGACTAGCATATTAACATCTCAGCCAAGGAGCAACACTTAGAGGCGTTCTCCTAAAGGTTAATGAAATGGCTCAATACGTACTTCAGCAGTGATTATTTCCAAGAAACTGGTTAAGGGCAAATGGGCCTCACTTGAATTTTAATTCAAATTATAATTTTAATCTGAACAGTTAATAAAGGTGTTGCCTGGTTGTTACGAATATATGCTATGTATGCTTGCTCCTGTTTCTGTTGTAACCTGCTTAGTTTTGTTGAAATTAATTGTGTGTGGTGTTCCTGGGAAAGGACACAATACTCCTAATATAATTACTAATTCACTCTCAGTTTATTGCTTGTAACTTCAGAATCATTACATCAGTACAAATCCAGAATACATGAAAGATAGATGCTATACTTGGTTCACAGAGAAAACTCATACCAAGAGTAGCTTACACTAGCCACAACTATTTAACGTTAAAGTTGTCTGCTGTGATCTGCTTAATTTTACATTGATTTGGCCACCCACCAAAATAATTTTCTGGCAAAAAAATAAATACATACATACACCCCAAACAACCACTTGGAAGCATTTAGCATATTAATATTTTATTCACTGTAATGGCCCACACTGGAGTCCTCCAACAAATTGTCATTACAAACAGATCAAAGAGCGTCAGTTGCAAAGACCTAAAAACTAAGGGGAAGAACAGGTCCATCCAGGCAGCCCCCCTCCTGCTGCTAAACAAAAGCTACGGTTATCTTCCATAGTTCTGCAGCTAGGCTTTATGGCTCTTGTAGGGTAATCTTCACCTTTGCAGTCTGAAATCTTTGAGGGATTTTTAGAAACGCATCCCCCAAAAGATCAGACCCTTGAGGTACAACTGCATCATTCCTCGAGTCGCAGTGCCCCAAGTAACTGACCCCCCCCTTCATCCATCTCTCAGCCAAGGCCATCAGTCAGCATTCCAGCCACCAGAAGAGCTGAGACCAGTGTGTAAATGCAGACACCCAGAAGGACTCTTTCTAAATTAATACTGTCTAATTACACATGGGAATACGGCAAACAGAAGAAAGAATTAGGAGGAGGAAATTCTTCCTATATCTTACTGAGGGGAAACATAAATGTTAGGGCCAACTTACCCCAGAGAAGGCTTCTGTCTGCTGGAGGGAGCCTCTCAGTCATTTCTGAGGATTTTATTTTTAATCAAAGAAGGTTTGTTCAGTCTAAGTCTGCTGAAACTCCTCAACTCATATCTGGTATCACACCCTGAGATCCTCAGGATAAAATTCCAAGAACTGTTAGCTCTCTGCACAGTCTACTAAACATCGTCAAAGAGATTATTTAAAGCTACTCCTTGTCTCCTTCAGACATAAGGCATGAACTTTGCAAGGGATAACCCTTTGAATGCAAACAGTAAAGCAACATGAAACAGTAAGAAACAACAACAAAGAGCAAGCAATATTATATTCATAAAAATAATGCAAGAAGCTCCAACAAAGAAATAATACTGCTTAACCAGCACAATTGCTGCCTACCTTTCACAAGAACAATGCTGTTACAGTATCACTTGGAAATTCTGTACTAAACGCTATTTAGCATTTTTTAAAGTGTTCAGTAACGTGCACTGTTTGTCAGATTTGCTGGTTTATATGCTTGCACTGGAAACACTAAGCAGAACTTCTTCTCCAACAGTACAGTTTTTTAAAAAGATACAGGTAGTAACAGGCAAACCCCCTGCCTGAGGCTGCGCAGGGTATGAGCGATGGCACAGGATCTGCTTCTGTTTCTGCCGTGGTTTATTCCTTTGCAAGGGTTAGGAAAGAGAAGGAAAAGACAGAGCTCCCCAGTCACTGGAGAAATAAACAGGGATTTTTTGGGGCATTTTTGTTATTTATTCTGCTTAATTTTTTTAATTGCCACCTGTTTTAACATTCTGGAATTTATTATCTAGCATTCTGTACTTCCTGGATCATGTGCTGAGTTTATGAAAGCATGAGGTAACCTAAATTATTTTAATTAAAACTTCTGTTGGCATCTATAAAGTTATTTAATAACTTTATATCTACTGCTCTAACTAAATATTACTATAATTTTAAAAGGCATTTTGAAAGTATTTAGATAATTTATGTTGTTATTATTATAAATTAAATAAGTATGGGTACTATATAAATTAAACATGACACTTGGAAACAAATCTCTACAATCTCTGCTAGGCAAAATTCCAACCAAATTAATAAAGCTTTATCTGAGCTGTATCTAAATAAGAGCTAGAGGAGAGGGCCACAGTTACCAGCTTCCAACTCTTAAACACAAATCATTATTTTAAAATAATCATTCTAATGCATATACTTGTTTTTTCCAAGATCAATTAATTTCCCTAGGTATCACTGAAAATCATCTGAAGGTAACACTTAAAACCCTTTCTAGAAACACCAAAGTGAGCTGAATAATCTGCACAAACAGCAAGAAATACAATTACTTAAAATCCACAAGTATGTGCAGTTTAAGAATATAGTTACGGTAAACAACCTAACCTGACTTCTAGATCTCCCATTAATCAAGCACAACCTGCTCCTAACCTCTCAGCAGACCAGGCACCCTCGCCAGGAATATGCAGCGGCAGCCAACAGCAGACAAACAGCCACATTTTAGTGTGTTTTAGTCTTTTCTTGTATACGTTACTCTTGTAGGCCAGCTCTGCTCCTTGTATTTCCCTGAGCAGCTCAAATCTGAGCAAGCGGGAGCTGTGCAGACCCGAAGACAGAATTTGTCCACCAGTCCTAACTGTGTTCCGTGTTCCCCAGAAACGCGTCACGGCAACTGCGTGACTTTGACAGCAACGAAGCCAAAAGACAGGAGCTGGGAGACAAGCCAAAAAACAACTGGGAGCACTGGAAATCCTGTCTTCAGGAGGGAGCTTACTCTATACCACCTCAACCACGCTCATGACTTTCCTCACCTAAGACTTCATCTATATGAACTGACGAGTGTGTAGGTGTGCATGAACATTCATGTATGTATTTGCATATATTAACATTGACTAGCAGAACTGATAAGCTCTTTTCTAACCGCTCATATAAGAGCTGTAGAAAAGAGCTGGTGGATTTATTTTAGTGCATATCTGCATGTTTTACACTGCCAGCCCATTCTTTTCCATAGGATTAAATGATTTCTTTCATTTGGGCAAGGGCAAAGTGTTTTTACTTTATGATATAAAATTTTCCTAAAAACAACAAAAAGAATTAAAAGTTATCACAGATAATATGAAAAAAATAAAATAAAAACAAAACCTAAAAATCAGCAGGAATATATCTCTCTACTGTGTATAGAGATCCCAAGAGAGAAAGGGTCAGGGAAGAGGAAAATCCCTCACGTGTAAATCTCTTCTGGAGATTAATTCAATATAGTATGTGCCCCTGTGGATTAAGAAACTCCAAATACATAGAGCATACATTCATCTGTTCATTTTCTCCCAAATATGGAAAAAAGATACATCTTTCAAGAGACACTAAGACAGAAACAAGAATCTCATTAAGGAACTAAACAACTCACAGGCCCCTTTATGGCTCTGAAAACTTTCTCCTATTAAAATCAGCTTAAATCCTGTAATGGGTGCTGATCTGCACGACGTTATGGTAACACATGCAGTCTCTTTCTCTGAACAAAAGATGCTGTTTTTCCAACTTAACTTGAAATCAACCCACTAAAAATTGCTTACAATGAATAGCTGCGTTACTAGACTATCTTCTCATAACTGTTAGATTATATTCATCTTGAAGATAAAGATAATTTATCCTATGAAATGACATGTTCCTTGTGGCTCAAAATGAGAGTTGTGCTTTGGACAGCCGTGCCTCAAGAGCCTTGATGGCACTTCCGAACTGCTGAGAGGTTTATACACAGCCCGTGTCCCAACTAATGGCTCCCTTTTTGCTTTCAGAAATACAGTCGACAAGAAGTAACCTGCAAAAATTCTCAGCTCTTCTAAATCCTGTTCGCAGCTAACTGTAAGTGCTTTCTTATTTCTTGCAATTTGTATGCAATGCATTACACTTGGGCTTTTCTTCTTGGCCACGATAAAACCTGAAACAGTCATTCACTTTCTTAATTAAAAATGTTTTTTACTTCATTTTAGGGTTTTGGGAAGTGCTTTATCTGCATTGGCTTTGGCGAGGGAGAGTACATGAAAAAAAACAAAAACCCTCTCTGGGCCTTTCTGCGCCAGCAAGACTTCTCTCCCTGTGAGGACTTTGTATTTGATAACCCAGATGGTCCCTTCCAGTCTTACATTCCTTAAAAAGGACACCACGTACTGTAAACTGGTGCCACATGGCATATAAAAATCATCACAAAATTCTTTAAAATGTCATGCAGTTATTGAGCAATTTTAGCCCCATTAATACAATTTCACTAAATGAAAAATACCATTTTCAAATACAGTTTGTGTTAACAAGATCTGAAATGAGAAAATTAGGCTAGTTCTACCATTAATCAACAAAGGCATATCTCCCCCAGATCTACAGCAGAAGTAATATGATTATTGAAATACACTCAATACTGAATACAAAAAAGCAATGTTTTTTTTGGGCACAGTGATCCTTAGTCACTAAGATGTATTTTTGTGTGGAGATGAGTATTTGACAAATGCAGGAAGAGCAACCCTCCCTCACTGTCATTATGACCTACATCTGGTCCTCAAAGGTTCTACACCTTTTTGCAGCAATGGCTATGTTTCCATGGCGTGTCAATACCATGGCGTGTTTCCATGGCGTGTCAAGACCTCACGGGAACCCCTGACATGGCATGCAATAAATTGAACACCACAACTGATTTTGTATTAGGAAACTGAGTCCGTAGCCCAAGAGTGGCATTGGCCTCCTTACTACTAAGAATGCATCTGGGAAAGCACGAGTTTGTAAAGCAAGCAGGTATTAGAATAAGAATCTTTGTCCTAAAATTGTGAAACCAGTATGAAGTCTTATCAAAGGCATTTCAATTGAAAAGCCTTTCTAAACCACCTTTGTTTTCACAGGAGGGATTTTTTGAAAGGCACAAAGAACAGTCTGGTGCTCAAATGCCTTTAAAAATGTCTTTGATAGAAAGCCCCTGGGGAAGTCATTCAGTTACAGCTCTGACTTTTTCCAACATTACAAACCAGTGCTCTGTTCCTCCTCTACAAAAACAGCAACATCGATTTATGCAGTTTCTTGGAATTAAGATTGTGATGTACCCCTCCTCACACACGAAGCATCGAAGCTGGGGTCTTCTGCTCTCCTTCGAAGTCAGTAGCTCAAATAAGACTCCACCTTCCCTCGCAGGGCTCTGATAACTTAGTTCTATGCCAGTTTAACAACCCTGTCTTTCCCTTCCAGATGCAGGCTGACCTACTGCAGCAAGACCAACAAATAAACTTTTAAAAAATTAAAAATACATAAATAAAAATCAAATGAAACATGACAAATTCTTGAATAGTATCCGCAAAACATGGTAGCAACAAACAAAAAAAAAGCAAACTTTGCACCAGTAAAAAAATTCTTCAGAAGCTTACGTGGGCAAGAAAGTAGCAGGCTGTCAGAGCCACTGTGAGCAGCTGCCAAAGAACATTCAATTTTAAGGTAAGTGCTGCTGAGCAGGGGGACAAGCAATGATATGCAAGCCTTAAGGATCTTAGCTCAGCTATGGACCTTCTACTAGAGAAGCATCTGTAGATATATCTGTAGATATGAAGGTTTATGTTACTGGATGTTCTATCTTTGGGGGGGGGGGGAGGAAGATTATATACAAAGGAAACACAAAATTTATATAAATTGTGTTAGTAGAGAGGAATTTATTTTCAAGGTTTAATATCACCTTTGGACTGAGACCAAATATAATTTGCAATATATACGGATTGTATCCCAAAATCCCCATTTTCAATGTCAGCCTTTGAAAACTGATCTACTTCACTCTTCAAGGTGACTACTGAAACATTTTACAGTAATCACTTTTATTAAAAAAAAGAAAAATCTGTTCCATTCTTACCAGTCATTGCTTGCCAGCAGAGCTACATTAAGTGAGACCATTTTCAAAATTATTTGCTGACATCAGTTTCTGGAGGCAGAAGTGGATCCTCCGAGGGTGCTAGTAATGTAGTTGGTGCCAACACGCTTAACTACCACGTGATGCAACTGCAAGCACAGCCAACAGGTTATTTTAAATCTCAGGACGCTTTACGGTATTCAAAAGCAGCACTTGCAATGTTTTTACTAAAAAAAATAAATTCAGAGGAAACACTTGGTCAATTCATCATTCTCTTTACATGTATAAATAAAAGTTGTACAGATATGCTTTTACTTTTTACCTAGAATATATATAAAAATACATACTGCAATACATTTATATAATACATAGATGTACACACACATATACTTTCCCTATCTTTCCATTTGCAGACCTCCCAAAACAATTTAAAAGAGTGATCCAGGAAGATGCTTTTCTCTGGATGATCCAGGAAGATGCTTTTCTTTTAACCTAAGCCTGTTAACACAACCCTTTTATATAGCTTGAGTTTATTCCATACACTGAACCTACAGTCAGATGAAGAAGATGACTTTTCAAGATCCTAAAAAAATAACTAAATCTTGCTCAACTATTAAGGTAAAGTTTAATGAGGACTCTAGAGAACCGTGTCTTTCAGAGTATTTAATTCACAAGAATCAAAGAATACATATTCCAAATATAAGCACTGATTTTAAAAGGGATATTCCAGCTGCCTTAGAGATCAGCTCTCATTAAATAAAAGTGTGAACTACTACTCAAATTTATGCTTCACTAAAATGAAGCTTGCATGCAGTAATAATAATTACACAAAAAGTACACAAACTTGGGTGGAATCATGTTTGTAAAACTGTATGAAAAGAAAGATGTAATATGTTTGATACTACCTTTTTGTGACATTAATCTGCTTCACAATGGCAGCTCTTGCAGTACAAGAGTGATGAGGAATCAGGGCACAAGATCATTATCATACTGCTGCTACATCTTCCCTTAAAAAAAAAATATTAAAAATCTTCTTTCACCCTTCTTTCTGTGTTCTGAGACATACTGTGCTTTCTTTTACCTAATTATAGGAATGCAATGAGTTGTACATCATTTTCATATCTTGGTCCCTTACAAGTGGTCTCAGAAGGGTATCTAATCTCAGGTGCTTTAAAGCCATATTATTTTATCACCTAAAACATTGCATGGGGGAGTATGGGGGAAGGAAGATGAAAGATTATTTTCTAAGGATGTCCTGGGCAAGTAAAGAAACTGGCTGTTATCTAACAGAAAACTTCTATTCTTACAGATACCTGAAAGCCATTTCTTTCCTTAGGTGTTAGGCGCCTGGATGTGAGGGAGGAGCCCTCGGAACTACTTTGCCAGACAGTTCATCCTGAAAGCTACCTTTCGAGTTTAGTATTCAAAATAACTGATAACATGAGGAAGAAACTAGCTGGAATTAGCTGTTTAAAGACACTCTGATACTTAGTTAAAACTCTTGACAATCGTCTCACAAGGCTGCAAGAAAACTGTGCCACCCTGTTGGCCTCCCCAGGCTCGCTCCTCCGTTGCAGACAGGCACTGGTGCACTTTCAAAGGAACAGAGGCTTGACCCGAGCACACACCCAGTGTGGGTACTCTCCTCAGTCATTTGAAACCATTTAACTAATCATTTTTTCACTTTCCCGACTTCCTCCACTGACTTATCAACACAGCTTTTTGTCCTTGATAGGATCAATGACCAACATACCAGTTAGAAGGTGGGTGTTCTGCCCATTACCTAGGAAATATTAGCCCAAAGCTCTCCAATACACAGCACTGCAGACAGAGAATATTAGTCCAAACTTCCCCAACATGCAGTAGGAGGCAGTAAAATAACTCCAAAATCATGATTTTGGAAAGAGTTAAGGCTGCTAGGAAGTTTTTGCTGTCATTTACCAAACCACACTTAGGGTAGAAGTCAGAGGACAGAGTCAAGCACAAGGTTTACCTTAAAAAGATTACAAAATAATGACTTCAACTGCAAAGGGTCTTTCCTGATGCATATATAAACTAAATAACATTTGAATTATTAGAGTATGTGTTACTAAAGTCAAAACTCTGCTCTATGAGACATCTAGATAAGGACCAGCTGCTGAGTTTGGAACTGTCACATTGCAACTCTGGATTTGAACTTGAGTCTAACACTCTTTACTACTAGCCTTTTACACTCTTTGGTGCAACTTTCAAAAATTCACTCTCTTTTCCTACTATATGTGTTCTCCTTTTAAGTATTTTATATTAAATTGTTGTATAAACAGAATTAGGCAAGTGGTTATATAGAAAGTTATATAGAAACTTCACTTCTACAAACATCTTTAAAATACAAACTATAAAATATGAAAAAATAAAATAAAAAGTTGATTCATCCAGTACAAGCCTTCTATCTGTATGTATAAGGCAATGGATATATCTGCGAACGGATGAGGAAGGAGTGTTAAGGAAGAAGATCAACTTCAAGAATTTTTCTCTTAATGGACACTTCCCTCATGGTTACCTGCTTACCCCATCCCCCTTTCTTTTTACACTAAGTAGCTCTTTATGCTTTTCCCCTTTACCGTTCCCAAGGAATTAACATAGTCCCACATGAAAATATGCCCCAGCTGGGGATGTTATGATCACAGATCTGTATATGCAAGTCTTTCACAGGAGACATTTGCAAATCTCCTCCAGCTACACTCCATCATCTGTGAATCTACAGAGACGTGCTGTAAGCGCCTCTCTTCCTCCTCATGTGGGTTCTACCCACCAGTCTGCGTATCCTTTTATTTACTCATTAAAATTTGTCTGCTATTGTGTGCAGTTAGATTCAAAGTGCCTTGATATGTAGTCATGCAGATTGTAACACCAAATGATTGCTCTGAAACTTGTGTCATCCAGTGTCACAAAAAGACCCCCAAACCCTTTAACCTTTAACCCCGCAATATTGTGATCGCCTTACGCGGGTGCACGTATTTCCAGACACGTACACTTAGTCCTAACTCAAACAGAAACAAACCTGTTATTTTTTGTTTACTCTCATCTTAACACAATATATTGTTTTAATTTTAAAATCCTCATTTAGAAATTGTCAAAATGTATCTTTTACATCTTTTATCTTTGAAGTAACATTTATTTTCTTGATGAGAGAAAAGATGGAAAAGAAAGAGGGAAAAGAAAAAGGGGGAAAAGATTATTCTGCTTTTTCCAGTGATAATTCTTCCTGTCTTGCCAGAAGTTGACTTACCAGAGGCTAACAATTCTAGAGTTTCTTACTCCTTTATAAACTTCTGATATTCCTTGGTTTCTCGCCTCACCAATGCCCTCAAACATCAGTCTCAAGCACTGTGAGTTTACAGACACTATGCTGCTTTCCTTAACCAAAAAACTCCCCCAAAACATGCACCATTTGCCCCCATCTGAAATTGCAATAAAATGCACCAATGCAAATCATGGCTTGCCCGAGTTTGTCCACTTTCAACACCAGGACAGTGGGTTGCCACAACTACACCACAGGCTGGAATCAGGGCAAAGCCTCTGACTTCGCGAAGGAACTGGGTGAAAGCAGAAATCTAACAATTTTTCATATGTTGATAGGTTTCTCCCAGTGCTGCACAACGGCTCCACAGCAAAGAGCAGTTCAGCTCCACCACACCCAGCAGGACTGGGGATGTATAAAGAAATGAGGTTACATTCTAAATTATGAAGTTAACACACAGACTGATGAATTTTTAGCGAAGTTGTGCTGTATTTCACATACCTCAAAATGACACAGTGTATCATGAAAAATGAGTTTCAAGTTTAAATTTTAAGAAGTCCACAAATGACAAGTAAAGAAGATCCTTTGGCATCAGGAGAAAAAAAATAATGAGCAGAAAATTAATTATATAACTTTGTTTTCTACAACTTATTTCATACATGGCCTGAGCTAAAAAATATAAAATTCGATAAATGGATTCAAACCTGGATTTGAATTCTTGAACTCAGTAGTTTACAAAAAAATGTCTGTGTGTGACACACTGTCCTGCTTACAGACATCATGCAAGACAAGCCACAGACTGTCTAGAATGCTCTGATAATAATGTCCATCAGAATCAATGTATATGACCATAGTCATCACAGAATAGAGAAGCAATGCCAGTAAAATATACCACATAGAATTTAGACTTTTAAACTTAGTTAGGTGCAGGGCGTATGTTACAGGGGGGTTTCCAGAAAGTAGAAAAAGATACTTGAATTTACTGACTGCAAGGAAAAGCACCCAGTGTCCTACTGAGATCCTTGTATTATTCACCTGCTTTTTTAAACAAATACTGCAGAAAAAGGAATTTTCTGTTCACATATAGATTCCCGATTCTCGGGTTAAATAAAGATCATTAGACATTTATTGAATCCTCCATCTCTAGTTTAATGATTTACAGATAGGATCAAACAGCTAAAAATTTCACCTGCTGATGGTGAGTACGAAAGGCCTCGAGAAAAGCTCAGCACGTTCCCGAGATCAATTGATCAAGTGCTTTCAGGATCCAGCTGCAAAAACCAGGAATCTTGACAAGAGCCCTGCAACCAGAGTGCTAATGGAACCCACCTTGCCATCAGAGTACAGACAAAAGAGGTGAAATGCCATTATTATTCATTGTTACCAAACCCTGCACGCCTGAATGCCCATTTGTGCATGCAAACACTTGCACAGCGTAAGCGTCAAGGAAAATAAAACTACAAGAGACTAAGCATAAACAAACAACTGTAACATAAATGCATAAACAAATAAAGGAGAAAAATCCCACAGCATAAGCTCTCCTCGGTAGCTCACAACGAAATAGACAGTGAAATAAAACCCTGGGATAGAGTTTTCAGCTCAAATGTTTTCTTTTCTTTCAAAGGTCACCGGAATAGGTTTCCACTTTCTACACACTCACGCTGAAGTGTTTTAGAGCCGAGATTCCCTCAACAAAACAGAGGATGCCTAATAACATCCTACACGTCTGTTAGTCTTTTCATGATGAAGACACGGTATGTGATTGCACTTGAACTGCTCATCACCTTACGCTGACCACCTCATACTCTGCATCCTTTTATCTCATCAGCTTTCCCACCCCAATTTAATACTACTTCTACTGCCACTATTTTTTCATTATTTATATATTTGCTTCACTTTCTCCATTACAATCACTCATATTTAATTTAGCTATTGCTGTGTGTTTTGGTGGAATGTTACATAAAGTTCCAGTTTAGTAAGTTTATTATATAAACAGACTGTGAATAACAAACACACTGAAATCCGTGTATGTTAGGAGCAGCACTACCCAATGTGTCATTGGATTATGTTGCTACTGTTGTGTATCAATTTTTTCAAGATGATCTGCATTAACATTATTTTAATTCTTAAATACTGTGACTATCCCCTTCATAGCTAAACACATTCAACAGCGTTATTGTAAAACAGCATTAACGAGTGACAATTACATAAAATTTCCAAGTACTCTGACCACTAACATCACCAAAATGAAATTTTAAGTACTGGCATTAAGACAACACCTCTCAAAAAGAAACAATAAATGATTAATTTGAAGAATTTGATGCTTCATTAAGTACAGCTTCCTCATTACCAGTGTCAACATCAACGTAAGGCATTCAGGGGGTTTGGGGCTCTGCCTGTAACTAGCAAGATCCGCTGGCAGGGCTGAACCCCCCTTTTCCGAACAGCAACAGCAAGGAATCAAGCAGCACTGGGACCTGTCAGCGTCACAGAGAAACTCAGAACCACTTTCCCCTGATATCAGAAATCACAAGCACATGACAGAGATCTTCATTATTTTCTCAGATACACTTCAACTCTAGCTTTTTTGCTTGGGTGGTAATTAAGTGAAGTAAATTTTATTCTTAGATTTTAGAATTGCATGGGGATACTCTTCAGACTTCACTATCATCTTGGGAAGTCCTAATTACACAACTTGGCTGCACTGGCTTTAAATATTCAAAGAGACTCCTATGAGAGTAACCCATTGCCAGCTGAATATGACTGGTAACATTTTTACTGTAATCCCTGATGCCAGCACTGGGTTGTCATCAACTGTATCCAGCTCCTTTTTAGCCCATTCTTTGACTGCAATTTTCTCCTTCACTCTTCTTTTGCAAATCAAGGCTTATTTAGTAACATACAATCTCCATGTTAAGTACATCTTTCAGGATTTAAGCCTGAAAGCAGCTCAGCACACAAAGATTAGTGCAGGAGCACTTGCTAGAATCAAGCTGCAAACTCCAAGGTCCTGCTCTGTCTTAACAAGTGAATCCACTACAGGGAAAGTCAAGTGACAACCTTCTGAAAACATTCCTGAGGAAAATGAGAGGGGATAACGGGTAACACGCACTCAAGAGAAGGCTGCTGTTTATTAACTAGATGTTGTAATATGCCTTCTATTTTTACAATGCAGTTGGAGTTAAAATTTATGAGGCAGGCTTTCTATCGGGTGGTTAATTTCCGCATTCAGCCAATCTGATGCGTTTTAATTCAGGAGCCCGTCTTCACTTCTGCATCAGCACACCAAGCTCATTTCCTGTGCAGTGGAAGGTAAATAGATGCAGTGCATCAAGTTACTCCTTAAATCATGTTTCCAGGTGTTCTGTCTGACAACGCATGATGTACAGATTAGAGTATTCTCTGTGAGCTGATTTCCCGGGATTCACAATTAAAAGCTTTGCATTAACTACTAATTAAGGCTAAAAATTTCAGATTACTTTCAGGTACACACAACTCGTCTAGCTGTCATGTCCTGCTGCTGCCTGGCTGCTTCTCATTAAAAGCAGCTGCAAAAGTTGCATTAATTGCTACAGAAATTAAATTTATACATATCGTTTTACAAAGTTATTACATTTGTTGAGGCCTGCTCTGTTCATTAGCTAATATGAGCAAATAAAAGTTTTTTGAAAAACAGTCTTCCTCCAAGCTATGTCACAACTGTATTAGGAGAGTTCTTTTTAATACAGTAGCAGCAGGCATGCAAGAAAAATGTCAGTTCCAGAGGGCAACAGCAGTTTCATGTGAGTTCCAGCTGCAGAATTTGGCCTTACACAATTCAGTCATTAAAAGACCAACATAAATCCAAAGCTGATGATATAAGATTAGAGCCAAAGGTTGCTTTGCTTACAAGAAAAATTCTGCAAAGCTGATACGCGTTTATGGATGTTTTCATTAAGTAAAAGTTCATTACATTTGCACAGTTGATCAATACACATTCCCTACAGACTACAACCTAAAAAATATAATCTGCTCAAGGGAATTCTATATAAAGACAATAAAGGTAAGTTTTAGTAACTTATAGCTCCATATCCTTCCCCTCAGCTTAATTAATTTGTACTTCTTACAGGAAAAGATGGGGCCTATGACAATCTTACAACTCCCACGCTTTCACAGTCAAATTTCACAGACAAATAAGGAGCTGGCCTCAACTGCTCAAGGTTCATACACCATGTGGAGTCTCAGGCAAAGAGCCTACTGTGCAAATGAGGGAGTCCGAGACAGACTGTACCTACCAGACATACACCCAAGACAGGCAATTATGTGCATCACATGGAAAGTACATATATATTGTATCAGAGTCCATCATCTACAGGCTGGGGGCAGAGTGGCTGGAGCTGCCTGGCAGAAAAGGACCTGGGGGTGTTGGTCGACAGTCAGCTGAACAGGAGCCAGCAGTGTGCCCAGGTGGCCAAAAAGGCCAACAGCATCCTGGCCTGTGTCAGGAACAGTGTGGTGAGTAGGACCCGGGAGGTGATCGTCCCCCTGTACTCGGC
>JAOXNO010000063.1:27124499-27135915 GCA_028565335.1 Limnodromus scolopaceus
TATTCCGATCTGATAAAGAATTAAATGAACTGTAACATAAATTAAATTCAAAAAAGCAATTACAATTTTTTAGAAAGACAGCATTTCCCAAATAAAGCAAACACAAGTATCCTCCCCCCCCCCCCAAACACTCAGCACACTATAGGATTCAAGACAGCCTGCACTAAAAAAGCACAAAGTGACGCAAGAAAGTTGAGATAATTCTTCACGTAAGTGACAGGAGAGCTAAAACATGCAGCGTAAAGCCTGTGGGAAAGAGCAGATCTGCTCCCCCTTCTCCACTTCAGGTCTTGCAATTACTCAGAATTGCTCGCTTACATCCCCAGACGAATGTTTAGATTCTGGTTCTGTCTGTGGCTCTTCCTCCCAGGCCCCTGAGATTTTGACACGACATTTTTCCCCTCTCTATCCCACTGCCTTGCCATGTGCTCTTCCCAGCCTGAAGACAGACAAGACAGACTTTTTTTGAAGCAGATACTGCTTTCTTTTTATTTTTTTTTTTTTTTTTAACACTGGTGAAAATTACTAGTCTCTAAAAGATCTAACTATCAATAAAGTGCCCAGAACCAGGATTTTGGCATGGCTCAATATTGAAAATACATTTGGGGTTAGGTTTTAAGTCTGAAATGTGCAAGATTATGTCTTCTGTGAACTCCTGTGGAAAGCTCTGTATGAAATTATTTTCTCAGATCAGTAATAGGTCTAAAATCCTGAAATATTGCCTCAAAAGTGGAAAATTTTCAACTTAGTATCTGCCCCTCCATCTTTATTTTAGTTCAAAGTCATTAGCTTAATTTGAAACAATCGCATTTTGATTTTAGGAGTGTTCTTCTCCGGAAAGTAACTGAAAAAAAAATATTTTTAATGAAAACCCTAAATATTTCACATTGAAAATATAAAAATGTAAAATTACATTAATTTCGGTTCAAAATTGTTTCTTCCTAAGGTGGGAGATTAATGAAATATATCCTATTTGGCAAATGATTTTGTTTTCAATTAATCCATATTTTGACAATCATGGGTTATGGAGAAAAAAATCATCAGGAAGGTCTATTTCCTTTGTCTACAATATTCTTCAGTAGGAACTGATGATGATTCAGAATTTGCATAATCAGATTTTTAATTTACACGGAGGTTTCAGCCTCTTAGGGGGAAAAAAAAATAAAATTATTTGCCTGGAATGAAGAAGCGATACAAAAGCTCTAACACTGCTTATCCTGTGGCACTTGCCTCAATATGGTAGGCAAGTGATACCCAAAGGGGGCTCCCAGCTAAGCACGGTATGTTGATATTTGGCTCAAAGTTATTCAGTCTGCACTTTCCCCACTCCCTCTCTAATGATTTGACTTCCAACACGAGGGGCCAAGGCGAGGACCTGGATTCAAGGTGAAATGGTAATTGCTGCTTTTCTCAGCCATGCAAAGGCTGGGAAGACACAGCTATCGGGTACCAGGTCACCATCATCTGAAGAGTCAAATATTTGGACCAACAGACCTAGTTTAGATTCAAACTTCACATACAAAATTAGCAATACAATTCCATTTTTATACTGCAGGGATACTAATGAGATTGTTACAACTGCAATTATACAGTTTGCTTTACTGCATACAAGTTCCCTGCATATTAAATTTCCTTACTGAGCGATAATATATTTCATTTATTCAACAATGTATGCACCAACAGTCTTCTTATTAGTTGGTGTTATTACAGCTGCCAACCACTTGGACTAGTAGTAAACAGTTATCGCATCATCATTTTAATGGATGGGAACTCAGGTTTTACTGTACGTGTCAAACAACTACCATAAACCAACAACTGTAGCACACTAATGAGCCACGGTACTACTGGCTGTTCTCAGCCCTTGGTTATTCAAAATCAATTACCTTCGTTTAGGTTGAGCATCAGGATTGTTCAGCACCAATTCTGTTCAGAAGACACTGTACCCGCCTGAATTAAGCAACCTTTTAACTTTGCATAACTCACCTAAGAATTATTCAGTTAAAAATAATAATTCAGTTTGGAAGGGACCTCAGGAGACCTGTAGTCCAACCTCTGGCTCAATGGAGGGTCAGCAGTGAGGTCAGACTAGGTTATTCAGGGTTGTATCAAGTCTCAGTTCCTGTCACTAATGAGAACAAGGATAAATATAAGTGTATTTAGCCCACACATACAAACACTCTTTGAGCTAGCACAGTAGAGGCAAACCTCAGTGCCAGGAGCACAGTGCAGAAAAATCTAAGCCGGATCCACATGATCCAGGTTGATTCAGAAAGCCTTCTATGGGCTGAGCTGATTAGTTTCAGCACAGCTCACAATGAAATGACTCCAATATTTCTGGTCTCCAAGCTAGGAAGCACGCATAGAACTTGGACATTTGTTCCTCTTCCTTAAAACTATTAGCTAGGGCCATCAAGCTTGTCCATTTTTTTCACATTTATGAATAAAACAAAAGTACAATTTCTTTAGGAAAAAATACGCAGTTAAATCAGCCTCTTTCCTTGGCCAGGTTCTTCATGCACTGTTACACAAAAAGACCAGGAAACAGAGGGGAAAAAAAACCCAAACATGCCTGAACAAGATGTAAGGTTAGTGCTTGATGTTTCAACCTTTCTTTAGTCCTTTCTTGTTTCTGCATAAGTAAGATTATTGTTTCTCAACCAGCAGTTAGACCCATATAACAAAAATTACTGAGGAATAAGTAAACATCATTTTCACCAAATAAAAGTTAATACAAGAATCATAACAATCTAATATTTGAAACATTTTACAGTATGTGTGTAAAACATCTAAATATATAACTTTTTTCCCTTACAGGCTGAAAGAAATTAGATTTCCTAAAACAGATGCAGAAGTAAATTTTGATGTGTATAGTACACAAATAATAACGGTGCTGATAAAGAATAGCAGATACAGGACTTTGCTGGTAAGGAATAAATATAAGAGCTAAAGTTGCAGAAGAGGCAGAAGGGATAGATCTTCAAGTTTCTTGCTGCAGTTCACAAGATTAAAACTTAAGCAACCCAGAGTGAAAATGAGCAAAATTTATATTCAAATATTTCTGGCTGTTCAAATTTAGTCTCCTGCTAAAGCTCTACTAAGAACCTTTCAGAGGCAAACAATGGGCTTTTCAAAAATAAGACAGCAAATCTCTGATAAAAAGAGCCAACTTCGAGTCAAACAAATGAAGATTATTAAACATCTTTTTATAACTGAAAGCATGAAAGAATTTTTTCTTTTTTAAAATGTAAGAATTCATACATAGGTATCAGTCAATAAATATCAATAGATTTAAGGGAAAGCATTTAGTAGTTTTGTATTTTAAATTGGTTCGTACGTGTCTGAAATAATCCAACTGCATTTCACTATTTTTATATTTAAAATAACAAAGTTCCTTTGTATATATATTTTTAGGTGACTGCCAATTCTAAGAAGTAATTATATTTCACATAGATAGAGTTATAAAAGAAGTTACATAATGAAAACACCTTCACTAGAAACTGAAGGTAAAGTCCTTCCTGCTTTTACTAAGTCCGAACAACAAACCTCTGCCTTAACACAGTAAAATAAGAGAATCCACCAAACCTGAAGTATGGGCTCAGAAACTACAGCCAAGGAATTGCTTCAGGGCAGCTGCTACGTCAGGCTACTGGCTGGAAAACCACCAAGCCTCTGAGCCTTCCCTGAAGCATTTTAAAACCAGAGGCAGAGAAGACAAGAAACAGCAAAGTAGAGCATCAGCTGCAGGACAGGGGCTGAGCACTCTCCAGTAATTTCAATTTCTGATTAATTTTTAGACTAAACATCTACATGCATCCTGTCACTAGAGGCTAAAAAGTTATTACGGGAAGTTATTAGCCACAACCTTTTTCCCTTTGAAGGCAGCAGGAAACAACTTCCATCAGTGTTAATGGAGGCAAGAAGAACAGCTGCTGTTATTATTGCTAAATCTCTTCAGCGCTCAGTTCTTGGCCCACTCCTTACAAGAAACCGTTGAAGAAAATTACACAGTTTCTGCTCAGGTGTACTACCACACCGGCTTCTAACCAATTGCCAAACAGACAAATACAAGTTAGATATTTGAGGTCCACGAGAAGCTTTCCCATGTTGTGACCCATTTGCCACCTGCAATCTAGGAGAACAGAATGTTCTCAGTCCATGAAAGGATCACAAAACTTGAATAAAAAAATAACACCTTCCGTTCAACACACATTCATAGACATGATAAAATGGGAGGGAGGAATGAAGACGTAAAAAATATTCAAGCATTAGTCCCATGTTTTAGAAAAGAAAAGCCTTTGTGATTAGGTTACAAAATAGCATATGTGGATTTTTCTTTCTAATAAAGTAACATGACTCATGGCTTTTTATTTTTACTTTTCTATAATCAGTAAGATCACTGTAGGTTAAAGAAGGTGCAGAAACACTACAATAAAGAATGATGTCTGCAGGTTTATAGCATACACAAAAAAGCCTGTGTAGCATGTGCTGTATGATCCCTCATACAAACAAAGCAAGAAACAGAAGACATTTGAGCCTGAGAAACCAACCTTCTGACACTGCCCAGGTCCTTCAGCAGGATGTATGCCAGACAGTAATATTAAGCTTTGTATACTTTAGGAGAAATTGTTCCACCCCAACTGAGAACTTCAAGTAAGACTGTCTATTATACACATGAAGCTAACTAGTGGAAGAGGTGCCATATTTTCCATGAACAAAACCTTAAATATCTTCTTTACTTGCAACTTCCAATGTAGTTTTTCTATATGCAATTCATTTTGGACTCTAGATCATTTTTACTCTTATTACAAACAATACTACTGAAGTCACTTCCCTTGGCGTACAAAACTGTCCTAAATTTCCCCACTCAGTCCCTTTGAATTCTTATATATCAAAAATTCATGCAAAGAAAACCATGTCTAGAATACAAACTGTGGAATTAGATCATTGTGAAAAAACTCTACTTAACTGGACTCTCCCAAGTCTAAGTCTACCAGCTGAAATTGGCATGTAACTAGAAAGGAACTGACTGGAAGTAGTCTGGAATTATAGATTCTATCCTATCCCAGAAGCATTTACTGGTGCAACTTGTAAAAGGGTTGAGACTGACTCGTAAGCATTAGGCAGAGACAGCACCACCTCTGTAATGGAGGCATTCCTGTTCCTACCATTACATGCTGTTATTGTAATTTTATGGATCGTTTATGAGGTCGTGCCCCTCCCATAGTAAAGCAATGAAAGCGTATTAGTTAGGGTAGCAACTGAATAGACAATTAAGAGGCATGGGAAACGCTCCCCCTATGTTCCTCAAGTTAATTCCCTTTAGTTTACCAAAACCAAGCTATGCACCAGGTCACATAATATTATTATTACTATCACTATAACTTCTTATATGATTGCATAGCATTATATATATGCACTCCTTACATTGTTCAGACTCCAATTATACAAGCTGACTCAGAGAGACTGTACAGAAATCAAGTCTGCCACATGTAATTATTACTGTGCTATACCTAAAAGATTTAAAGGGCTTTATAGCTTATTTTAAACAGTCAAAACCACTCAACTCACCCCACAAACAACAAGGAGCATAGATTTTCTGGAAGATGTCAGTAATTGTGCAACATTTTTGCATTTTACTTGTAGAAATGGGAAGTAAAGAAGGAGCTCTCTAGGTAACTAGCACTCTCACAGTTTCTATGGATGCAATTAGTATCTCAAGGCAACTACACAATTGCTCAGTCCAAAACAAGCCTGTAAAATCTTAAAACCTAACATACTATTTTTTACATTCAGTATTTTATCCTCCTCAAAAGGCTACATTAACACAAACTGGGACTGGTGTCTAAATTAACAGACACAATAAACCTGAAAAAAAAGACAGCTGCATTGGCAATAAAAGAGGTATATTTTTTCTAAGTAACTCACTGAACTATAGCCAAAAAAATTACAGCACTTGAAAAGAGGAGTTTTGACTTCACAATACACTTTGGAGGAGAAGTTGCCTCTTGCTATGTAGCTTACTAGTGTTGATGAAAGCCTACAATACAGTATAAAATCTTTTCAAGGTCATGCATTTCAAACCTGTGAAAAGCAAGCTGGTTAAATTCAATTATCTGTTTAATGCCATCTTAGTTCCAAACAACTCAAATTTTATATCCAAAAGCTTTTAGTTAGGCCTTAAAAAGTATTTAAAGGAAAATAAATACAATTCCTGGGGAATTGCTAATGCTGAGAGTCAGTGATTTTTTAAAGTCAACTCCAGCCTTGCCTATTCATACTCTAATAGTTGAACTGCAGCAGCAGAATGAAAAATAGACACTACCAGGTCCACACAACACATAGACAAGATTTCAATCAAATCAGAAACATCATAAAATCAAACTGAAGGGTTTAGATATCTCACGGATGACAGGCCAGTAACAGGAATGAAGTGGTGTTACAGCCTTTTAAACCAGAGAGAACACAAAAACACCCTTCTCCACAGCTTGGTTGCCTGCAAACAGCTTTTAAGACTTCAGCTAAGGACAATATTCTTGCAAACACAGCCAGTCCTACAAAGATACAAAAAGCATCGCCAAATACAAACTTAAGGAACTACTGCAGTAAAGCACTTTTTTTCTCTATGTAGAATCTTGCTAGAAATCAGAAGGAGCTACAGAGGTAAGGATCTGAGCAGCAGAAGCATTTTTTTTCATGATGTAAGGGATTGAAAACATTTTTTTCCCGTTTTTTACTCCATAGTTAACTCTACTAAAAACATGCAGGACAGATGGATGCAACTTCCAAACCATTCTTTGTGCATCACGTTGGTCAACATTGCTCCGTATCAAATACCCTCAAGGTATCTTGAAGACAAAAAAACCTGCAAACCATTATGGTCAGCATGAGCAGTCGCCTTTCTAACTGAAATGGCTCAAACCTCAAGCAGCACGTAAATACCCTAGAAAAATATTAATTAACGACCAAAAGTCTTTCCCACAGAAGATACAACTGTGAAGAGAGCTTCACAAGGAAGAAAAATACAGAAGATGTCCATATATGTCCAGCAGTGCCTGTAAAAAAATATTCTATTAAGGAAAATTTCCTTTCCATTGTGCTGCCTGGCATTGAGCCTAATTACTGTGGTAAAAAAGAAAAATTGATGAAAAATGATCTGCACAGCTTTAACTCTCTATAAGCTCTTTCTAACTTGAAAATTATATTTTCTCTCAACAAATGTTAATTTCTTTGCCAAAAAAAATAATCTAGGATTGCTGAGAGGTTAATGAGATATATTTTAAGTAATATTTTAATATATTTCATTATAGCAAGACAGTAATTACATTTTATTAATAAGTAAGCAGTAAATCCAAAGTTATGCTTTTTATGGACCTATTCCCCTAAACATTTCCAGTCATTTTATAATAATTACCAAGTCCCTACCCAAATAAAATTCTCAGTGGAAATCGCTTCATATTCAGCTCCTACAGTGTTTGGTTCTGACTCCAGAAAACTGATTTAATGGTTAAGACACTAACTAACCTGAGCTGGTTTCATTTTCAACTCTGCATTTTGTGGGTTTGGTTTCCATGTAAATAAAAGAGAGACTCTCTAACCCTTTTGTACTGCACTTCGTATTTCTTAGCCTGAACATGCTGCTATGCCCATTCCAATGATTATCTGCTGGCTTGAGCACACAGTCAGTTCTATAATTTAACATTAAGCCTATTTAACAGATGGTTCAAACAAGGCTGCTAAGTGTTTTGCCCATCATAATAGAGCAGAGACACGAATGGAAGAAAATGATGCTATAAATTGTGCAAATACATCCACAGAATTTAAAAAAACCTTTGCTGTGCTCAGTTAAGTCTAACAGCAGGTGGATGACCAGGTAAGCAAGTCTCTGAACGGAAACAGGTGACCGACACCAATCTAGCAACTCTGACATGAAACTCTTTTTTTCCCTTAAAATGAGAGAATAGTTAACAAAGCTACATAAATTTCTATTAGAACTTCTGCTATAAGCTTGAGACATAATTAACAAATTGACAGCTTTACTTAAAGGAATTCACCTTGAGGGATGTTGCAGGATATCAAGCTGTACTTGTCTCTGCTGGGGAAGAATAACAGCAGTTCTGAAATTACATGCTTGTTCTGTATCCTGTCAGCATTCTATTTTATTAAATCTGCCAGTGAGAAACAGACACTGTGTTTGGTTTTTTCCTGACAACAGTTCAATGGGGAAAGGCAAGAAGCTTGAAGACAGCTCAAGAAGGCTTAATTGCTTGACAAAATGGGATGCTACAGGACTCACCCTGCATGCAAAGTAGCAGATGGCCAAAATACCTATAAATTTCAGTAAGCTTAGGACTGTTCCCTAAATCATATTCCTATTACACTGCACAATGACAATACTTTCTGGGAGGAGGTCAGCACCTTCACAGAACAAAGGACACACAGCAGATGTCAGGAGCATTACTGCCACTGTGCCCACCTCCTAAAGGTTAGCTATGAAATGAGCAAGGTACCCACTCAGTTATCCAGGAGTTGCAGATTCTGTTTTCTAGCATGAAAACGTCTACAGAAGGTAGTCTTCTAGTAGAGCTGCAAAGTAAGGGAAAGAATGTTAAAAAAAGGACCCTTGGAGAAAAACAAAAGTTTTTTTTCCTGCCAGAAGTTAATTGTTTTCTCTTTGGATTGGTAAATATTAGCTATAACTACTAAAGGTCCTTCATGACAATATTTAACGTTTTATTCTTGGTGCAATCTGATGAGAAAACATCATGACATATTTTCTTTACTTATAGTGACCTATGTATGGAATACTTTTAGCTAGGAAACCATTTTAAGGATTTACTTGACTTTCTACTTCCATCCCAACCCTTTAAGGGGCTTTAAACAGCTTCCTTAAGTCACCAAAAACTCAAGATTTGCCTTCAACATGGCTATGACATGCCCATATTCACAAGTACATTCATAACAAATCCACAACTAAGTGTATTTCTCCTTACTCCCAGGTTTCAGGAGCGTGGCTTTTTCTCCCATTGTTAGATGCAAGTTACGTTGTTTATATGGATTAGCTGCATTAGTGCTGTGACCCTTACAAGCTGGGATGCTAAGTAGCTAATTATCTTCTCCCTCCTTTCCATTACCCCTCTTCAATACAAGTTGTTCTTGTCTTTTTTCCGCTGCCCCACTCCCTGGCCTTACAGACCTATTGATCTTTTAACATTTCAGGAGACAGCTGCAGAATGTGTAGGAGGCTATTAGTTGTCTTATTGCATCTTAAGAAATTGATGATTCTGTTGTTGTCAAATCAAACACAATCAGATATATAATTTCATCTTGTAGCTTTAAGTAACCATTACTGCATTGTAAAGGCTACACAGTTAAATCAGTGGCTCCATTTCTGAATCACATCAAGAACTGGTGTTGGATTAGAAGCAGACCAGACAACAGAATGACTGGTCTATGTATAGATTTTCTTACCTCACTCTTCCCCAATTTTCAGGCCAAACCAGGTTTTACTGTAATCAATTTGAGGGAGTGAACAGATGAGAGTACAACTTTCCCACCATTCTTAACAGCAAATTACTAAGGAAAACAGTAGTGACCTGTGGAGTAATCATCTTAGACCGTGCTTGTTAATCTGCACCTCTCTCAGAATGAATTTTGGGCCGGGCAAGAGCAAGACAGAAAGCAAAATCAAGCAGACTTAGTGCTATTCTTCCTACCTTGCAAGTAAATTCTCAGGAGCAGAATACAAAGAATCAACCAACCAGCTACTCAAAGGAGCTATCTCACTATTACGAACCATAGTGTAAGCTATGTACATTAGACTGCAGAGATAAAATTGTTCTGTATGGTTGTGGGTAGGATTAAGTATCATCTAGGAGATAATGAGCACTTTCTGTTCTTGCTGAGTATCATTTTGCACAAAATAGCAATGGAAAGGATTTTCCTCATTAACGAATCATGATGGGGGAAAGAATGAAACTTAAGACAGCTAATTTTTCCAGGATTATAAAGTTCTTCATTTTTAGGTCATTTGAGTTCCATATTAATTAACAGAAAGATGGAGGCTTTACAATCCCCCTGATCCCTCTCTCATTATATATGTAATTGTAAAAGCTACCTTGCGGTAATAAAAAATTAATCTCTGTACTTATTATGGGATCACAGACTCGTAGTGATGGATGACCATGTGTCAGAGCACATTTCCACAGTACGCTGTAATATCACTGAGTCATCATCTGGAATGGGAAAGCACAAGTCCAGAATCTTAGCTAGACTACATCTTCTTGTTTGTTTGTTTGTTTTAAATGTACTTGCTAAAGTAGCTTGTGTGTCATACCATACACAGAGATACTTGACATGCTAATTGAGCAGTCATACCTCATTGAATAATTCTGCATATGTACAGATACACAGAACTGTAGCTATCTTCTGAAACTTGCCTTAAGGGCAAGTTAAAGGCAGAATTCATTATGCCCAGAACAGTAGTACAGTTGTACATGGGCATGAATGTTGTGCAGATTTTAACAAAAAAGCCTGGAGAGATATTACTTCATTGCAGTCGATATGACAGTACTTTGTAATGCAGTAATGACAGAAATCAGAACACTTGTTAACTTATCCAAAAATATACTGATGCAGTTTATTTCATGTGCAGACAAAAAAATTTGGCACGTATCTTTATTCAGCTGGTGTTCAAATAGAACTTCCAATGTGGCTTTTTTACTCTTCCTTTCTGTGCTGTGTGGTCCAGGACACAGGTCCAGGCCAATCTACAAATACATCTGGAAGATACATTTATCTATTCACAATAGCTACTTACAGGTATTTCTAGATTAAAAACAAAATAAAACATATTAGACTGAAAAAGTGTGTCAGTTAGCAACTTTCCCTAAAAAGAAGTAAAAAGAAGCAAAGACTTGATTCCCAAGTTCTCAGAAGTCTGGGCTGGAAGCTATAGAAAAATCTAAGCTCAAAATGACTGCATGCGCTCAACTGAAGATTCCTAAATCTTTCATTAAGAACAATCTTCACGCAGAAGGATAAGTACAGTTCTTTCAAATATCCTACCTCTCAAAAGCTCATCACCTTGGTCACCAACGTGCAGGTCAGCCAACTTAAAAGTCTTAAAATAAGAACTCCTTTTAATCTTTACAGAAAGACTAAGGAAACACTATCTCCTTGGTCCTTTTATCTGAAGGGAAACTGTCAGTGCTACTGACAAGCTTTAAAAGATGAATGCACATAAATATCCAAGCAAAAATTATACAATATAACCAATGCACTAGCAGATATATATACGTACACAAAGGTACAGAATCACAGAATCTTCTAGGTTGGAAGGAACCTTAAAGATCATCTTGTCCAACCGTCAACCTAACTGACAAAAATAGACACCCACACAACAAACAAGGAGCATCAT
>JAOXNO010000063.1:27144320-27162918 GCA_028565335.1 Limnodromus scolopaceus
CAACCTGGTCTAGTTGGGGGTGTCCCTGTGACTGCGGGGGGGTCGGACTAGATGACCTTTGGAGGTCCCTTCCAGCCTGGACCATTCTATGATTCTATGAAATAAATCATTCGACACTAGATAGTTGATTTTCAAATCTGAAAGCACATGAAGCACTAAAGCAGAAAATATGCTTCCATGTTAGAGTATTTTTTTTTTGGAAGTGTAGCTTAGACATTATTCTCACAAATAAACATTATGATACCAAACTGCTTGGCCTTGTTTCAGAACAAGTGCTATGCAGTCCATAGAACTAAAGAAATTGTAGATATCTATATCTGAGACAAATGCCAGTCTGTAGCCTGGATGACCAGGTGATGACACAGTAATGTTTAGCACTGACACTTCTTGGGGACTCTTTCAAAGTAGCCACTTATTAAAAATGGCTTTCGATAGGTATCAGTATAGTAGATATGGTTTGGTTTTTTTCCTTTTGCCCTATTTAAAATTCTTGCCACACTGCTCTGGGTGTATACCCTTCATTACTTAGGCCACTTCTTACTTTCATGCCTGTAATTGGAGAGTAATAATGCCATAATGGGCTCACAATGTCAGTGAGGTGCAACCTGAATCATATTCACTGTATTAGCCCCATCAAATTAAATCTTCATTTGTGGAAGGACATTCAAGGGATACAGATGTAAAACAGAGCTAAGTTATCCCCCCAAAAAGCGTGACAAAGGAAGCTGAGTCACATCATAAGCACATCAAATATTCTTTGTCCAAAATGGGGCTTGTGACTGCTGTGAGATTTCTCTAGCCTTCTGTGATGGAATTTTTCTTTTTTTTACAATTTTCATATATCTTCAGACTTTGTCATGAAAGAGGAAGGATTTAATAAGCATAGCCCTTCTCAACCTTCTTTTTACCACTATGACAACATACCATAAAAGACAGAGAGAAAGCACAGTGACCCAGTGATGTACCTGGGAAAATCGCTTCCACTGATCTACAGCGTATGTCCAGGCTATGCATTGCAATTTTAGTGGTGAAGTTCTACATTTAACAAACAAACAAACCACCAGATAAAACAGAAGGAACGGCTACATGAAATCGATATCAATAATTTTAGAATCTATGTCACTGACTTCAGAGCACATATTACATGGGTTTATTAGTATGCATATAAGCGACACTAGAAGGATAACTGCAACTCCAGAACTTTGTGTCCACACTACTATTGACCACAGGAATATTTCTCAAAGCCCAATCAAAAACTTATATATTAAACTTTCTTGCACTTGACACCAACAAAACAGAATAATATCGTGTCATCACAGCTCAGTTGCAAGTGAAATAGAGTCCCCATCCGACCACACAGACAGGCTCTGAAGCCAAGTGGAAGTGCCTGTACCTGGAGCTCACAGAGTGGTGGGTGTTTATGGGCAGTTCTCTTCATGCGTGTTTTTTTCAACCTGTACAACCACCACACTATTCTAACTTACTAACATTTTAAAAGCCCAGAACTTGCTCCAGGCGACACTGGCAGATTAGAAACAGCACGATGCCCTAAGTGTCCAGTTTTCAATTTCATGAAAGATCTGTAAAGCAGTTATCTTAACAATTCATCTCTTTTCCCTTATCACCTTTATTTGAATGTTTCTGAATCTTACTGCTCCGAGTTACTGACTTAAATTTAGCTATTTTGAGTTTATTTTCATTTGTTTATCTGAGGTTCACTCAGCTACTCTTTATGTGCAATGCTGTCATATAGACCAGTACCCTATGCCGTCTACATGAGAATTATACTATTATAGTCTTCTCAACCTGGGTTAGTTAAAATCCACATCTAAACTGAGCAAGCACAGCACAAAAGAAATACAATGCATGCAAAAATACAGCTCTGTTTTCATTTGCTGTGTCTTTTCTCTGCCCCTCAAAAGTCCACAGTAAATTATTGGCTTGTTTCTTCAGCTTCAACAACTAATAATTCATTTTCCCAGAGTTTATTCTGGCACCAAGTGGTGGAGATTATATCTAAAAGAAGTTTTGTCCAAAGGCGTACTAAATTATTATAAAACAGCCACGTTAGTATCTCCTGCATTTACTTTTTCATAACAAATCATTTTTTATCAAATAAAGTTGATTAATATTTATTTTTCTGCTTCTATGGAAGCAGGACTAGAAAATTTTACAAGGAATCTTGCGCTACATTCCCACTTGGCAAAACGGGTGCACCACGCACAGCTTCTATTCGCTAATAAGGCATTGCAAAGTTTGTGGGACTAAAAACTAAATAAGAAAAAAAATACACCTAAACTTAAGGAAACTATCTTTCTGTGGCTTGACTTGGCAAGTAAATTCCATCCAAATCCATTTACAAATCCTTAGCAAATTCACAATTATCATTTGTGTCCCGATAATAAAACATTAAATCCTTATACAGAATTCACATAACTCTCGTACTTCTCATAAATGCAAACTAATCTCCAACCATATCTAATCAGACATAGTGGGTCCAAAGACAATGCCAAAACATTACACAAATGGACAAATAAATTAATTTCAAATTAAAGGAATTATTCAGTAACAGAACTAAAAATCTTCTGCAGTGCCTGAATCTGCAATAATAAGTCACAGAACTAGCCAGAAAGACCATATGAATAAGTATTACTACCCTGTAACAGCACTCCTAGTACAAAAGATGGCAGATTGAAATAAGTATTTTGCAACCCCAAACGTTCATTTTGCTTGTCCTGCAACTATTTTAACACAAGACTCAGCACTGCTAAATCAAACTCAGTAGGAATTGCACCACTGATTATAGTGAAAGGGAACCAAAATATTTATCCCAGCCTCTTGGCCAGTAGGCAGCACAACCTAGAAGCACTGGCGGTATCTCAGAACCCCCAATATTATGAATGGTTAATTAACTAAATTTTAATTAAAGCGTTTCATTCCTGTACTTTCCCAAACACATGACGTTTTGCACTCATAACTAGCAGCCTCCCTTTCACAGAAGCTTATGCTTCAAATAAACACACAGACAGAACAGAGGTAGCAAAACAATAGTTACCTTCACTGTTGTTTGGTCTCAACCTAAGAAGTTATTTCCTGCAGATACCGGAGAGTTCAGCCCTGTGTTGGGTGCCAGCGTTGAGGTACTCAACTGAGTGGGGGATGCTGTACAGCTCCTTTTTTTTTTTTTTTTTAAGTACACGTTATTACTGCCCTCACGACATTCAAAGAATGCCATGCTTAACTATAGGGACCAGATTTTCAACAGATCAGTTCAGTTAGGCACAAAATAAAAATGGACAAATCTTCACAAGAGCTCAGAACAGGCAGTGCTAACCTCTTTTGAAAATCTGTCCCCAATTATAGGTGCCAAGTACTCGAAAACCTGGCTCCAAGCTCTTAAAAATCTGTTTTCGTATGCTCAAAGCCAACACTGCAGCCACTAAAGGTTTTGGGACTCCTAATACTATGGATTTCTACCTGGGGAGGAGCAAGGCAAGTGGCAACCTTGAGCAGACCGAATAAATCTACTGAATAAATTTACTTTAAAAAACTTTAAATTTACTTTAAAAAAACAAAGCTTACTGCTACATTTACTGGCACTATCCATGGGCCAGTTTTGGGTTTAAGCCCTCTTTATATATTAGTCCCCTCTTTATATATTAGTCTTTCTGAGCCAGAACTGAGCACCTCTTCCTTTTGCCAGTTCCTCACTGATGCCAGCCTAGGGTGTCGCTAGGGACAGTAGATTAGAGCCAGAACAATGAGCTGGCCTAGAAGAAAATGCAGCACAACTTTCCTTTCCTGTAACCAAATCAGGTTGAATCGATGTCAATTAACCAGGATTACACAACATGGGCAAAAAAGACAACAACAGACTCTTCATCCAACTGATAATTTATACGATTGCAGAAGAGAACATAGCACTTGTTATTTAAGTGTTTATAGTATTTAAGTTATTTAAGTGATTATAGTATCACTTACCTTTGACACACGCTCCCGGAATGACTTCTAAAAGAAACCACTGTGCACAATGAGATTGAATTATACATTTTGAAGCTTTCACAACTTTGAACTTTAATATAAAACATGGAGTACCAAGGCCAAAATTCTGCCTTCAGCACAATTCTTTGTCCTAAAGACATGAATAAAAGTTGTTTTTTATTGGAGTTTCTTTGAGGATATTTGAATTTAGCAGTGCAGTAGTTGCTTACACTTTTATGTTCAAATTTAAAACTGAAATGACAGCTTTCGCCAGTTCATACAGTTATTACACTAGAAAGTCAGTTTCCATTAGTTCCCTGAGCTGCCGTATAGAAAAAGTAGAATCATCAGACTTTTTTGCATGCTGTGATCAGAGCTATAAGGAAAAGTTTCCAAGCATGTGTTAAAGAACTCTTGCCTTTAAAAGATGTGCATGACATCTAATGTAGAAGTGTTTGGCTTTTTACTGCTACCACCTGCCCTGAAAATTTAAACATGTTATTTTCTTAACACAAACTCTCTTTACCCCAGTTACAAATACAGACTTTTTAAGGAGGCAATGTTAATTCTAGCTTATTTAAACACAGATGATTCTTACAAGACAACAAAACCATCAGGGACTTAATGTAAAAACCTCTAATACCCTAGCGTATAATTACATTATTCATTAGCAAGTGGGTGTAATTTAATGTTTCCTTCCTGCCCCCCTGAGCAAACAGCAAACAACAAGAATAGTTAATCAATTTGAGCCCAAGCTCCTAAAATCCCCTGTCTCAATAAAACCTGATAGAGAAACTCATGGAAAAGCTCCATTCCAGCCTACCCTCAAGGACCAGGAGTGCTTACCCAGCTTAGGGGTTCACCCACTTACGGGTGGGGGGACAGCAGACAGTGAATTCAGCAGAAAGAAATTAACCCCTAAGACTTATTTAGCATCTGTTGTTCCTCTGACTAACTCCAGGTTTTGTGAGATGGGCTGGTCATTCATGAGATGCACTGCAAATGGGCACATCTGTCCCAATTCTTGCCTCCGACCTCCCCTTTCAACGAAAACAGTGGGTGAGCTGATTTGATCTCAGGTTGGTACAGTCTGGGCAACAAGCTGCACTCCAACAAAAACAAGAGGCTCAGTGTTTTACACAATCTCCCTATTAAAACATTCTTCATTTAGTAGCAAATTTTTTAATAAAACATTTAATTGTTTAATAAATCTCCTGCCGTTGAAACACTGTTGCTCCACACCCTAGCAGGGTTCATTTCCAGCCACGACACGGGCGGAACAGAACCGAGAGGGGCTTAGGGACAGAAAGGCTCCCTGAAGAGCAGGGTGGCCCAGGAAGGCTGGCGATGAGTGGCCATGCCTTCCCGGTCACTGACCCCCCTCACACCTCCTCCTCAGCCTCTGGTACTATGCAACAAACTTTTAACACCACAGTCAGCTTTTAAACCAGGAAAAAGGTGCCTTAACTGATGTCGTAACTGATTATGATGAGTAACTCCTGCCATCATTAGTGATGCTAAACTGCCTGCCCGGCTGACTTCTACCAGTTCCTAAACTGGGATGTGACTAAGGTACTAGATCAGAGGATTGAGTGTAAACCTGGCAGAATTTGACTGCATTACACGAGCACTTGATGGGAGGGGGGTAGAAGAGCTGCTACTGTTCCCTGCCTGGCCTTCTGGCGTTCTCGTTACTTCAGCCCTCCTGGCGTCTCCTTGTAGGCGGCCGTGGCTTTCCTGCCCTCTCGCTGTTGCCTCATGTTGCCTTCCAGCAGAACTGGAATGCAACAGAAAGCTGGGAAAGAGAAACTAGAGATGGCCTGAAGAAGATGGGTAATGCCATGAAAAGTGTGTTTAAATTTCTGATATATCTGTAGATAGCAGGGGGAGGGGTGGGTTGAGCTCTATGAGCTCTCCGTGAGCCTGTTTCCACTTAAGGCTTCCTATAGATATATAAGTTCTCTGTAGCTTTCAGAAAGAATGTTTTCATCTAAGACTTGTACTACCTGCCTGTTTAAAGTAGCTTGATGAGTAATAGATTTTGGTAGTCTTGCTGATGATGTTTTTTTTTTTCTCTGAACTGTAAGCAAATTAATTAGTTTTTGTCAGTTGGACCGAATTATTTTTGTCATTCTGATGATGACTTTTATACTCATTATTACGTTAGTGGTTTGTTTAAATCTGTTTTATGTATCCAAAAGTCTGGGATGGGTGCTTCATAATTATGTTGGCTTTTTGCATTAACGTGTGATCTATAATGTTTTGGAGCCATCCCATACTGTTTATTTAATTAGGTTGCCTGGCCTGTGTATTAAAAATCTTTCTGCATCTTGGAGAGTAATCTAATTTGTTGAATACCAGAAAGATAATCTTATTCTCTAAGAAATTTGACAGGATTTTTAATATTCTACTCGTCCATGCCACAGCCATTTTTCTTCTGCAGTAGTGGTAAAAGTCTCAGCACAGCTTAAAGAATTTTGGAAGAGCTGACTTCAACAATGAGCTTTTTTTCTTGAATTGTACCGCTTAAACACTCTTAATATTACACAGTATATGTTTCATGAAAACAGCATGACCTGAAGTATGTGTCTGTGTATTTAATGCAACTCTAAATCCAGAAACACCATCACAGAATTCAAAAGAAGGGTGCAGTTTTCATCTTCTTCTCAAGCATTGGCAGTAGTAATGGGCTGGAAAAGTAGTAAGAAAAAGTAAATTGACTCATCAAGAGTCAATATAGAAACAATTTTTTATATTTTTATTTTTATTTAGGTGCCCCTTTTGGGTATTACTATGCATCTCCTTTTTTTGTCAGAACTATTGTTTTTATGATGGTATCAAGTGCTAATAAAATTTTCCCAAGACCTCAGGACGCCTCCCTGAGCATGCAAACCAGTTCAATCCTTCTCCCTGCAACCCTCAACCCCTGTACATTTATGTCACTCTACTTCCAAGAATCTGTTATGGCCAAATTTTCCAGAGGGTTTTTTTTTTTTTTGTAAATGTGAAGAGAAGCGGATTGTACTATAAGTATTCAGAAGCATGAAGAAACTTGATTGCATATATTAAGTGGGTCTCAAGATACAGGTATTGGTTGCAGTTGACTGTTGCAAATGTATGGAACCTTACTGATGCTAAATCTGTAGCTGTAAGAAATGCAAACTTTGTGGAAACTATTTTCTTATTAGTAGCCAGACTTTAAATTGGGGGGTGTTCACAATTCTTAGCTTCAGACACTGTTTTTTGTATTGAATACCAAGAGCTAGCTTTTTGCAGATTAATTGTAGGTGACAGATTTATCTTTTCGGTGCTTATGTCTATTGAGCGCTTTCGGTACTGGCTTTTGAAATCAGTTGTACGTCTCTGAACTATTTGCTGCTGTTTTTTCAGGTAATACTTGATCTTTTAATCACTCCATTGTCTCTTTTTTCTGAACTGATGCTGAACTACCAGGCTCAGGGCCTTATACATTGCCTACAGTTCAGCACATCAGCCACATTTTTAGGGAAACTGTTGAAATTGCATGATTCCTCTCGCTTCACTTATATGCTTGGCAGCAGTTCCTTCATGGGTATAGCTGTTGTTTTTCCTCTCTACTGAATGTTCTAGCTCTTGCATTGTCAGTTCCTTCACCAGCCATCTGTCTTGCTGGCTCACTCACTATCTGAACAGCTCTCCTTCTCAGACCAGCTGCAAGTCCTAGTGAGTACACCATCAGCTGTTAACTTTTTTTATTCAGAAACTTTTAAAACAATCGTTGCTGCACTCCAATGTCCTATATTTCAATCCTCTCTGTTAAGTCCTTGGCACTTATTGTTGCTTTCTTCAGCCTCCTCCTTTTTCCAGGTTCTTCCACAACTTGTTTTTCTATGACTTCATTTCTTTTCCTGAAATTTTAAAAGCAATTTTCTTCAATTTGGCAACCTAGCTTGCTTCTGAATTCTGTATGGAAAGTGAGCATCTGAATGCAAGGAAAATCTATTCCACTTCTGTTTGTTGCTTCCAAGTAACTCTGTTCTTTAAAATCTCTGAAAGAAGAATCTCACTACTTTCAGATACTGCACAAGTCAGGTAGTAGCTCCTGAGAAACCTAAGATTGATACCTTCTATCAAGAAGTTAGGGAACAACTTCTCTGTAGCGGTACCAGTACTGCAGACAGGATAGATTGTCCTGCAGCTCAGGGGCTGGCATATTGCCAAACAATCTAGCAGTCTTTCGGATGAAAAGTTCTATTTGCTTGTCAGCCGGTCAGGCCTGGATGCATAATTGCTTTATGAAGCCCCGAGTGTCTAGTATCCCTTACTACAGGAGCAGTTTGCTTTATTTTTATATGCTAGACCTTCTTTATAATCTGCCAATAGCTAAGGTTCATTTAGATTGTGTCCAGAGCATTACAAACCATTACTTGGTGTCAGTGCAATTTTCACGGGTAAAATGAATCACACAGGTAATAATTTCAAGATAGAGGCATACCAGTTGTTTTTATAAATGTAGGCTGATAAGCCTTCCTCAGACCTCCTCCTTTCCTGGACAAATTCAGATATTGTTTATTGCTAGTGCCAATTAGTCAGCCAAGCATCTGTAGCTGGCAGCTGTCCTCATGAAGAAGGCCCCAGGAGATGAAAGCTCCTGGGACACTGCTCTGCATGTTAGATGTTACTGTTTTTCATCTTCTAAGGGTCTTTCATACATGTTGTTTCTTAATGATAAAGAAAACAGAGTGTGCTTACAGTCGTAACTAACATTTAGTAAGCTGCATTTTATTTCTCCACTGTAATTATGACCTCCAGGGTAAATTTAGACCTGTCATTTAATACCTCTGGTGAGGGCCTGTCTATGTGAGGAAGGCTTGTTTCCAAACTAAACCAATAGAGCTGAAACAGGTCTTCTCCCATTGTGATGCTGTTACACTGGGAAAGGTGTGTTCCTAATGGATTGAGCTGTCCTGGGCTAGGAAGTTAAAGCTATATTACTGTGTCGGCAATAGAATTTATGATAGTATAATAATTCCAGTGTTACAGAAAAGCTTGTAGTCTTACTAAAAGTGTCTTTCTGGCATTTCCCAGGCCTTTTTTTTGTGTAGTCTTCATGCAAAGGAAGTGAGAACTGTCAAGACAGCAGCATGGAAGAGAGTGAGAGCATAGATTAATTTCTTTTCCGTCTTTCTCTAGGCAAGTAAACTTCCAATAGGAAAGTGGCATACTACGAGTATTTTAGTCTGCACAAGTTTCTCCAAAACCCTATTTAGTGAGGTTCTCAAGTGTAGTCATGACAAGCCTCATGATTAAGTACGACCGTAAGAGGCAGATGAATTTCAAAATGTCCAGAGGTCTGAAATTGTGAACTGGTAACTAATAAACTTTCCTCTCATTAAGTGAAGCTGCAAATATATTATGCTAAAAAGAGCAAGTAGTCAAACTCAAGAAAACTGCAGACAAAAGCTGGTGAGCTATAACTTATCTTCTTTGCTTGTTGTTAGGATGTACTCTGTAGACTAGGTTCACACTAAGTGTCATCCCATTAATATTAAGGAGTGCCATCATTGCTAGGTGAACATACTGCCTATGTTAATTTACTGTACTGGAAATAACAAGTCAACATGCTACAGAAGAAAAAAACTATTCACCAGAATGTGATTGGAAGAGTATTTTAAGAGCAGACAAAACCCACTTACATGCTATGCTAGAAGGAGCAAGCTGCTACTTAGCATCCTATTAACTAAAAGGAATCTCAATTCTCTCTGCAAAAAAACCCAACCAAACAACCAAACAAAACAAACAACAAAAAAACCCCAAGCCACTAGGGCTCACAAGATTCCAAAATCCAAAGAGAAATACCAAAATACCAAAGAGAATTCCTGCTAATCAACCAGTCAAAATTTGAACCAATATAGTTAAGGAAGTGTGAAGTAAATAAAAACTTAACTCTTGCATTAGGTTAATAAAACCTTTTCATCGTGGAAAACACAGAGGTTTTAGTTTCATCGTACCTTTCACATTGTATTCAAATTAAATAGGCTTACATTTTATTAAAACTGTCTTAGTAAGTCACTTCCAGTTGCCAAGACATGCTTATCTGCCACATCCTAAAATAATAGAAACATCACTGTGTTGAGCTTATTAATTATTTTTATACTTCCTAAAACAAAGGCAGGTTGTTCCATGTACTTATAATGGGTTCAACAAGAAGCTAGATTAAGTAACTTTCCACATTCTGTAAAAATGAATGATATGATATGATATAACTTGTGTTGTGGCATTAAAGACTGCTTATAGGAAGTTCTGAATGGAGAGATCTGGAGCTGAGCCCTGCAGCATTGTTGGAAGTAGCTCTGATTCAGAGGCAGATTATGAAATTAGAGCTGTAATCTCTTCTTGACATAGAGTTAATATGCAGCCTTTCCAGGGCTGAAGCTGGTTACTGGTTCTTCCATCTGTCAGGATTTTCCCAGCTTCTACAGGAAAGAAATACATATATTTGAAACTGAGATTGCATAGAGGAAAGCTTTCCTTGTGGATATGTTATGGGACCCTTTCTAAGAATTGTAGGTAGCTGCTGCAAACCAGCAGAGGAAGGAGTGAATGGGTGTAATGGAAGTAGTTATTGTAAATAACTAAACAAATTAAAAATCCTTTTTCCCCCCTTTGGTGTGATGCTTGAAACTTGTTTGTGTGAGAGAAAATAGTGGGGAAAATAATAGTCAAAAGCATAAAGACCCAAGAAGAATGATGTACTTGAATGGAAGCCTATGAGGGGGTTTTTTGTTTATTTCTTTTAGGACTGGTCTTAGCTTTTTCTTTCTGAAAAAATTTAGTGTGCAAATTCTGCAAGGTTAATATACAAACTAAACCTGAAGGACCTTAGCACTGTGAAATACTGAAAACAAGCATCATATCAACTGGCAGAGAAGAACTCTTCATATTTGTTGTACATTACTTGTGCAGACTGTCTTGGAAAGTCAAAAGAGGGAACGTATGATGGGATACTTAATTTGTGGTGACCCAGTGATCTGGTAAGGTAGTGTTCTGCACCTATAAGTTGACTCTTGTGCTCCATAGCCTTTTATTGCAGGACCAGAACGCAGACTAATGTAATTAGATGCGTGCACCAGCAGCCTGTGTGCTGTGTGTCAGAGAAACTTTCAGTAAAGGTTTCCATGTTCAATAAAGATTTAGCTGTGCCTGTATCTTTTCACCTTATGTACCTTGGATACATTACTGTATTGCTTTAGACGACATAAAGAGGAGAATATTGGGCTAAAGCTGGAGGTTCTCAGAAGTGATGAAAAAGCTGCAATTATCTGTTTGTTACTCGTGTTATTTGAAAATTAATAGTTCAACAAGGTAGCTGAAATGAAAAATTCAGGGCCTTCTCTTAGTGAGTAAAAATCATTTCATAGCCCAGATATGCCCATCCGTTTACAGCAGTATCCAATCGGAATTAGGTCTGCCAGTCTGCGGTAGCCAACTTCTTGTGCTTCATTTCCATTGTACTTGTTCTTTCAAAGGAATGCTTATCATATAGCTGATACACTGGCAGCAACTAGAGCAATCTACATAATTGCACTTCATCAGGACAGGCTTTTTTCTGTAATTTTTCACCTTTGGTGTGGGAGTAAGGAAAGTTTCCCCAGGACTAGAAACAATGAAGTGCTGTTTTTAGACTATACAGTCATCTTTATTTTTGAATTGTCTTGCCATGTTTGAAGGGTATATGTAGCTTAAAGCTCTATAGAGCTTTAATCTTCATCATGAAAAAGCGATGGTATATGCATCCTTTGTCACTAGCAAGAATCCTCGTATCCAGTGTATCTCATCAAAATATGCATCCTTATGCTCAGGAATTAATTATGGGCACTAATTGTCAGGGTCTCTCCCTCCCTATTTTTCTCTCTCAAAGAGGTGCCAAGGGATTCCAACATGGATTTTATCCTTCTTTCCTCTCACTCATGGGAAGAGAGAACAAGAGAACACAAACTTCTCTCTACACTCTGACTAGGTTCGCTAACATATCCCAGCCCACGCAGAAATAATAAAATTAACAAGATTCTTATCATGCAGAAATAATAAAATTAACAAGATTCTTATCTTTCTTCATTGGCCTCTGCCAGTTTTTTACCTTGGATAGGAGACTCCTGTCGATGTTATGTTTTCTAGACTCTCCCTGTCTTGTCCTTCTGCTGGTAGGGTCATCAGTGGAGTTCAGCTTTGAGCTGGATGAAGCCCTTCTATAGAAAAAGCTATGCAACTCTGATCTCTCATCCGTATGGCAGTACTGATTTCACAGAATTAGCTGTGCTGATTAGCTTTTCTTCCAGTCTGTGATATTTGAAGTGTTTCAGGGCACACTCGCTATTTTAATGTGTCTTCGCTTTACTTGTCATTTCTCACTGAGACACAATTTCTCATTGTTTTCAGTGTCAGTGACAGACAGTTCTGCTTAGCAATATAGGAAGGGTGGAGTAGCCTGCACAGAAAGCTACAGCCCCTCAACTCGTACCTCCTAATTCTTTTGAAATAATATTGTCTCTTCCCAGGCAGGGGTAAACTCTGCCTTTTCTCCATTTGGTAACTGCTCAATAAAGAAAGAAAACCAAGTTGCACAACTTACTGAGACGAGTGACCGTGAATCCTTTCCCTGCCCTCTCTGCAGTTACCCTAAAGGAGTCTATGGATTTTCACCCCTTTTTCCAATATGGCTTTGTCAATGTGTGAGTAAGTGGAGTAAAATGACTATTTAACTCCTTTTGGCAGAGAGGAGATTAAAGCAAGACGTCCTGCTTAAAAATGAATAGCTTCTACTGTACTTGAAGCACAGTATAGGTAGGAAAGAACAAAAAAAGCCAAAACCCCCAAACCTGTGTTGAAGAAAAACTGTTAATCAAATGCCAACTTGTTTAGAAATAGTCAAGAGGAACAGATGGAATCCTGTGATTCTCTCTTCTCCTTGAGTCAGTTTTTAAAATATATTAAAAGCTTGTGTACTTTTGAGTGGCAGATACAGCTTTTCACTTTAGAGGTTATTTTTGCTATTGTTAATACTGAAATAGATTGTGTTGAGTTACAGTAGTTGACAGAACTCTTGAGTACCACCAAAAAAATATTTGTCCTGCATTTATTATCTCAGCTTTCAGATTTAAGGAGCCGTATGTGGTTAAACTTTGCAATTATGTAACAGCAATAGAATCCTGTCCATGTTGATGCCTTTTAGCAAGCAAGAGAGTTGGAGGGGGGTGGAGGGTGTGATTGTACAATAAACACATGTTGAACTTTTTTCTTAAGTGTATTCCTTAAGAAAGCAGTCAGCTACCCAGAGCAATGCCTAGGACACGCTCGCAGCACTTTGCACTGAACTCGTAATGCATCTTCTGGTATTTTTTCCCATGAGACAGCGATACAAGTCTAAGACTTGATGTGCTTCACATTTAAACGAGAAGTTCTCAGCCTATGTTGGCTAATTGTAACCCATTCTCTGGTAACATATTTCTGGAGTAAACATCCTCTTGATTATGTGAAGAAAATGCATTTCAAATGATTGTAAAACTGAACAGAGTTGTTAAATTTTGTTCTAATTCTGTAGTTGAGCTGTGTCACAGGTCACATGCCAGTTTCCAAAGTGCAAGTTTCAACAGATGCTGTGGGAATGTTAACAAAGGGCACCTTTAAGAATCGTTTCCCATATTCCTAGGATGGTAATTCAATGTTTACCTGCTCTGTATCTGTGATGCTGAAATTTTAATGCACTTCCAAAGCAAAGATACCAAACCATGTCACCAGAGCTACTCTCTACCTGCAAATGGAAGCAAGAATAGTCCCTGTCTGCAGGCATAAAGCTAAGTGGACAGGCAGAGGGTAAACTTCGTATGAGTGGAATGTTGGTTGTGCGTATCTGAGACGTCTTGGGTCCGAATCTAAAGAAGACTGTGTAACCATCTTAAACTGAAGCTAATTGAAATTCTTGTTGTTTCAGAAATTTTAAAGAATTTGGTCCTGTGTGTTTCATACAGAACCCCTAACGTGGCTGTATTTGCAAATTTTGTCAAGGTGCATTTTTTGAGGACAGGAAGCAAGAGGTTTAAAAAAAAAAAAAAAGACCCAAAACAACCTGTAACTTTTTGATAGCAGCTTCAGACAAGTCCCAGAAAAATGCAAAAAAGAAACCTGAAGATTGACAGAGTGAGTTACTTTGTGCAGTCCTCATGAACACGTGCTAGTCCAGGCACATCATCTACGCTATCTGTGGTGAGTGTAGTGGGTGAGCGAAGAATCCAGACTACAAAGCAGCATTTAACCTGAAGCCCAGCAGGCCAGCAGCCAGAGGGAGTAATCATCCCACAGACTGAGCAGTGGGCATGCTGCCCAGGCATCCGCTCCCATTGAGGAGACTGGGGTCAGCTCACACACAGAGTGCTTTCTCTCTGTTCTTTAAATATACTGGTTAAACCTCAGACTTTCGTAGCACAAGATGCAAGACCTGAGAGATTTCTCAGTCTCCCTTACCTTCACTAAGATTTTCCATAATCATGAAGTTCCTTGCTCCTGCTTTGACTTAACGGGGTGTTTGCTGGTCACTTCACTAAGGCAGGGCAACATTTTGCCTGATTTTAGAATAAAAGCTGGGTGAGCTGGGCAGTGTAGCAATCAAGAGCAGTATTTGCGTGACTAAGTCAGGAATTGCCAAAGTCTTGTGACTTCCTAGTGGATAAATACAACCTTACGCGCAGGGCTTTCCCTCTATCCCATCTTCTTCCTCTTCTTACCCCCGTCCCAAGCACTAGAAACAAAGTTGAGTAGAACTTAGTCAAGAAGGAAAATCTTGTGTTCATTGCAATTCTACATACTGTCCCCAAATTACACGTTTCTCAGAAACTACTTGTTCAAGATGAAATAGAATGGAAGTGAATATTTCTGCACAAATCTTTGTCAGCATTCTGTTGTCAGCTCAGATTATGGACCGTTCCTTTTGACCACAATGGCACAATTCAGCCGTAGGCTAACATTTTCTCAGATTTTATGGTGAGTTTGACCTGCGATACATAAAAGTACAAGATTATAGCAATCATGCCTGGAGAGCGGCTACAATTTTCTTCTGTTTCCTATTGACTGTTGCGGAGAGCTTACTACAAATGCTTAAAATCTGTACCTAAATATTTGCAATTTAGGGACCTATACCTTCAAAAATTACTGAGAATATTACTTGCTACTTGAAGCAAGTCACTGGGATTACTCCCTTTAAGTTAGCAGGCCCTCTCTTTAAGAGGAAGCAGTTCAGTAACTGCTTATTGCGTTGTGCACTTAAATATCATCTTTGAAGGGTAGACTTGGGAGTATCATACTAACAATTTAAAGACATTTATGGAGATAAGAAAAATCTAGTTATATTCAGTGCCAACCATTGCTAGAATTAAAGCAGAAAATCGACACTACGCAATAAATTTTTTTTTCTCTTTTTAGAGTTGTAGAAAATACATAGGCCATCTCAGCCACAATACAGGGAACAACAGCATATTAAAAGATTTTTTTGGTAATACAAGGTTCTCCTTCATGAAGGTATGTGTCTTATCACTCTCCCTCATACAGATAACAGTAAAAAAGCACTAGTCTCTGCTTTTCAGTAGCACATGTTGATTTTTAACTATAGCATTTTTGTATAGATTGTGCTCAAAAGGATTTTTTATTCTTAAAAAAAAAAAGCAAAACCTTATTGCATCACTGTATAGTGTGATCATAACAGTGGCTCTAATCTTAAAAATATTTCCAGGTCAGTTTTTTTTTTGTGCAAGCCTTTTTGAAAAACAGACTTTCACTTAAGTGTAATGGAAACATTTCCATGACTTCAGCAGTCTCCTATAGAAGTTAAAATAAACATTTCCACTAGAGATTGCAACTTGAGATTTACTGTACTGCATGCATGAGAGCTGGCCGGGGAGAGTTGCAGTGGATCCTACATCAGAAAAATATTGATTGTTTATTGCCCAAGCTGACATGTAATTAGCATAAATGTTCTATTTGCAATAGCCTTTAGCGTAAACAATGTCAGGGTAACAGAAGTGCCCTTTTTAAAACATTTTCGGCGGACCAGAGGATCGGTTCTATTAAAAGCATGCTGCACTAGCTTCGTTAGCACAAAGCAGCTCTGTCGTTGTCCGAACTGACCAGGTGAAAATAGGAGGCTGGCAGGGAGCAGAGGGTCTGGGTTTGTGAATTATGGCACGGCAGGGGTGTGGTCTGAGCACGCCGCTGAGCTCTGCTGGCATTTCAGTGGCTGCTTGAGGGCTGTTGCAGGCAGCAGCAACTGAAAATATACAACTGAAACGTCCACAGTGTCCTTCTGATGTTAAGCCTCTTTCATTCCTACCCAAAAATGAGACCCTATTTTAAGGTATGTGCCCTTTTAAATTAGAAGCAAACTGCCACAGTGAGATATTCAGCGTGGGTTAGGCAGCGTGTGCTACGGTTACCATCACTAAACAGAGCCAGATCTGGTATGATCAAAATGGTTGACTTGTCACTCTATAGTAATTGTTCACCGTGGAAAAGATTCAGTAGCATAGCTTAAATCCCACAGAGCCAAGCGCATGCTTCCAGGCGTCTGTGGTGCCGAGACTAAAAGGCAGAGACAGGGAGGGGGTGTGTCGGGAAATCTTCCCGTGCTTCTTGGGGGGAGGGAAGCTTGCCTTGCATACACTCATATGAACAAATTGCTTTTTAATTTTACAGTAATGCGCCATTATAATTATTAACTCAGTTCCTAAAAGGCTACTTTTAAGGGCCTGATGTTATGCCCCTGCGTGTCCAAGGTGCCCATTGGAAAGAGAGTTTTTGGATGTGTGATGACGGCGAGATGGTACCCAATCTGTTCAGCTTCTTTTTATTGCAGTAAAGCACAAAACCTGTTAAACTGCAGCCTGTATGAGACAAGTTGAATGCATGTTATCCTGGAAATCAGTTACATACATGAACCATAAAATCATTAGTACAAAAAAAAGTCAAGTCAATGAAATACGAGAAGTACTAAGTTTCTATCCAGACTGGAGAATCTTAAATAACACAGGAACTGATACGAGTCACATCAACTTGCTTTTAAACACCTGCCTTACTGATTCCGGCAATTGCCTTTCTGGCTCTTTTTCTGGTTTAATAATGATACAGTAACGTGGGGAGCGAGGGATGCCTTATGCACAAAGAAATTCTTTCTTGATACAGGGCAGAAGTAAAGTGTTAAGAGTATGCTAATTAGACTACATTTGTTTTTTTTAAAGGAAGCAATTCTTTAATCTTAGTTTGATTCTTCGGTTTCTCGTCAAAATCAGCATAGAAACTGCGCAAGTCCCTGGTCTGGCTGCATGCAGTCTTTTAGGTTAAACTTTTCTCACTATCTACACCCGAGAAAAGTGCTGAGTTTCCATTTTGCCTGCCTCCCCCTTCACATGCCACCCTGAGAAATTGTGAGTCAACCTGTATTACCAGTACAAAAAGAAAAAAAAAAAAGGAAAGTACAAAAGTACAGCCCCAGCCTACTCCATCTAAGATAAAATATTCAGTCTTTTGATGGCTAAGGAATACTACTCACCAATCCTTTGACAACAGAAGCTACTACACATACAAGCAGTTAAGAACACTTGCTGCTTGCTTATGCACGTTTAATATGCTTGCTCAACTCCCTGTTCATCCCCCAGCACCAAGAGGAAGCCTGAAACAGCGGGCATAGCAGCACAATGCTCGGCTGTAAATGACTTCATGTAGGATGGAACTTGTCATTTGGCCTTAAATACAGGGGAATTTTTTCCTCCCTTTCCTGACACCTATTCACAGAAACACCGCGCATGCTAGTCTGTCTCCAACCTTTTGCTGCTTGTCCTAGCTCTTTGGTGGGGCTAGTAATCCACAGAGAAATAAGTAAGAAATTATTGCCGTGCAAAACCTATACAAGCACTACAGCTAAGGAGGGTACTCAAGGAAACCATTTTGCAGGCTTGACTGTAGCACTACCTTACCTGTGTGGCAAACACTGCCTTCATCTTTTCTACAGCTGAACCACGAGAATAGGAACGTGATTCCAAGAGCAAATTAATACATTTAGGTGGGGTTTTTTCCCAACACGTAGCTAAGCACAGACGTTTGCAGCTGACCAGCCATCCCTCCGGTCTGGTCCCTTCCCCGCCCCCGGAAATTAAAATAATGAAACTACTTAGACGGCATAAGCGCTGCACCGCTTTGTTCCCCGCGGTCCCACCTCGCGGTGCTCGCTCCCCGCCCGACCCCTCGCCTCTCCGCCGGCCGCCGCCTCCCGGCTCGCCCGAAGCCCCTCGGGCCGGGCCCCGGCGGCAGCTCCAGAGCGGCGGGGATGCGGGGATGCAATGCGGATGGGCGGGGGGGGAGGGAGAAGCTTTACCTGCCGCCTTCCCCCGCCGAGCCGGGGGCGCCGGGAGCTGCCGCATCCAGGTCGGGGCGCGACGGGCGGGCGCTCAGGGAGCCGGGGAGCGGAGGGAGCGCCGCCGGGAGCCGGGGGGAGACTCAGCACCGGGGCGATGAACAGCTCCTCCGCGCGCCGCAGGCGGGGCCGCCGCCGCGCTCCCGCCCCTGGGCGCGGGAGGGACGCCCCGCCCTCCGCCCT
>JAOXNO010000063.1:27163522-27193438 GCA_028565335.1 Limnodromus scolopaceus
GGAAGAGGCTGCCCAGGGAGGGTGTGGAGTCCCCTTCTCTGGAGATCTTCAAGACCCACCTGGATGCCGTCCTGAGTAACATGCTCTAGCTCTGGGCAATCCTGCTCCAGCAGGGGAGTTGGACCAGATGATCTCTATGGTCCCTTCCAACTCTAAAAATTCAGTGAAACATAGACAGTGAAAAAGTAATTATTCAGTGTAGTTTTAATTAGAAGTTAATCCACCCTATTGGTAATGACCACAATAGAATAATCTTTCAAGAGTTGTTTTATAAAAAGAGTTAACATTAATGAGTTGATTCAGAAGTTGGAGCACTAGCCCACCTCTCACCATGGTGTTGGAAGGTGCTGAAGGCTTGCCCGTGGAATCCTGTATGTTAGGGTTGCATACCTGCCCCTGCTATTGTTGCTTTGAAATCCTGGTGTCCAACCATCACCCTCATCTAGGATAAGGTTTTTAGCAACTCTACGACAAGCTAGTAAGCAATATGACAGAAAACTAGGACATCCAAGTTAAACTAAGCAGTATGTTTTATTTACACAATGCTAGAAAAACCTTCCTTTGGGTTGTCTTCATCCTGACGTGGTTTATGCTAAACTAGTGATGCAGAAGAAATTAAGTTTATTGCTTCTTTTTTTCAACAGGAAGGTGTAATGATTTCTACATGATGACTACTAAATTACTTCCTGAAGTACCTACCCCAGTGTTTTCACAAGACTCACATAGAGCAGAATTATGTATTCTTAGTTCCCAACCTGAACTTTTCAACATCATACAGTTGTAGCAAAGTACAGTAGGTAAGTTTAAAACAGTATTTACTTTATTACTGCTTTCATTTGACTGAAGCAAATTGTAGGTGTAGAAAGTATTTCTGGAACTATAAGGCAAAGGCTTCACTTTCAATAACGACTCTTGAGATTATTAAAAATGAGTTCTTGGTATAGTAAAGAACAAATAATGAAAAACAATTTCTTCCTTTTGCCATTTTGTTCACATTGAAGTAACAATAGAATGTGCTTCCTCAGGGCTGGGGCTTTGGGGTGCTGTTTGAGCTCCCTCTCCAGGAGGCATACGTTGTACCTGAGACAGTAGGAAACTTGCACTGAGGAAGAGCCCACCCGAGGCACACAGTGTAGTTGAGGGAAACCCTCAGTAGTCTGGGCAGCTGTAGGGCCCTCCACTTACAAGAGCACAAATAAGTAAACCTTTTGGTGCTAACGTAGAGGAGAGCCATTACAACTCCCTGCTTGTTGCTCTTTATTTCCCCACCCCATTAATCTTGATGAAGCCAAGTTTGTTCTCTTATTAGCTGAAAGGGTCCTACTAAAGCAGTAACCATTTTCTGATTTGCAAAGCAGAAAAGTTGAAATCGAGACACATCCAAAATACTTTCAAAACAGTTTTGAATACTATAAATATATTCATTCAAACAGTAACACAGTGACACAGTTAAAGGATTTAGTGACTGAAACAATTTCATCCAAGTTGCAGGTCACTTAGGTTATCCAGACCTCACATCTCACATCTTTCCTACTCTCTTCTGTTTCATACTCCCAGTTCTGAACTATAACTTTTTGGGGCACCAACATTGAAGAACAAACATCACTTTGCTTCCAAATTCACATAGAAGTTCCCGAGAAATGCCTTTGAAACTGGAGTTAGGTCTGCCTAGGTTAAGCTTGTTACAGTTACACATGGTTCCACGCTGAAGGAAAAGTGGAATATCTTTATCAAATCAAGTATGAAAGGTTCTTTAAGATCTTACGCAGGCAGTCGTCAGACTGTACAGCTGAATAACTGGATTCATGGATCCTGCTTTCTGCTAAGAGCAGCTGTAGTGTGCTGTTGTCAGCAGCAACCAGTCTGCTTACCCTGCAGAGAGTGACTCCCATTTTCCTACACGCATAAAACAGACTTAGGCAAACCCAGGTAGAAGATTAAATTTCTTCCCAATTTCAGTGAAATTCCTGCATTTGTCTCAGCAGCTCATCTATCTTATGAAGGAAAGCAAGAAAAGATTATTGATGTTATTTTCTACAGATACCTCAATGTGCTGCTTCTTTTCATGTTATTATACATCCAAATTCTTATTAAACTTAGTAAACATTTAATTAGACATACTGAAGGATAGCTGATCATTCTGTCTAAAGATTGCCCAATTATGCTTCCAAGGGTTTTCTCTTATTAAGTGAAAGAACAGCAGATGTCGTGATTCATCCTCGCTACCTCCATTTTCTCATCCTCAGTAAATTATAACCATACAGGGTCAACACTTTCTTTGCCTTGCAAAGAAATAAGCTGCAAATTAAAATGAAGGAAGAAAAATTACTTTCTAGTTGATAACAGAATGGAAAAACAGAGATTGTGCCAACTGGTCAAGCTGTAATAAATGGCACGGCCATATACAGTAAGAGCCTCATATAATTGATAGGATATATAAAAGAATAAACTTGAGGTATTTCCTCAAAAGTGCAACAAGTCTTTTAAAATATCCTTCTTAGAGACAACCTTGATCTACCCTTAAGTAATCACTATCTAAATACAATTTTTAAATTATTTTTAGACCTTCCAGTTCACATAGAGAGTACTGAAAACTGATTTGAGATGTCCTGCATAACTCTTTCGTGAATCTGCCATTTGGTGTTAAATGTTGTATCAGGGCACAGAATTCTATGCGTTTAGTTGTAAAGGTTTGTGACCATTCAAGCGAAGACATCAAATGCACGGAAAAAATGGGCTGATCTGAGAAAGCAGTTGATTTTAGAATATCAGTTAACAAAACAGGAGCCAAAAAGCATGAAATAGTGTAGATGTGCAAGACTTCAGAGTTATGAAAGGGGAAGTGTCAGACAATAATGCTAAAAGGCATTAATTAGACAGTCCAACCTTTTCTGGTAATTTTCAAAGATTTGGGGAATCCAAAAAGATGATCAAGTTGGCTTCACAGAAGGTGACTACAGCTGTTGTGTTAGCAGAAATTAAATGGAGCACAATGCAGTACCTCTAATTGTACTGTATTGTTGGAAAGCAGCCAGGTAAGGGAATTAAAGTAGAGAATGAAAGAAGCAGAGGAAGCAAGGTATAATGAAGACTAAGGCAATGGGGTAGGTATCGGAATTATTACCTGCAAGTTCTGTTCTGTCACTGCTATGAAAATACATTTTTTAGTTACAATATGATGTAATTGTATACTTAAATTTATTAGTATCCACAGCGGGAAAATTAATTTTTCCAGTCTAACTTTATGCCCTGCCTTCTGACACCCTCGCTGTGGAGCTTACGTGAAGAGTGAAATACTTGAGTCAGGAATAATTTTTTATGCCTTGTTTATCATAAGGCAGCTGTTCTTTCTGTAAAGAAAAGAGAATTGATTATAGTAGCTGTCCTGCTGTCGGCAAAGAAGGAATGACTAAACTGTGTCTGAAAGTATTAGGAGGTAAAAGTTGATCAAGGGAATAAAGTTGTGTTGCTTTTCCATTAATAGTGTTGTATTGATAAAGAAAAATATTTTACTGATGAGGTCCCCCAAAAGCAAGTATGCTTAATCTTCTGCTGCACCTTTAGTTTAACATCTTTAGTGGAGTGGCATTTCAAGTCACAATTTCTGAAAGGCAGGCAAACATGTTATGGCCCTATAATTAAGTTTAGTAAAAGATATGTGCTAATTAAGCATGAACTCCTTAAAAATAAAAATATGATTTGACTCAGCTTCCTAAATACACAGTCCAAATAATACCCATTAACCCTGGCATTCAGTATAACTTGGATTTGCATGACAAGAAAGTAGCAATTGTTTCTAAATTCAGCTTAGCACCAGGAACTGAAAGCTCATAGTGTACAAAGCCCTTATTGCAGCCTTACAAAATTGATTTTAAATCAGTTGTTGGGCCATACAACCAGAAGGCAGATTACCATAGATTAAGACATGAAGACATCTAGTACATGACAGTCAGTATTCTCATTTGGTATTTATGGTACATGAAGTTAGCTTGAGGCTGCCCATAATTTATGGAGGCAATTTTTTGTTGGTATGGATGAGAATTCGCTTTTTTAGCAGGGAAAAAAAAAAAAAAAAAAAAGAGATACTTATGATCTAAGAACATCTTTGACCATAAAAGGTTATTTCTAATGCAGTGTAAGGGAGAAAAAAAGAAAAAAAAGAAAACAACCAAACCTGTCAGTGTTGTTACTGGCTGCAGCCCAACAAAGCTTTTGTCAGGCTGCCACCAGAAACTTCATTTTAATCAGTTTTATGCTCTGAACCACAACAATATCACACTTAATGTAGGTAGCTATCATCAAATACCTAATGCTAAAAAATTTATTAAGTTCAAAAAGAAGTTCTGTTACCTCTTGTGAGTTGACCAGGATGGGTGATTTATCCAGTATCTGGATGATATGTTTAGGGAACAAGATATTCTGGGGTTTGTAGGTTTTACCTCATCAGCATCGGAAAGCAGTCTGAAATCTTTTTTTTTTTTTTCTTTTTTTTTTTTTTTTGTCTCTTAACCTGTATTTCTGTTACTTTTTCGGTAGAAATCTAGGCAATCTCATTTCATAGCCCAGCTGACAAGTATCTTGAGATCTTTCTAGATTTTAGTGGAAAACCAGGTAAAAGTGAAAGATTTAAATTAAAGAGAAACTACAGGAGAACATATGAACTCAGGTTGAGGGCACGCAATCCACTGTTGTGTTCCTTGGTAGAGGGTACGAAAGCCAGCAAAGCAGGAGTCAAATGTTTATTTTCAGCTTCAGATCTTTTTGTTGCTCAGCAAATGGAACAATTACGGTTGGATCTGTCAATTTTTAAGCAGTGTACTTATCCAGACTCGTAGATTATGCCTCAGATTTCTGAAAGAATGGGTATCCTTTTTCAAGTCCTATAGGCCAGAATAATTGCAGCATCCAAGTGAGGAACAGAAGACAAAGACAGCTATCAGCCTTATCCTAATAATCAGAAACAGCAGGGCATCTCATGCTCTTGTCCTGTGAACAGTTTTAATGAAATGTAATAGATACTTCAAACCTGGTTTCACTGGATAAATAAAAATGGCTCCAATTTTTGATCTTCCTGTTCAGAGCTGTAGACTCATCTGTATTCCTTCTTGCTCACTCTCCATCCTTGGGAATGCAGACTTACTTCATTATTTGATTTATATAATGTATAAAGGTCCCCAGTAAAGGAGGCCAGTCCCCTTTATTTAAAACAAAACCAAAAAAGAAACAGAAACAGAACAGGCACATGCCCAGTGCATGAAACACTCTTACAGCTCAGTCACTAAATTTAAGAATTTCTCTGATTAGTCCTTTGTACTTTTGAGTGGTTACCTAGTTCATGCTGAATTTTTAAATGCTTGTTCCTTCTTGATTTTTGGGCTTGCCATTTAATCAGAATTGAAATTAGTATCAAGTGGTAGGTGTAATCTCCTAACTTGATTTTTGGCAGTTCTCTCCCCTTGCAATTATTGCCAAGTTTTGAGGGTTGTGGCTCTTTCAGTATAATAGGCTACTTTCTTAGGGCTCAAATCTTATTATTTTCCTTACTTTTAGTGTTTGAGTTTCCCTTGCAGAGAGAAGAGGTATGCACAGCTTCTGTTTAAAGCTTGAGAAAATAAGATTAAAGCAATAATTTGTCAGCAAATCTGAGAACTTGTCCTTGTGTTTGGCTTTTAAAGCTCTCTAAATCATGCTTAATATTTATTTTTCTGGGTACCTAGTGGCAGGGGAACTTTAATATGAACACAGGTCTATCGCTCAACACTTGGCATATATACTTTGATAACGTGGAAATTTAAGTGACTCTAGAGCAAGTGGAAAACTCAGGGATAAAACAAAGATGTGATTTTTTTTGAATGAATGAATGAATGAAGTGTACTAACAGGTCAAATGTTTTAATGTTAGGTAGGAGCACTGTGGCTTTTTAACCCGCTGAGAAATTGTTCTTAATTCTTTGAACATTATGGATTTGTGAGTTAGATTGTTACTTTCAATTTCAGAAAAGTTTATTTTTGTAGATGTTAAAATAGGTATCAAGGAACACACTTCACTGCCAGCCATCAGTAAAAAGCTTCTTGTTTTGGAATACATTACCAGCTTCTGTCTGTGAGATGTTTAAAATACTCTTCTGGGTAATCACGTAAATTGTGGGTTGCCACAGAAATAGTGAGTGTTCATTCCGAGATTATTTTCTTAAGTGGTTCAGCAAAATCTCCCATTAAAAATCTTCATGAAAGGTTACTGACTTTCAAAAAGTTAGTGGCAATGCATGATTTAATTAAAAATTTCTTTTGGGATTTTCAAAAGTCTGCCCAGATGTTTTACTTCAGATGACATCATAGAGATAAAATGTGTCAAACGTCCCAAAGTTCAATACAATTGATGTCCTATAACACGAGTAACGAGATGGGAGGTTTTTCAGTTATCCTAAATGAATGACCAATTTTATAAGGGGTTTTCAATAGTGCTGATATCTGAGAACACTATGAAAGACATTTGGGCTCCAAAGATGTTTGGCTTTTGCTCAGAGAAATGAAAAGTGTTAAGATTTAGTTGGTGACTTGTTATTGAAACCAATCCAAACGAGTGGCCCTTCCCTGTAATCCGAGATGATGAGGTAACTTCTACCTCACATCACATCTTCCCAAAGTCCCTGTAGCAGTTCACTTTTTGAGGGTTTTTTTGGAACTGTGTAGCAGATACTCGTGGACAGCAGTACTGCTTTTTAGAGAAAGAAAAGTAGAAGAGGGCAGACAGGCAGATAGGGAAGACAAACAGTTCTGCATTTTAAACACAGCTGTGTCCTTGCTGGATAGGCTTAAGTTATGATTTAGAACACAGAGGAGGAACAAACAGTATTTAAACAACTTAACATAAATTAGGCAAAATGGCCTGAGTATAGAAATATTTCAAGGGGGAAAAATGGTTTCTGGGTCAAACCTTAACAATGATTGTATTGCAAGAGATTTGTCTGTCAGAGAACACAATCTCAACAATCATGAGATCCAAAGAGAATATCCTAAGATTTTACAGGGAACTTTCAAAAGTACCAAGCAGAAGTTTTAATCTGTCGCTAGCCTTTAGAAGGGCGAGTATCTAATACTGTTGAACTGAGCTGATCCATAGAATAACATGGCAGTAATTATCACTGAAATGTAGTTTTTCCATGAGATATCAACAGTGCTCTAATACTAAAAAAAGCCAAAAATTGCCTGAATACTTATTTTAAGATTTTGCATCTTTTCACCTCTGAAAACATATTTGGATGTCTGAAACAGTTTTATTGGTGTACCTAAAAATGGGACTAGGGCTAAATTTCCAGTAGTAAATTCAGAATTTTGGATGGTTTTGGTTTTGGTGGGGTGCCTGAAGCAACTTTTTTATGGTGAACCATACTGATCATCCTCTAAAAATGTTATCTTTTTAATGAGTCAGGCTGGATCACTTCTAAAAGAGTAGCTCTCTAGGCTTGACTTCAAGAACACAAACTGGAAAATATTGGCTGGACTCTATAGTTGATATTTCAGAGGCACAGTTAAATTGTTTCACATAGTTGGATGTTTGCCATGTCAAAAACCAGCACTAGTTAAAATGTACAGTGTCTTGTATATTTGAATCTTCTTGTTTATGGTTCTTGCTGTTCCTAGGAACAATGTGCATAATTTTTATCAGATGTGATCTTTTATTGGAATTCCACTTTGTAATGCAATCAGATAATTTCTTACACTGTGTACAAAATGACTCAACCTTATTCTAGGCCCAAGCAGTAAAGACTGATAAGCTGAACTTGCCCTCTATGTTGTGACAAACACTTCATAGAAATCATAAACTCCAAAAATGCTTTGTTGTTTTTTCTGCAAGCCTGAATTGTGTTAATAAGGTCAAGCCAGTCAGACAAAGCTTTAGAAGATTTGAACATCGTCCTTCACAAGGAGAAGCCAATAAGCTAAACCTGGGATGCTGGGAAATGTTTGTATTGCTTTCTCCTTATAAAAAAGAAAAATGAACATCCTAAACAAACAACCAAATCAAACTGCCTACATTTGGACATCCAAGTTGGGAAATTTCAGAATCCTTTGTAATTCAAGTGAGTTTAATGTTGAATAATTGCCATACACAGTTTGCATTGGTTGAGTTGCCATCCCTGGGGGTGTTTAAAGGACATGTAGGTGTGGTTCTTGGAGACATGCTTTAGTGGTGGATGTGGCAGTGCTATGCTAATGGTTGGACTCAATGATCTTAAAGGTCTCTTCCGATCATAACGATTCTATGATCATTTTGAGAAAATTTGATCTGAGCACAGATTGTTAACTAGTACAGGGAAGGGGGGGAAGAATTAAGCTAATTAAAACAGGATTCATTAAGTGTTAGTCCATACTGAAGCCATAGGCTGCCTGTCTGGTGAAAGATTTGCTGTAATAAAAGTTATGAAAAAGTTTAACGAGATTCATGAGATAGGCTTAATTATTTGCTAAAACAGAAACCTCTGAGAAAATAATATTAGAGAGATGAGACGTAATTAACACATTGTGTAATGAAGCAAACTAAAAGCCTAAAATTGAGCAGCTTCTTGATTTCTTTCTAATTTTCTTGATAGAAAAAAATACATTTCAAGATACATGTGGCTACTTTTATTTTGTTTGGGTGATCTCTCTAGTTCCCTTGCTTGGTAGATTTGTTTGTTTATTGAAGACAAAAACGAGTGAAGTTGTTAACTGACTACCTGCTGTCCTCTGCCACCCAGATACTTGCTCTTACATGATTCCTTCCTTTTTGTTTTTGGAAGAGTTTTCAGTATTTTAAGCTGTATGTTCTAAAAGTTCTCAATTTAAGATGTTCCCACTAGGTGTTTAGTTTTAAAAACCTGCTGATTATTTAAATCCTTAATTCCTCTAAGGACATAATTCAACAAGATAATCAGGAGGTGGAATGAATGTGAACATGTGACTTTAGTGACTTGCTGACTCAGAATTTGAGAGGTTAATTTTTTTCTGATAAGACATAGTATTCTCTTCCAGCGAAATATTTTTAGGTTGCACTATCAGAGAGAGATGTGTTTTTCAAGCGATAAACTGCCAAGTTCCTTGCTTTTATCTCCTGCAGACACTTGAGTGCCTTTTTTGAAACTGTTAGCTGTGGTAGGTGCAAAACTACCTCAGACTGTGCAATAGCTGCGAGATCGTCTCAGCTGCAGAATATATTTCAGGTGAAATGCTAACGGAAGTCTAAAAACTTGTTCCAGATTGGATTTCTGTGCCAAAAACTTCCTTTCTCTAATGCTTAATAAAACAATATGAAGATGATATTGAATGCCCTAATTTATTTTTCAGAGTTGTTTTTCTGTGTGACATCGTCCTTGAATTTCCCATTTTAATATTTTAGCAGTTTCATGCCCTGTGACATAGATAATGGACTGCATCAACAAATAGCGTAATTAGTTTTTTATGATTTTGATACTTTCCAAAATACCTTCGGTTAACCAAAAAATAAAATGGATTTCAACAGCAGGCAAATTGTTATTAAAAGGATCACGAACTTTTATCTATGCTGAGCATTTGTCACAAGCTGTTTAGCTTTAAATAAAAACACATTTCTGTTTGTTCTCAATTTTACAACTATTTAGATAACTTCTCAGTTCTCCTCCTCAACTCCATTTCCTTTTTCAAAATTGTGTCTTCACTGAATTTTGAGTCCAGAATTGGATTGGGCAGGGTTGGGGGCAGGTCCAGAATTTTCCACGGAAAATTCTCCCAGGTCTATCACTAATGGCTTTCATAAAGGCATATGCTCTGGAAAAGTAGCAAGTCAGCAGTTCAAGGGAGTATGACAGTAGAAATTGCAAGCTATTTTGTCACCGTTGCCACCAGAATATTTCCTGCTGAAAACAAGCTTTCTGGTAGCCAAGTTGTATATTTACAATCTAGAAGTTATAATACAATTCTAGAAGAATTTTAGAAGAAGTGTTTACTTACCCTCTGCTTTAACAGGCTTGTCAACCCTTTAATAATTACTTTAGTAAGAAATTTGCCGATGTCAACCAAATACTAAGATGTGATGTTTATCTGTATACACTTCAAGGAAGTGTTTTAACAGATGTTTTAAAAGTTTATGCTAAAATGGTTCTGAAATTCAAAATCAAAGCAGATTTTAGGAGATGAGGAGGTAAAGGTTGGAAAAGCTGGGTTGCTCCTTATGGCCACGAGCAGTAGACCGGCTGTGGGACAATAGCAGTATGTAAGTACTGTGATGGCTGCTGAGCAGGTGCATCCACAGGTCTCCCACAGATTTAATACAGATTAGCATCTTTCTAGCCAAGGAATGAGTGGTTGTAAGTATTTAACTATTTCTTTACACAAGGAACCCGAAGTGTTGGAGATCCTTGTGTTGATGAGGTGCTAAGTACCTCTTACACCAGTTACTATATACCATTTGGGGATAAGCAGTTTTGTAAAAGGAATTTGTCGGTTTATTGGAATGGGCCTGCCTAATTTATATTGTGCACCTCCCTAGATCTTTGCTGTTAAAGGTGCTGTCACCTATTTGGGCAGATGGGTGAAATATCTTTCATTTTCAAATGGGGAATGAGAACTGAAAAAAGCATTAGCTCATCTAACAGAATTTTAAAACTTTTAGTGTAGAGTTTTCTTTAAAAGTTTGTTCTTAATGAGAACAGGCTCAATGTTACCCCAAAGGGATGGACTGACTGTTGGGGTTTTCATTATCTGTTTTCTTGATTGTGTCCAGAAGATTTTTGTCAAGATATGTATGATTTCTTCATTAAGCTTATTTACCACCTGGCAGTTCCGCTTTTATTAATGCCGTGTGCTTTGCATCATAAAAAACATATTTTCCATATCTTGGAAAGTCACTTTTTTCGAAGTCACTTCCTCAGGGCTGAAGAAAGCACAGGTTCAGAGCAAAGGAAGGCAGCATGAAACCTTTCTGTTCCGCAAACATACCTTTGTACAAATACCAGGCAGACTCTCTGCCTTTGCTCTAGGTGATCCCATTTATGCACAGTACTTACTTTTACCAGGAAGAGAAGAGTCTGGGCCTTCAAGAGCTAAATAAAGGGTTACAGTGGGGTAAACACTCAAGCTGGATTAAGTCATATCGGCTCTTACTGAAACAGCACGTTTCAGTCTCCTTTGCATCCCAGCAAAGTTCAGCAAATCTAATACATAAGACAGTATTATGTCTTTTGAGCTCACAGGTGGGTTTTAGAGCAGACGTTGCTCTTCTGTTCGGTATGAAACTCCTGCGAGGAGGTGCCATTCAGCCGCAGGACACAGATGGGGGAATGCAATTTCTAATTACAGGAATCAGAATTATCTGACTTTCACTTCAAACCTAAACTAGCTTAACATGATATTGATTCTGATTTGTATATTTACTTGATCATATTTTCTGTGTACCTGATTCTGTTTTCCTTCTGATATGAAAGGTTTTCTTTTGAGGTGAGCCACCACCCAGCAGAGTGACATGGCTGGGAAACTGAATGTAGCATCTAAACTATTTCCCTTATTTTCTGAATCCAGTGAGATGGATTTTTTTTTTTTTTTTTTTACTATGCTTGATAATAATTGCCATTATCAACAGTTGTATGCTGTGGCATACACCATTCACTTAGTTAGTTAAGATGTGTTAGAATTATTTATGCATCATCCAGTTGTCATTTGTTAGTAAAATTTACCAAGAAATATATTTACTTATCGTTTAAACTAGCTCTTTTATATATAAGAGGTACAGAACTAATCACAGATCATGAGATGAAATCAGATAGCTGTTCTTTGTGCTGTTATCAAATCACAGGCCTTTTCTGTTTTCTTAACATCAGAATGTTGTCATTAGGCATCGTCTGCCAAGACTCATATCACAGGACCAAGAGAAATTAAATTTTCAGTCAGGAGACTAAATTAAAAGTGTTGAAAAATACTTGCAGTCCTCTGGAAATAATTCTTGGACATAATAGTGAAGAGCATTAAATTTTGGTGGTTTGTGTGTTTTTTTTCCCTTTGACACTATTTTATGATAACTGGGTATGGAATGTATTTAAGAGTGAGTTGTCCTTTTATCTGTGTTCATTAGCAAAGAGAATGTGAAGGGGACACATAACTTCTGCAAATGAGAGAGACTTTGACAAACGTCCTTCTTTTCACTCCTTCTTACTGCGTGTATCTTGACAAGAGTGTATTTTGCATAGCTTCTGTGTGCAAAAGCCGTCGTGGGGCACAACACAATTCTTGTTATTTCTTTTTAAAATTACTGTCTGTGAGCCAAAAAATAAAAAGAGCCACTATCAACAGCACACTGAGAAATATATTCTCTTTCTGGAACTTTGCCGCTGTGCAGCTGAGCTCTGATCTCTAGATTATTTGTTCTCAGGGTGCAGCTCCTAGTATTTGTTGCCTCATGCCTCTTCATCTGTCAACGTATGAAATCCCATCAACAAGGCAGCACTGAGGCAAATGTTCTGTCTGGATGGCCAGCAGCTTGATGTTGGGAGCAAGGGCTTGCATCTGAATTCATCAGTGAACACCTTGGCTGCAAACCAGGTGCTTCTAGGACAAGAGTTCCCTCTCCTTACACTTCCACGAACACTTGTTAAGTCTTGATGTTATTGGGATTTGCAATGGACTTTTTTTTCATGTCAGAACACTAAAAAATAGGAAAAACATTACTCTATCAGCTTTTCTTTTGACAGTGACTCCCCTTTTTCTGCTGACTAACAGAGACTGTTCCTGCTTTCAGTAGATTTTTATGAGATTGTTTTAGATTTATGTATATGCTTCATTAAATAAGAGTTAATTTGGTATTTGAAATATGCTAGTTGCCTCACTCATTTCAGAAATTCTGACTTGCAAGTTAAGTTTCTATTAAAAGGCATAGCATTGAAACTAATCTTCCAGTAAATTAATTAAGTGGTCCAATGCCATGAGCACTGTTGAAGTTTTAATCAAATAAAAATGCAATCTCTGTGCAAAATGTTCCTTTCTCTAGGACAACCGATGCCAGGTTTTGTTTACTTGTTTTCCTGTACTGTTTTGCATGGTCTGCAGCAGGGATCTTCCTGGCTGCCACAAGAATTCTTGAGAAACACCTTATTTCAAAAGTGTAAGTGATTACATTATTATGTAGAACTAGCATCTTTTTTAGATAATTAAGATGTTCACCTTTGTCATGATTTCCTTTATCCTCCTTTTACTCATGTGCACTCTGAATTCACTTGGAATATCAAAACAATACATTTTTCCAAGTCTATGATCTCTCTCTTTTATCAAGATAAAAGACTGAGTTATTGAACGTGGTAAATATATCCAAATATAGTATGCTACAATGTATCATGAACTGTAGTGTAGCTCTTACTATAACTAAAAGTGGAGAACTGAAATAAATTCAATTGCTCTGGTCTCTTAAATGGGGTCATACTTTTGTAGGCAATTCATTTGTAGGAACTGGGAATAACCTACAAACGTCATGGAAAGGGAGGACTAAAGTCGTCTTGGCACAATGGCTTTCACAGAAAATAATACTTAAAGCTGTTTTTGAAAAAAGGTCATTATTTGAGCTCCTAGTGTTGACTTCACCAAGACAATCGTGTAGATATCTTTCTCCTAAGTTGGGTCTGAGAACTTGCTGGTTTTGTGTTACCATGGTTATAGCCTAAAGGAGGCTCAAAAACGTGCACAGAAATTCAGACTTTGTTGTACAGCTCCACTTTTTAGTTTAGAAAGGACTAACTTTTCTAATACATGTACTTCCTATGCACAGTCTCCTCTGAAGCCTTCCTCAGTTCTTTTCAGCTATGACCTTTTGTGTTCATTCTTGTCAACAGACTGGGTTCTGCAGGGCCTGTTAAATCTGTCTTAGTGCTCTCTTCTACCACAAATACTATATACCGTTATCCCTTCTCTCTTCAGTAGGCTCCCAGTCCATCTTCTGATCTGTAAAACATCACTCCCGGTATCTAGAAGCAGAATTGATAAATAGTTGAGAAGTAGACTTCAGAGCCCTCTGGAAGACAGCCGCTCTTAAGCTGATATAGGAGATGAGTTTTTTAGATTTTTCTGGTTTTAACTACAGAACTAAGTTTTACCTTTTTATGTAGTTCAATATGCTTTATACTATATTAATGGTGGATTTCTTAAGAACATGTTGTACAACTTTCACCTATGTAACAAATAAAGATTTGGAGCCTAACCCAGTAATGCCCTGGTTTGTCTGCAAAGTGGGTTCAGAATTCCTACTCCTTTGCAGTCAGTGTCTCGCACTGGCCAGCATCAGAGGCAAGATTGAACTAATCATAGGCATAATAATGTAATATAACACTTCTTGTCTTTTTAACTTCCTTCTCAGTATAGTAAAAATATTATCGGAAAGGCCTGATTTTGAAGTCTTTGCTGAAGTAGATAACTTAATCCTCAATGTATAAAATATCAGCTGAACAATATTTGAGTCCTAAGAAATGTAAAATAAAAGTTGCTAAACCAACTAGATCAAGATAGCATAAGGAAAGAGAACAGGTCCAGTAGTCTCTGGAAAGCTACTATTCATCACCATCTTTCTCTTTTCAGTTTGAAATCTATATGCAAATGTATTAGACATAAGTGGTATGGTTTTGTATGAGACTGAAATCACTTTCTTTGCATCACTTGGCCTAATTCTGATCTCTGCGACTATATTATGGAAATGAGAAAACAATGCAAAAGATAACAAGAGTAATTTAATTTCTTCAGTTTTACCAACTAGAGCTCACAAATGCCTACATGTGAGAATGCAAAACTGTTGCAGTTCTTAACCTTCTTTAAATTATGGGTGGAAGGCAAATGTGTATTCCACGAATGAATCAAGCAGCAAAGCTACAGACCTAAGGATGAAATCTTCCTTGATAAACAGCAAAGAAGCTTTGTTTGCAACATGCTGAAAATAGGGCAGAAATTAAATTCTTAGTTTAAAATGTTCATGTGAACAGTAAGTCTTCATATGCTGGCTTTTTCAAGAGGACCCTACACATAATTGGGTTTTGGCTTTTGTTTGCTTTTTGTCAGCCAGAGTAATTTCCAGAAGAGGTTTTGTAGTGACTCAGTAGTGTGTGATTTTTTGGCCTGTAAGTATGTGTAGACAAGCAGCTGTACTAGCAAGAATTCTGATTCAATCAACTGCAGTAATAGTTTCCTGAGGTTAATGTTACATCATTTTTGTAGACTGTTCTAAGCCAGAGAAAGCTCAGGTTTCATAGTAACACTTTGCCTGATCTGTCCACTTAGCAAACCAGGAACACATACTTTAACATGTACTAAACACAACCTATTAAAAAGATTTAGTGGTCCTACCAGAGAATCTGTGAGATTCAGTAATGCATTTTAAAACCAGGGGAAGCACTACACAGATACGGGTTTTGGTTTTACTGAAGTATGAGTGGACTATAAAATAGGCAAACTGGTAAGAACTGAGGCTATACTTGCTAGGAAGCTGAAGGCAAAACCTGGCCATCGGTGATCAGGAGTTTCCAACCTGCTGCTCTGCTGACTCTGATGCATATGAGATGCTTGGGTTGTGCTTTTCTTTTTGCCATATGTGGTCCAGGAATAATTGAAGTTGAAGGGCCAAAGTTCTGCTTAGGTTCTGACATTGAGGAGCTCCAGCTTTTAAAATCATTTTTACACTGAAGTGGAGTTTGAGTAGCAGCTGCAGTGGCTGTGTTGCACTCAAGGTGCCAAAATCGAGCTTGAAACTAACTGACCTGTGATTAACTACTGCTGAGGAAAACATTTCTGTGCTACTGTGTAAAATTTTACTTCAGTATGCAAAAGTAATTTTACTGCTCTGCTTTCCTGTGCGCATGGTAATTGTCACCATCTTTGCAATTAGGTTGAGCGTTGTCACATAGAAACAAATTTAAAAGTTTTCCCAAGCCATGGAAATGACAGGCTAGTGACCATACACTAGTTTAAGCCAGTTGTACTCTCTAGTTTGTGGCATCTGTGCAGCCAGCAGCTGGCAAGACAGTGTTCTAAATCTGCTGTTGCTTAAGCTTTATTTTTCTAATTCTGAATTCGCTGTCCGTCTGTATAATAACAGCTAGCACTTCTCATGGCAAAACACGAGAATTACTGTGATGGGGTTTTTTTGTTTAAAGCAAAAATGTTTACTCTTAATTTATCAAGTTAGGGGAGTAATTATTTCAGAGGTGAATGTCATCCAAAACATCTTTGCTAAATAGTGTGTTTTGATCTTCTATTTTAAAAAATAAAGGGTGAAACTGAGACCACGGAGGAGCCTACCATTAGTTTAAGGAGAAGCAAGCCTTGCAATTCAAGCCTTCTGCTATAGATAGACCTGTCATTCAGATCAATTATGAGACCTTTAATTTGGGCTCTGCAGTGACTTTTATATAATTATGTTTTCTTTGAACTGCATTGATGTGGGTCACTAGCAAGCATTAGAAAACAAATCTGAAATCTGAGATGCTGTGGTTACAAAGAAAACATTGAGAGCTGTGGTCATGATGGTGTAATTTCTGTCTCTCTTGATCTCCTGGAAAATCATAACAAATGAACAGAGAGCTTCCAGCTTCTGAAGCAAGAGGGAAGAAGAATCACCGTCCTTCAGGGAGCAATGAGAAATGAGGAAACTGCACTCTGTTTTACACCATTAAGCTTTCAGTTACTACTCAGGCAACTTCTAGGTTTATGTGTTTTAGAAACAGTTACAGCAGAAGATTATCACTATTGAGACAAGCAGAAAAAAGCTTACAAATAAGACTCTTGTTCTAATGTCGCAGAACTGTCATACTTCTCAGATTTCTGTACCATGTGTTCTGTCTATCCAGCAGCATTCTTTTATTGGTGACCTTCCAGGTGGTGTCTTTCTCAGTAGTAAGTCTCAAGAAGGTGCGCATTTGTTGATAGTCATTCCAGTTATCTTTCCAGAAAATGTGACTGTTTAATGTACTCTTAACTCTCAGATCAGTTCCTTTGATGTGATAATTTCATGTTTGTGTGTGATTGTGTTTAGAGCCTATGCCCTCCTTTTGTCACAACCAAAAGATCCATTATCAAAGCTCAGGTCTTCCCCTGCTGAGGCTGCTTCACCAGTATAAGATAATGAAGGTAGTCTTAGTGGACAAGTCTCTTTGTGGAGAGCTATTTATTTATTTATTTTTATAACATCTAAATTCCTGCCTTCTGTCTGTCTTCCAGAAGCAATACAGAAAGGCTGTCTGGGATGTAATGCTCGAACATTCCCTGGAATGGATGGCTCCTTCAAGTTTTGGCTCCAGTTTTTTGTGGTCAGTGTCCAGGTTTGTGTCAGTAACTAGAAGGTCAGGAAGCTCTCCTAGAAATTCTTGTTTCCTATGGTGAAGGATATAGTTCATCTAGTATTTGGCGTTTGCACACTTTGTCTCTACCTAAATGATACACAGTCAACTTGCATGTTTTATGGTTCTTCTGTTCTCTCTGGCACACCTGGGCCAACAGCAGGGAGATTATGATGGTTTTTTTGGAGGTACTGAACAAATGTGAGTGAAGGAGTTCTTGTAATATTAACTCATGAATTTGATGAAATAGATTCTCCAACATATTAAGGAATTTAAACCATTTCTAACTCTGAATAAAGTATCTGAGAGCACAGGTCACAGCCAAGGGTCGTGCACATTTTTATTTTCTTACAGTAAGGGATGGAAGAAACACAGATTATTTACCCATCAGCGCAAGTTAACAAAAATCACTCAGCGTACACAAGAGACTGGAGTAAGGCTTGCCAATTCTAGAGGCATTGCACACACAATTTTATCAAGGTCTTTGCTTTAAACTGTTGTAAAGCATATGAGGATTAGAGTAATTTGGTAAGTGTTGAAGAAATGGATTGTTTGAGATGCAGATATTGCTATACAACAGGAAGTCCCTTGATTGATCAGAATGTGAAATTATATGGTTTTCCATATGAAATGACAGCTTATATTAGGGAAAGCATTTTCTAATACTTGTTCTAGGGACATTTTTAGAAAACTTAAACCTCTCTAGCTTCAGTTCCTTTCTCACCTGGCTGAAAACATGGTCCCGAGGAGCAAGGAACAGCCTATGTTATTTTGTCAGGGTGCTTTTCTAGTGGCTGGCATTATATACATTAAAATTATTTTTGATATTATTACTGATCTCTAGGGTGACCTATTCCATATCACAGAAACTGACTGACTCCTCTAGCACAGGTCTGTAGCAGAAACCATTCAGTTGTAGTCTGAAGATAAAGTACAGTGAGTCTCTCTTCAGGTAAAGATCCCACTTTGCAAAAATACTACTGGTTCTAGGGACTATGCAAGTTACATCTTAAGAAGTGATGGTTTACTTACTGGAAAAAGAAACAGCTTTTTCCTCTTCAGAACAGTTTCTCAGAATTCTGTATGTTCAACTGCTGAAAACTTGTGAAGGACTTTAAAGGTTTAGGCATTTGCCTTGAAATACAGCAGGATAACGGAGAATTTTTCTAGCTAATACTGGTCACAAGAAGGTTCTTTTTCCAAAGCAATTTTATGCATTATCAGCTCTTTAATTGGTCTGGAATTTCTGCTATCTTTTTAATGCCTTTTCAACTGCAGTGGGCTGTGGTGACTGGTCAAGTACCCAAAGGAACAGAGTGAGTAGCATAGGTTATATTCATGGATTTAAGGACACATTTTCTTTAAGACAGATGTGTGCAGTGATGGGATAAAATTACAAAAGGTGTTTGCAGATACTTCCGTCACCTAAGTTGGAGCAAGTTGTAAATTCTGATTCGCTAAGGTGGAATGATCTTACAGCTACATTTGTCTCCCTCATAACAGCCTACTTCTAACCTAGGATATAACTTTTATTTCTTCCTCTTACTTTCTATTTACCTGATCTTCATTTTCTGTGACTGGGTACTTGAGATAGTACAAGATATTACTGGGGATAAAATTTTTTCCACCTCCTTCCCCTCCCTGCTACTCCCAGTTTGTGAAGGCCTTAAGTTTTTTGGTGGGTCTTAAATAGTGCTTTAGCTTCTTTCTCTTTCTTAGACTTTCATAAAGTGTGAGAGGTTGGAATGGTAATTCAGTCTGAGAAGTATGACTGATGCAGACTTATTCTCAAAATTTATAGTTGATCTTTTTATGAACTTTGCACAAAGATTGCATGTGATATAAACCAACAGAAGATTGGTGGGCGGGGTTGGGATTTTTTTAGTACAGGTTTGCTGGAGTTGCTCAAATCTTAGATCATATTTAGTTAGAATTCTGTGAAACAAGTAGTAAAATTCCAGTGTTCTGAAGCTTTGCTGTAGAATATCACACTTTCAAAAACAGATGACTAGACTATTAAGATTTGAATGTTCAGATGAAGTTTTGGAATGCAGCAGCAAAAAGCATATCTGTCTTCGTATTAGGTTGCAACCTGTGTAAATGAAGTTGCTCCCAAACCTTCAATTTAGATTCCAAAACAGATACAGATTCAAGACAGTGACTTTTGTATTTTATATTTAGGGGGTTTTTCTTTCACTGTGAGAAATATCACCTTACTCCATGACAGGTTTTGTTACCTTGAGTAGAGCTACTCATAGTTACAAATGTTAGATTATAATACGTAATTTTGAGGAAATATTTTGGTCTTCTTTATGAAAAAAGATCATTGAGAATTATGACAGTGAATACCTGTCAGTTGTAAAACTTACTTCAGAAAATCCACAAGGAAGTTGGTGTGCCTGAAAGAAGGGCCAAGCTGACTATGAGAAGAAGGTGTCTTTCAGAAAGCTGAACTGCCTCCAAATGAGGAAAAGATAAAAGATCACAATTCTGGCAGTTTAAATGTGCATTGCAAACCCTTCTTTGACTTCCCATATAAGTTTGCACATGAACCATGCTTATTATGTTTGCACAGTGAGGCCATTGTTTTGCTGGATTTTCCAGAGATCAGAATAAATTCATTTGGGGAACTTTCACTTCCATGTGGGTAGTCCCTGCTCTGATTTGTATTGTGGGACGGCACGGTGCTATCAGAGTACCGCAACAGAACTCTTAAAGGCTGGCTCACAACTTCAGGAGAGCTGGCTGAGATGCTCCACAACTTCTAAATATCCATACCTTGAATTTAAAATAAAATACAAAAACAAACCACCCCTCCCCCAAAAAAACTATCCCTTAAAAAAAACCCCTCAAAACCTCAAAATCCCACCTTTGTGAAGAGAAGAATAGAACTTCAGGTAGCTGTCATTCTCCTGTAAAGGAAATAATTGCAGCAATGGGTAAAGCACAGTAGAAAATAATCCATGCTTCAGGGTTTTCCAGGTGACTTCAGGATTCTTTGGCTTTGGACCCAAAACAGTCTGATCCTATACTGGCAGCTCATTTTGGAACTTAATCAGTCACGCTCTTAGTAGAAAGGTGATCTGTGCAGATACTCTTATTCTGGCAGAAATATCAGTTTTGAAAAAAAGAATGCTATTTTCTGCATTCTATTATTCAAGTCTTTATTGTTACAAAAATGATAGCTTTTTTGAGCAAACTCAGGCCGCAGTGGGCACTCATATTGTCGGTGTTCCCATACTATTTCCACTCCTTCTACTGTTTAGAGAGTCAGGTTACTGCAGTGGTTTAGCCTCAGTAATTCACACTAAGAAATGCATTCTAAATTGTAACTACATATAGGAATTGACGTTGTTACTCCTTGCCTGTCAATTATGAAAGAGCATAAGAATTACTATGCTAGATTAGGGCAATATTTCTTAGATGGCTTACAAGGGAGGATCAAAGGTTGTTTAGTACAATTGTTGAGAGGAGACGCATGAACTGCACGAACATGGGGTTGTTCATGCAGGTTACTGCCTGTATTACTTCTGTAAAGACTTTGTGTGCTCTTCTCCTCAGCTTTGTTGGCTGTATAGTTATGATATTCTCAAAACATTCTGACACCAAACTGAATGCGTGCTACTGGATTGCGCGTGCAAATATTCATTTGCAGAAGATGTAAATGTATATGCCCAGAAAATATTCTCAGCGACAATATTTCATGCTCTGCAAATGAAAAATCCTGATTTAAACCAAATACTTTTTTTTCAGTAATCTGAAAGTAATTCTGCGATTTATTTGTTGTGAAAAGAGTTACTTAGCTAAAGGTGGCTAAAGAACAGGCCGTTTCATTCAGTGGCTGGCTTGATTTCACTTGCAGTAACAATTAGGAAGAAAGGAAATGAATTTTTTTGAAACTATGCTGAGTAACATGCATCAGCTGATAAACAGTGCCTGTCTGGTACAAGACTTGCACCTGGCTTAAACGCTCCAAGAATGGTTTCACTGAAAATACTCTGAATATTCCTTTTTTTTAGGTGATTTAAAAGGATTAAGTCGGTCTGAGCCATACACTTCTATTCATTAGTAATCCTTCTGAGAAGATTGAATTTTAGAAATGGAGCTTCTTTAGAAACTTTGTATGAATACCAGTTCACATAAGACCTATTCCTTTAAAAAAAATTTAAATAAATAAATTGCGCTGAGGAGCATTTTGTTTTGCCATGGTATATTTACACAGTAACCGGTGCTGTTGGCTTCACCCATTTGCCAGGCTCTTTGCATCCCACTACCTTAAATGCATGGTTTTTGTAATTCCCTTGGGGCCTCTGTTTTCTCCAGGACTGTTTTCATGTCTCTGGGGTAATGGGAATGGCACCCAGGAGCTCCGCAGCAGGAAACCGCCAGGGCTGATGGTGTTCCCCAAAAGCTCAGAAGTTTTGCTGGAATAGAAATTCCATAAGCATTCTCAGTTCACATTTAGCTTCTTTGTGGACAGGTCATATCAAACATTTGTGAATGCATGTTAAAAGTTCTTTGCAAAAATTAAATCACTTTTCCTGCATTGAGTAACGTTTCTACCAACCTCACATTGTAGACAAAGTAATACTTCATGTATTTAACTGTGACAATTTCCTCTCTACTTTTATACATGGTCAAAATATGCTAAAAATTATATGGTTTCTTCTGCATATACTTGTGCTTTCAAAGTCATCAGGTATCCGTGTATCACCTTTAGACAGATGATTTCTTTGCCGCCTATTTTTTCTGTTTCTACTTACTCCTCTGTCTCTTTATCTTGCAAAACTGTCAATAGGTACTTTGTAGTTACTTATTTGCATTTAAAAAGTTCTTAGCTTGTGAAGTGAGACAGATAAATCTGTAAATATTTTGTATTGATAGCATATTTTAAATGAGAAACTTTTAAGAGAAGTATATTGTATTTACAAAAATACTTTAAAAATAAAAATGCTATGAAAATAAACCAAAAATTGTATTCTAAAGCCATTTTAAGTTTTTTATTGAATATATTTTTAATCCTTTCTAAGTAGAATTAATTTCTATGCAGTAAAAACCAGTAGATCTGGATGTTGTTTTTTAGAAGTACAAACATGTATTTTAACTACTGTATACCTGTGCTAAATTTGGAAAATATGCAGTAGAGAGCCTCGTGGAGTACTCCTGCTAAATACTGATACTCCCAGTGTTTTCACTCTACAGGCTAGCATTACATCTCACATACCAGTGTTCTTACCATAATTACCTAGGCTCCTTTTAAATAAGCTCGGTATTTTTGTAGTTCCCGATGTTGTATGTGCAGGTATCAAAAGTTACAGCGTTCGCATGCCGGCTGGTTTGGAAGCCAAAAGTGGAAGGATTTTATGTGGTTGGCTTTGCCTGTAATTTTTATTGGATTGCTGGTGTTAATGTAGCTGTCAAGCTTGGAAATTTAGCCAGGCAAATCACACTCCTGATCCAAGGTGCTTCTGAGTGACTCTTTGGGCTTTGGCTAATGGAGAGTTTGGAAAACCTTGTCTTACTGCAGTGCGTGGGTTTCAGAAACTGGTTCATTCTTGTGAGATTTAAGGGAGGAGGGGGGAGAATGCTGCTTCCTTGCCTACAGCGCACTGATGAGCATATAGCATTGCTTCACTGTGTTAATTGTCCATCTTGTTAAATAATGCTGAACTTGTTGTTAGCATAAATGGCCACAGTAATCTAGTTAAGATTCCTTGCTTAATAGATTTTATTTTATTTTTTTTTCATGTTTGCAGCCTGGTTATGGGTAAAGTAGATCTGTGATCTCAGAAATACTCTGGTGCTGCAGTTCTGACAATTGCTCTCGCTAGAGTGAGGCAGGGCAGGGGGGAAAGGCAAAGAAGGCGCAGAGAATGTCTACATGTGTTTAGATGCTGAGTATATGGCTTCCAATGTGTCCGTGACTTGTATTTAGAATATTAGCGTTATTAAATATTATTATTAATATTTTAATTAATATGGTTGTTTTAATAATAAAGTTATTAAAAGTTGCTATGTCAGTGACTGATTTCTATTGTACAAGTAATGGCACTCCTGTGTAGGAAAAAAATTAATTTAGTGCCTTAAAAAAAAATATTTTTTGTTAATCTTTCTCCATTCTAGCCTAAAGAGTATGCCATGAAGAGCTGTGAATTTAGCTTCAGTACTTGATTGATTCATTCTAGCTGAAAAATGAGCTAGATGCTCAGAAATAATTTATGCTGGATTCTCACTGCTTCCCAAGTAAAATTATTCACAAGTGGAGATTTCATTACTTTGCTGTTTTCTTCACAGACTGCTGCTGATTAACCAGAGCTTTAAGATTTTCTTTCTGTGTCTGATGAAGCTATTTTTGCTTCTTCAAAGTAAAACCTGCTGTGATGGAGTGGCAAAGGCACTGATGATATAAATGGCACACTGTGTCAGCTCTTACCTCAATCAGCTTTAAATAAACATTTGTTTCAAATGGTGAAACAATTAATGTAAACACCAAGTATGAAATTCAGCTCTGGAATGAACCAGTGCCTGTCTACTGACTCCAGCTGGTTGATGCCAGTGTTGAATATGAACATGGTTATGTCTCATAACTGGTAAGGTTTTGAAATGAACCTTCCTTCAGACAGACACTGGTGGAAGATGACCTATCAATAGGAGAAGGGATGAAATAACAGTATTTGGAAAAAAAATCAAGAACTCAGACTTGGGCAGGGGCCATCAGAAAAAAATAATTTTACTGTGCTGAGGCTTGTTTCTTAGGAAGAATAACGAAACAAGTCTTCTTTCTGTGTGCTGTTTTAGCTAATATGAAGTCTCAGTAGAAGATATTTTGGGAGAGGAATTCTGCAAAGGCAACTCAGTATAAGAGGTGAAGGATTATGTTCCATATACTGTAATGTATTGAAAGTTTTCCCAAGTTTAAAGATATTTTTTTAGGAGAATGTATAACACTTGATCAAACCCAGCCTAGTCTGACCTCTGTAATCAAATGGGCTTCATACGCTCACAGTGCTCTTCTTGCCTCCTTAGATCCTCAAAATGTAGCCATCTCTCATCTACATAGACATTGATTTAAAGGCTGGCTTCAGTTTCCTCCTTCAGCTGTGAACAATTTCAAAATTTCAAACAGGGAAAAAAAGTATCCAGAAATAGAACTATGAATGAAAAGTGTTCTCAACACTATCGTGCCAGTGACTTCAGTAATAGACGCTTCAGTACTATTTAATGATTCTTACTCCTCAAAAATGAACATTACACTTTAATATGGAGTTTCAACCCAAATAGCCCTTTTTCATCAGCAGAAAGATGTTGAACTTGAATTTTTTTCACTTCTATGCAATAGGCAAAGCTGGAGTTCTGTGTTATTTTGGGAGCAGAGCCCTTAAATTCAGTCACTGCTAAGTGGTAGTATTTATTCTGTAGAAAACTCTAGCCAGAGCTGTGTCTGCTAAGAACTTTTCCAGTCTCCTGGTTGGTCTGTGTTTCATATGTCTGCTATGCCATTTTGGGAAATGAGCTATTTCTGTAAAAAACCCACAAAATAAGATTCTTTTGAAAAAAATCAAAGAATCCTTTTTGGTAAAAAAAAAATGCAGTACTTCTACCGTCCCACTGGCTGTCTAATTAGGCACCTTGTTATTACTGCTGTGTTGGAGGTAAAAGTGATAGTTCCTTTTTTTTTTTTTTTTTTTAACAGATGACTGATTTAGGTATACCAGATCAGAAAAAAGTGCAGAAAGAGAAGGGGGTTGATTTTATTTTTTTTTCTTTGTCTCTGCCCTTGAGGTTTAATGTATGTCATTAAGATACACAAAAAAGGGATTTTGGTTTATAAATGAAAGGAAGCTTCTAGATTAGATCAGTAAATTTGAATTCTGGACTAGTCAAGGAAGCATTTTCACAGGAAAGGTTACTTCTGTTGAAAGTAACATGAATGTAGTGAGCTGTTGTTTGCAACACCTTCATTTTCCTCAGCCCATCATATATGCAATCTGCTCCAGACAGAAATGTTTGGCTATATGAATCTTGGAATAAATGGGATAAATTGGGCGTAATCTTTTAGAACACAGGATTTAACATTTTTTTTCCCTGTCTACTGCTGAACTTCTCTGTTCAGTGTGTGGTCAAACAATTTTGACAATGGTCCTTCCCAGCAATCACTTATTCACCACAACTGAACAGTTTCATCTCGCTTTACTCATGACATTGGACTAACCAAGTACTTCCCAGTGAAGGTTGAATTGTTTGCTTGATCTGTAGTTCCATATTAAAGGCTAATGCACTTTTAGAAAATACAAATTTTATCCATAAGAAAGGAAGGCATCCTGAATCCCCAATGCAAAGCCAAATAAACATATTTAAAATTATAGCAGAAAGATTCTAACTTGTTGATTGTACCAGTACAGTGAAAACCTAATTGAAAGATCAGCTTGTTTTACTATTTATAATAATAAGCTGCATCCTTCATGGAAATAGTAGTTTCATTTTGCAAGGACAGACAAGCGAGCTGAAGTTTTGCATATTTAGTGCAAATATCACTAAATTTTTAAATTTTTTAAAATGGAAAATAGTTATATATTTTCTGTATCCCAAGACATGGCTATATAAATGGAGGTTCCAGGGCCTGAATCTCATTTTGGATAGAGGACTTTTACGAACAAGGCCCTGTAAATTCAAGGATGGTTCAGTCATGGAATTAGAGAAAGAAGGTATTTATAAATTATTCATATTAAATTATGTACACCTGAAATACTGTCTTCATTGTTCTGCTTCATATGATGAACATACACGTTAGCTTTCTCTATAGTGTGTTATCTACAATGCATGATATACCTTCATTGCTTTTTTTTTTTATTCAGTGACATTTTTCTGTCTTTCATTCAGTTTTATCTCTAGTCATAAAAGGTAATGTATATTTAATATGGCTGTATCCAGCCAGGGGATTAAAAAATCTAAAAATATTTTTACTCCAGCCTGCAGGCTTGTATTTCATTGCATCCACTGTCAGAGCAGAGAAGGATGTGGTCAGGAGGAAATTGGCTGGTCTTTTGATCAGACAGAATGTTACCTGAATCATTTTAAGAGCTGATAGAGAAAGGTTTCTTCCCAGACCAAATTTGCTTTGCTGAACAAGGCAGCCTGCATTAAAATATTCTTAATAAATAATATCCCATCTCTCAAACCCTTCTTTAATGGCTGTACATATATCCTAAGGGAGAAGGGCTTGGAAGTATTCCATATTAGTGTCTAAAGTTCTATGAAATGTACTGTGAGCTCTGGAAATTTACTTATTGAATAGAAATGAGTGAAGGATGTATAGATTATTTATCTTCCAATGAACTGTGTGTTGAGAAATTAATGATTACTAAGTGCTTATTCTCAGAACTGGTGAGGCTGCGCCTGGCCAGTCCAATCCTGGGCTGCCCAGTACAAGAGAGAGATTAAGCTACAGGAGAGAGCCCAGCAAACAGCCATGGACACTGCTAGGGGGCTGGAGCATCTCTCCTGTGAGGAAAGACAGAGAGAGCTGGGGCTGTTTAGCCTGGAAGGGAGCAGGCTCCAGGGGCACCCCTTCAATGGGCATAAATCTCCAAAGCAAGGGTGTAAAGAAAATGGTACCAGGCTCTTTTTCAGTGGTGTCCATTTCAGTGGACGGGGTCAGTGGTTGCAAACTGAAACACAGGAGGTTGAACATAAGGAAACACTTTTTTTTTTTTTTTTTATTTCCCCTGTTTTTTCTTACTGTGTGAATTATTGAGCATCGGAACAAGTTGGCCAGAGGCGGAGTCTCCATCCATGGAGATGCTCAAAAGCTGTCTGGACACGGTCTTGGGCAACCAGCTATAGGTGACCCTGCTTGAGCAAGGGGGTTGGACACGATAACCTCAAGGTCCTTTCCAACCTCAACCATCCACTAATTCTGTGAGCAAAAGGTTTCTCTCTGCACTGTCTGTTAGGATTGTTGCAGGTGATGTTGTGCGCTCAGTCAGCTCCAGCACATCAGGCGTCCTCGTTTCATTATCTGGTAACACTTGTGCATGTTGCCTGTACTCATGGCAACGTGTCCCACTCAGCTTTATGATGCACAAGGGACAGAAATTTGGGATAGGAACTGTACAGAAGTGACTGATGCAGGAATGTTGTGATCCTGATGAAGTTCTTTGTGAATACTTATAGTAAAAGTTTTATTGTAAAAAAATAAAAAAAATTACTTGAGGCTGAAATGCTACATCTCCTGCAACAAATGCATACTCAGTGTTTAACAGAGTCTGCCTTTAGGGATTCCCAAATTTTACTTTTCATACCATGCAGAAGATTTGTCAGTAGAATTCTGAAAATATTGACTATAATTGATGGAGCTGTGAAGAAATAGAAAATCATGTTTGACCTCGTGATGATGGGTATAGAGATGTAAAATATCATTTTGGTGTAATTACATTTATGGCATGGAAAAACGTCCATTTCCATTTTGAAGTGTAGGCTGATTGTATAACCAGGTATACTTGCCGTCCTGATCAGTTTTTGCCATCTTAGTGGAAAAAGATCCAAATAATCTGCTTTTATCTTACTACTTGATTGTCTGTAAGATTCCTTGCTATATTTTACTATGTATAATAGTTTTTAATGTTCATTCACTGAATGTATTAATGACTAAAATTGTAGAAGAAACACTTGAAATGACAAATAAGTATTTTTGATGGATCTTGCTGAAAATATATGTCTGTATAGATTACTGTTTTTTAGAAAGTCATTGTAGATGAAACACAAAGGTTACTGCTTTGAAGAACTGGATTGATATATACAGTATAAACTTGAAACAACCTGATAATTCTGTGCATTATCATGAAATAAATGGTTAACTTCTTGTCTTATTTACCTTCCTGCCCAAAAATCCTTAGATATATTTGCAAAATGTTACATTTTTATTTATGCCATGGGCTGATGAAAATCAATCACACTATTCATGTAAGTGCAATTTTCTGGATGGGTTTCCAGTTATCGGCGGATGAATGCAGTAACTCTACTCAAGTCACAGGCAATTGCTCCTGGTTGCCCTTGCATGCTTAGTGATAAAGCATAAATATTGGGTAACCGAAGCTCATCTATTGCTAACAGTGATAGGAGGATGAGTGAAGAAAGATAACAGCTTGAAAGAAGGTGTCAGACATAGAAGGGTAGGAGCAGTGCTGTTGTAGCAGATCCTAAATAAAAGGCTAGCAGTTTTTTTCTGGATGGCCAGATGAATTTGATACATGTGAGGCTGTTCCTGTTTGTTGTGTTCCTCACCACCCCAAGGATAGTGAAATACAATGAAAGCACAAAAGCTATCAGGAAAATTACTGGCTGCCCACAACAGACACCTTTAAGAAAGCAAGCTGATTTTCTTATGTATGCAAAATGTCTGGATTTCAGAAGGAAGTGGGTCTTTTCTATTATTGTCTGCATTGCTCTGTGAAGGCTTAGTCTGGAGTCCCGAGAAGGTTCAAGAAAGAATTCAAGTAGTCACTATTCATTAAGTAACCTATATGTAAATGCCATAAACTTGGTGAATAGTTGTTTGACTGAATAATAATGATTTTTTAAATGTTTTTTTTTCTTTCCCAGTCAGGACGTTAAATGACTACTCTGTGCTGGAATAAGCATAAAAGATAACAGAGTGTTAGAGATTTCTCCCTGTCTTTCAGGCATGTTCCATGTAGCAGGAGGGAAACAACAACATATGTCAGAATAATCTCTCTGAAGTTGTGTATTTAGTTAACACTATTTAAAAAAAAAACCAAAACAACAAACCAAACGTTCTCTCATGTACTTTCCTTGAAATTAGTTAGAGATGCTTACTGTGCAAGTAGTTCAAAAGTGAGCTACAGAAGAATTTTGCAGTGATTTTTTTCCAGGTGGCTTGTCTTTGAATTCGTTCAGCCTTGTATAATTTTATAGTTCATCAAAAAAATGCCTGTAATCGCACAGATTACTTGTCTTGAAATGTTACAGGTCATTTTTCCGTGCTTCAGTTTTGCTCATTTTTGGAGGAAGGGCACTTTTCCTGCTGTTCCTATATCGATAGCTGTATATTATAAGTGTTACCTGTGCAGCTGGAGCCCCAGGGAAACACACGGTACTGATCTCACTACTTGATATTTGGAATGTGAAAAGAAAGCCACTTTTGATGGCCTATTGCTGTCCAAATTCTAATTTTACTGCTGTGCAGTACAGATAGCATATCACTGTATGCTATCTGTTCTTACCCAGTTTTCACATGTCTGCCACACAGTGCATTCTGGTTAAATGCATCTTAGAAAACAGTATATTGTGACATGCTTTAGAATTATTAAAGAATCACAGAATCACAGAATCACAGAATCACCTTGGTTGGAAGGGACCTTTTAAGATCATCTAGTCCAACCAATGGGGGAAAAAAAAAAAAAAAAAACAAACACACAAAAAACCCCCAACAACAACAAAAAAACCCACCACACCACCACAAACACACCCACCACCCAAAACACCACCCAACACTAATCCATCTCCCCGAGCACCATGTCGACTCGTCTCTTGAATACCTCCAGGGATGGTGCCTCAACCACCTCCCTGGGCAGCCCATT
>JAOXNO010000063.1:27193538-27215990 GCA_028565335.1 Limnodromus scolopaceus
CGGGTCCTACTCACCACACTGTTCTTGATACAGGCCAGGATGCTGTTGGCCTTTTTGGCCACCTGGGCACACTGCTGCTGTGTGAAGGTGAAGAAGAAGAAGAAGAAGAAGGTGAAGCATTTAACACCTGTCCATGACAAAGTATCATGGGAGTCAAGCTGACTGCTGAAATATGCCGAAATTACTCTCTTCCTCTTATGGTCTATTTATTTTAGCCATACTTTCTCAACGCAGACACTTGTTTAATAAAAAAAAAAAATAAAAAAATCCAGGACTTCACTGATCACGCTTTGTTTCGGTTCCAAGTCACAGCTCAATGCCTGGCCTGAGCAAAGGAGCCAGGTTGTGGGCAAATGTGCCAGGCCCTGAAGAACAAGAGTCATAGTCACACTCGTTTCCAACTTCATGCTGCAAGCCGCATTTGCAGAGCACACTGTTGGTTTTCTTTCCACTGGGTTCTTCTCAAATGGGTGAGAATTAGAACCTTGTTTTTCCTCTCACATAGTTTTGTATGTACTTGCTGAGAAGTGAGTTATTGCCAAATATAGCTTATAGGGCTGCAGCAGAATCTTTCCAGGCTGGCTGGCTGCCAAAAAAAAAAGGCTCAGAAAATATAGGGCTATCATATTTGCCTGAGATTTACTAGGAAGTTGTGCTTCTATATGCTCTATGGAGCACACACGCAGTAAGCCTAATGTTTCCCCAAAAGACTGTACTTACGGTGTTGCTGATATATTGCTAAAATTATAATTGTAATTACTGTGTTTCTGAACAAATGTATATGCTCATCATAGTAAATCAAATACATTTCAGAATGTACAAGCATAACAAACATATGTGGAATTTTTGGACATATGGTGACCTGTTTGGTGCTGCTGTCTATGCATAGCTGATGTGACCTAAATACAAAATAAGTAGGGTACGTATGTACATATGTATGAATAACAGAGAGGAATCCCAGAGGAGCCGGGGAATACTCAGTAGTCAGGGACATGCAGGGATATGCTACACAAAGCCTCATGACTAAGAATCTGTATGTTACAGTTCTTAGGATCTGAGGAGAAAAGATTCATGAAAGAACTGTACAGGAGTTACGTGGCTCGGTGACTATGTATTATCTGTCCAGCAACAGCTAATGTCATTATTGGCATTCATGAATTTTACCATCATCAACATTTTGTCTGTTATAATTTGCTGTATTCACAGATGGGACCTCTAAACAGGCGCTTCCAAGTATAAGTCTAGTAATAATTCAGTTTTCATAGTACTTTGAATAAATGTCTATTTTTGATGACACACTGCCCTAATTCATTACAGCATTTTTGTCAGTTCTAAATTGGGCAAGCTGACAAGAAAAGCCAATTTCTTTTCATATAGTATTATTGGTTTCTGAGAGATTTTCAGAACCAAATTGCACAGACATATGTCAGAGGGAAATACAATCCTGTGTAGAATTTATGTACTTCAATGGTGTTAAGCAAGGAAGTCTAAGTACAGAAAATAGTGCTTTATAGTTAACCTGTAAACCTATTGATTTGAAGCACCTTAATTTTAAGAAAAAAACCTGTCTGCTTGGCTAATTTACATTAAGCATTGCAGTTGTCCTTATAAAGAATAAGCTCATTAATATTTAAACTACACAGTAGGGGCATCTCTTACAATGAGATAATATTTCCCATAACTTCCACTAATTATAACCAAATTAACATAAACTGAGAATAACGGATTGGGAATAAATCTTTCATGGTTCAAGCCAAGTCTTAGTAAAAGCGACAACAATACTTTTAATATGAGTAAGAGTTATGATAGTTATTCTTTATTAACTGTACACTAAGAAGGAGCACTCCACTCATGTTGCTCAGCTCAGCAAATTGTAGAACACATCTGAAGTAAATGAGTACAATGCCAACACCTGGGTAATAGCCATTCACATGTGATTTCCTGTTCTTCAAATAATCCTGAAAAGAGCCAGTTTAGAGAATTAACAGAAAGTTATGACCAAAACCAACATTCTCTCATACTGTCAGAGAGCACAGGTTACAGCAGAGCTTGTTTTGCTGTTGTTTCACATGATGCTTAGACCTTGTTTGGGCAAAACTTCAGTGTTTAGGTGAAACTTAGTATTCAAGAGTCCTCTGTTAAAAAAGTTAAACATTCAAAGTTTTGTCAGGTTGGCTTTATCCTGGCAAATGTTTACTGGATCAATCTGAGGATGGGGTAGAGATGTCAAACCAAAGGTGTACAAACTGTCAGAGAATCATAGGATGGTTTAGATTGGAAGGGACAGCTGGAGGTCATCTTGTCCAACCTGCTGTTCAAGCAGTGTCATCTAGATCAGACCAGTTCTGATTATCTCTACAAAAGGAGATTCCACAACTTTTCTGGGCAGCTTCTTCCAGTACTTGGTCATCTTCTCAGTTGAAAAAAAAAAAAAGATCCTGTTCTACTGTTTTACCACCTCTGTGCTGAAAAAAGTGTATTTTGATGTGGCCAAAACTTTTCATATTCCAAGCTGGGTCTTGTCCTCCAAGAAGAGTCTGGGTCCATTTTCTCTGTTCCTTGTCACAGGGTAGTTGAAGTCTTCTGTGAGCCTTCTCTTCTTAAAACTGGACAAATCCTGTACTCTTAGCTTCTCCTTGGATGTCCTGCACTCAACCTGCTGGCTCTGCTTTTGCATAGCGTGCAATTGTCATTCTTCACTGCAAGAACACGCTGTTGACTCATGTTCAGCTTACTGACCTCTGAGATCTTCGCTGCAGAGCTGCTCTCCGTCCAGTCATTCCACAGTCTGTACTGTTCTATTTGCGTTTGTTGAACTTCATGAGGTTCTTGAAAACCCTTTTCTTCAGCCTGTTGAGGTCTCTCTGAACAGTGACTGTAACCTCCAGCCTATCAGCCATTCCCCCTGATTTTATATTGTCCAAATTGTATTCTTCCCTACTATCTAGTTCACTAATAAAGACTTTGACCAGCATTGGTCCTGGTATTTGCCTCTGAAGGACACCACGAGTAGCTGGCCACCAGTTGGACTTTGTACTGCTGATCACAACCTTTTAAGCCTAATGGTCCAGACAATTTTCTGCTCTCCTCATAATCTACCAATCCATATCTCATCATTTGGGCTCTAAGGATATGTGAGAAACACCGGCTCACACTTAGAATTTAAAGAGGACAAAGTCACCGAAGCAAAAGTATACAAATTTATTGTACGAAACAGCGCTGAATCGGGTGCATCTCAAAGCATAGGCACCCTGATCTTTAGTTTTTAGATATTTTATACCTTTTTCCCAGCCGCCTGAGTTCCTGTCTCTCTTCTCGTTGGCTGAGAAGTTGGAGCTCACATTCTTCCCGACCACCTGACCTAGTACAGGTCTAGTTTACACCTTTTACATTACAAGGCGCACACACCCATTCTACAAAATCATTATCTTAAACATGCCTCTAATTAGTTGATTATACTACACGTTACTTCACAGTCTTTGCTTTCATCTACTGTCCAGTGTTAGTAGTTACAAGCACCCTGGTGGTCGTCTACTTCATCTGGTGGTCGTATCCTCATTTTCATCAGTCACACTCTAGGTGGCCTTCGTCCACTTACCAGTTTTCCCTGTCCTTTGCCCACTTATGGGTCTGCCATCAGTGTTAGTCAGCCTTCACAGCCCTTGGTCCACTTATCGGTCTGCCATCAGCCTGGTTCTCTTCACCTAAATAACTTCCCATAAACCAGGATCTCCGGACCACTCCAGGGCATTTCTAAGGATTAGTTGGATACAATGGAGGAGACTCCACTATCACCGAGCCTCCTCCGTCAGTACAGGCACACTGACAAAAAAATATATTAAGTAGCTGAAGCAAAACTCTGCTTATTTCTCACAGATACAATGGGAGACTATGTCAAAGGCCCTCAACAAGTTTCTTGGTGATACCAAACTGGGAGGTGTGGCTGGTACACCAGGGGGTTGTGCTGCCAAGCAGAACAACCTCAGCAGGGTGGAGAAACAGGGTGGACAGGAACTTCACACAGTTCAGCAAAGGGCAATGTAAAGCCCTGCACCTGGAGAGCAGCAACCACAGGCACCAGTCCATACTGGGGGCTGACTGGCTGGAAAGCAGCTGTATGAAAAAGACTCTGGGAGTGCTGATGGATGGCAGGTTGACAACGAGAGCCAGCGAAGAGAGCTGATGGTATCCTGGGCTACGTCAGGAGGAGTGCTGCCAACAGGCCGAGGGAGGTGATCCTTCCCTTCTGTTCAGCGCTGGTGAGGCCACACTGTGTCCAGTTCTGGGCAAGAGGGAGATGGAGCTACTGGAGACAGTCCAGTGTAAGGGACTGGAGCATCTCTCCTGTGAGGAAGAGACAGAGAGAGAGCTGGGGCTGTTTAGCCTAGAAGAGAGCAGGCTCTGGGGGCATCTCTTCAATGGGCATAAATCTCTGAAGAGAGGGTGTAAAGGAGGTGGAACTGGGCTTTTTTCAGTGGTGCCCAGTGGCACAGCAAGAGGCAATGAGCGCAAACTGAAACACAGGAGGTTCTGTCTGAACATAAGGAAACCCTTTTTTTACTGTGCGTGACTGAGTACCAGAACAGGGTGTCTGGACGTGCTCTGCTCTAGGTGACCCTGCTTGAGCAGAAGGGTTGGACAAGATGACCTCCAGAGGTCCCTCCAAACCTCAGCCCCTTCATGGTTCTGTGAAATAAATATCCAGAGGAACTAAAAGTGTGGTACACTTCCTAAATTGAGACATAACTTATGAAAGAAAGCTGTCAGTAGTAGCCAGTGTGTGTGTTTGTGGGTTAGGAAAGATGGCATCCAAAACCACCAATGAGCCCTACCTGTCATAATGCTCTGTGGGGTCATTAACTGCTTATTTTAGAGTATATCAGTTTTAAAACTGTTGCAACCTAATTTTGGGTAGGGATTGGAATGACCCTGGAATTTGGATAGTCGTCGTTTTAGCCCATATTGCTTTCAGTTATGATTTTGTTTTATGTTACTATCCACTTGTATATTTTTTTTTATGTTACTATCCACTTGTATATTTTAAATGAGCATAAATTTGAGCATACGTGTAGTAGCTGTGATCTCACGGAACTGCAGTCTTTACATTTACTTAATACCTGTTGGTCTGTTTATAATATCAAGGTTAAAATATGCAGTTGCATAGAGACCTGTGTTAATTGTAAGCTTATGATACCTAGCTGTTCTTTCTGGAGAAAGCTTGCATTATGGATAGGATGTCAACTGAGCCTTTTCTCAATACTATCCAAATTTTATAAGCTGCCAGGTAGAAACCGGTTTTTCTGCAATGACCTGACTGGACAATCTGAAGCAGCACTGTGCTGTGCCTTATTTATTTGTTTTTCATATGAAAACACAATTCCTGCAGGGAATTTTATTTCAGCCACAGAAGGAAGGCCTGGGAACAGCTCTTCTTTCTGCCTTAATGTTCCCCTATGAATTGCTGATGGTTAGGAAAGCTCACAGTGACAGAACAGGAGACAGCAGCTTTGTGCTTAGATGACAATAGTCTGTGTCTGTGCTAACTGCAGCTGGCACCATTAACTACCTATCCATAGACTGAAATAAAAACAATTATCGCTGCATGCATTAGAATGATGAAATCCACTCTGTTTCTATAGTAACAGCTGTGACAATTTATATTATGACCTTAAGAAAATAGAATGTGACCATTTCTTTTTTTTATTTTCTGCCGTTTTACGAGGACCAGCAATTCACAGCAAAACTAATGTTTAAGATGATGCACATAATTGACAAAAATAAAGGTAAGATGTACTCTACCAGTAACAAAAACATGCACAACATGCATTCAGGCTGGAATGTTGATTATGACTTTTAAGTATCCTGTTGTGTAGAGATATACCCAATTTACTGCTGTTTGAAGTAGATTCTTCTTTTTCTGTTTATTACAAATAATCTTTAAGTGGAACCTTTATAAAAAATCAAGAGTAAGAGAGAAAATGTAGTGAAGACTTTAGCAAGTAAAATTTTTTAAATTGTTTTGCCATCTGGTCTGACTTAAAGCATCCTATGAAAAAACAGTTTAACATTCTGAGCTTTTGTCTTCAGAAGCTCATTGAGGTATCAAAACTCTGTAAGAGATTACTTCGTGGATATGTTTATTGTATTGCAGCATTTTTAAGACTATCCAAGCGAGCATTAATCTAGTTAGTTTGTATATTAGCAGCATGAAAGCTGTGGCAACATGTTGAACAATCCTAGCTAGGATTTAGAATCATAGAATCGTTTGAGTTGGAAGGGACCTTAAAGATCATCAAGTTCCAATCCCTCAGGAGGGGGGAGGATTGGAGGATCTGTATTTATTAATATTTATTAATACTATGAAGTAGAATAGTATAGCATAGACCTGTCAAGAGAGTAGAGTTCCTGAGTTCTTTAGACTGATTTCAGCATTCTGTTAGAATATTGCTTTGTTTCAAAATCACTTCCCTTTACAAAAGATATAGCACACTTAATTGTGCAGTCATTTACTAACAGGCATAATTCTGGAAGAGCTTAATAACCTTCCTTTTCATACTTGGAACCATACGACCATACTTGTCTTGCCCGAAACCTCTTTCCTCATTATGTGCTAAATATATGGAGCACTTCCATGAGCAACTCTGGAGCTAGGGTCATCTCTGCTATGACGAAAGGATTATGGAATATTTGAAGTTATATGAAGTTTTCTAAACTTCGGAGCATGACAGTTATCCGTGCCTGTTGATCTTTCCTTACGTGTGGCAGATAAAGAAAGAAGAACTTAATTCTAACTCTGTGCTAAAATATCCTGTTCAGTCACTTGGTGTTCTTTCTTTAGATGTAGGAATTAATTATTATCTTGAATTTATAGGACTTTTTTTTTATTAAGGTTAAAGATTATCATTGATTTCAATTCCAGGGGTGCTCATAACCACGTGTTTTAGAAAAGCTTTTAACCACCAGATCATTTTAAAACTTTGTTTCACTGTGGTAGGCATAAAGTATAGTATCAAACTATATCTTAACATCCCTTTCTAAGCCCAGGCTTAGATTGCTGATTTAACTGCATTTTTTTAAGTGTATGGAGGTTTTAAATTTTTTTATATTATGCATCCCAAACTTAGAAATAGTTCTTTTCTGTACCTGCAGTTATAGTAATAAACACAGACATTCTTCTTAAAGAAGAATGCATTTACTGCAAATAAATTAATTTTAGATGATAAGCAAGCGTTTAGATGATAAGCAAGCGTTTTGTTCAGTCTGAAATATTTGACTAATATTATCTCCATTTCTAAGAGGATTCACCTGAGCTTATCAGAAAAGTTAAGTAAAAGTGCTGCATATTTCTAGCATCTAGATTTACATGTTAAATATATAGTCCTTTATATAAAAATAAATGTAGTTTATAAAGCCAGATCATACATCACACGTGAATTAGGAGATTGTATGGCTGTCACCAGAGCAAGAAAGGAAACTACTTCAACAGAACAGGAAGAATGAAGAAGACTGCTTTTGTTCGTATAAAAAAGAGCAGTACTTTAAATCCACCTAACACAGTTCCTCTTCTGAAGCACAAGTGGAAAAAAGAACTCTATAAAGCACATAATGGCACTTCAGTTTCTAAGTTGGTGGGATCAAGGCCAAGCATGATCTGAAAAATTGAGAGCTCTGGTTACTCTAACTCTACGTTCTTCATTCTGATTTCGATGATTCTTATGTGTGTATATTCTGGACTCCTGCGAGAGTTCCTCTCTAGATGGAAACATGATGGAAGATTAGCAAGAGAATTTGTGTGGAATGGAGAAAAAAGGGAATGTAGGTTGTTTATGCTGTTCTTGGAATTCCAATGATAGGATTATGTTTTCATAGTTACTTCACTTACTTTAGCTTGCTTGTTTGCAGAAAATGTGTAGAAATGTTCTTTTGTACTTCTCTGCTTTTTTGTAATTACAAAAGCTGGTATATGCTACTCAACCTGTGTAGTATTTCCCAGCTACTTTGGTGTTTAAATTCTTGAGTTGACTGCCTGAAAAAAGGCATGTGGGGCGAAAAGGAGAATTGTGTGAATGAAGAGTTAAGGTCACAATTGGCATACAAGTACTATATAAATCTTCCAAATTCCAATTAAATTTAGAATTTAGCAAATTGAAGTCCAGCTAATACAATCCTTAGAAGAATATATAAGATTAAATAGTTAAGCTGCAAACACTCGTGGGTACGCATTGCTTTTTAAGCCAGATATTTTCCTACTATAAAAATCGGAAGGATCATAGCAATGGTTAACCAGTAGTTTCTGTTCCCACACACAGCCAAGCATCAATAAAATATTATTGTAGAGTGATTAATTACTCTATATTAACAAACAGTGTGTTGCAATAAATGGTAAACTGAAGAAGAGCTATGGTAAAGATAGGTAAACAATTAATTTTACCAAGGCAAAATTAATATTTAAATATGTCTGATTTTTAGTTAGCACTTTAGTTAGCAGATACCAGATTGACTTTATATTTTAGTGACAGTTTTCTATTTGCTGAACGTCTTTTTGTTCATTCAATTTTTAGAATTAAAAATCATTTTCTTAATCCCTACATTATCACCACTACAATACCAACATTAATTAATATTCCAGGTTTTTTCCCCACATTGATAGATATGCAAATATATGTCATCATTTACTGACTGAGCCTTCAAAAACAAAGGCCAGTGAAAAAATTAAACTACGCTTCTCTTCATGAAAACAGCCCAAGGAAGTCTTCTAGTTTTGGAAAATCATTGAGAGGGGAAATTAAAATGAAAAAAAACAGAAGTAAAGTGAATGAATCACTGCTCATTTTATTCTGCTGGATATGATCATCTGGGACTAACGTACATAATATTTGCAGTTCGTTCTTGTTTGCCATCTTGCTTGCCAAAAGAATTCTGCTCAAGATCCTGAATGTTAACACATGCCTTGAATTCCTATTAGTATCCCTGTTTAACCTCTGCTGCTACAAAGGTTCACAAATAGTCGTGCATTTTGGCATGGAACGATGCAGAGAGAGAGTCTATAATGACAACCTTCAGCGATGAACAAGTACGGAGAAAGGTTAGTAAATAAAGTGCAAGATGGTGGTTCCAGTTTCCAAAAGTACAGGAGGGAAAGGCTGTATGGAAGACAGCTGCACCAGCTCCAGAAAGGTACATGGAAGAGCAGAGATTTACTGCCTCCTTGGGGTCCCAGTAGCCGTTGGACAGTGTGGCTTTCAATATAACTGGAAGTTTCCATTCTGTGATTTTAAACATAGGATTTTCAAATGAAGTCTAGGGTGGCTTTGGTCTGGTAGGATTTTATTAAATGGGATCTATTTCTAAATCTTCCTGATACCTCTGTTTATACATAAGCTTGCCTTTATCCTTTATAAGAATTATTCTTACCTTATACAGACCTATAAAAGAGGAAAATATTTTTAAATTTAAGTAATGAGAATGCAAAAAGCTGATACAATTAATAATCTGATTTTTACCCTTACTCCATCATTTCTTCAACAACCTTTAAAATATTAATTTGATATAAAACCAAAATGTCACACTCCTTGCATATGCATATGAATGCAAGTCATGTCTTCATGGCATATGGTATTCAGTTAAGCCTGGTATAGTTGACATATGTCTAAGTAAAGTCTCTTTCTGGTATTAGATATTTAAATTTATTCATTTGCATTTTTCCGGGGATAAAATGACACTGGGCACTTATGGCACTTATAGAGATATCATTTTTCTTCAACAAATGGTTCCATCTTATTTAAAACTTTCGAGAGAGTTCCTGGAAATATTTTGCTATGCAGAATGAAAGCCCCAAATCTCTACTGTTGGCAATAAATTCAATTTGCAATAAATTGGAGTCCAATCTGGCTTACTCTGGTGATTTTCACTGGACTTTTAGCTTTGTACATATTGGTCCATGAATTTACGACGTCTCAAAGAATGGCAGCCTTTAGAAATGTCTCCTGCTGCTGCTGCCGTTGCGTGCTGGGCTTTACTGAGCGAGTCCACTGATGTTCCTTTGAAAAAGATACTGGTAGTCTGCACAGTGTAGTCTTAAATGCTTTACCTTTGATTTCTAGTTTGTTTCTAGGCCAGTATTAAATATGTGAGTATCTGCAGTGTCCAACAGAGCACCTTGCACAGTTCTTTTAATCCCTCATTCTTGGTTGTGATAAGCAATGCTGGGCCCAAAACTGAACTGCTTGTCATACTGCAAGAAGTCTGGATAATGAAGCTTTCCAATAATTGGACTCACTTCTCTGATGTTGCCATAGCAATATCATTCTACAAATTCCTAAGTGAAAGTTTTTAACTTAATGTGAATAACTTAATTAGGGGAAGTTATTATTATTATTATTAATTAGGGAAGAGCTCTTAAAAGTTCTAGATCTATGTGTTCTACTTTCCTAGCCATTCATAATAACAATGTACTTTAACTTGAATTTATTTTAGGAAAAAGAATGAGAACAAATAATTCTTTAGTGGGAAAATATAATGTGTTTTAAATATGTAGTCTGTAATGAGTGCAAAAAATGGAGAACAAAGTTAAATTGAAACATGCTAAAAGAAAGTGCTCGGTGATTTCATAGCTGCATGAACTACACTCTCGAGCAGTAGTAGTCTTCTGCTCTTTATTTCCTCAGAAGAGTAAGATAAATTGAGAGAGGGTAGAGAAGATCTGTTTAAATTCAAACTGCGTTGTTCAGCACAGGATCAATAAGAAGCTTGAACTAATACCATGAGTTTGAGATGTTTTGATCTTTGGGGCCTCAACATCTCCAGACTGTGATAGAGCAAAAGGATTTTCAGGAACTCATTTTGGTAAGCTTCAGATTGTTCTTCAAGCTGGCCTGTAACTGAATAATTTTTGTTCTCTGGTAAATCAAATCATTTTGGGGTAAATTTGTTTGCAGTATATGTAGTGCTTTATAATGGAGTAGGGGAAAGATTGCTTTCCTCTAAAAGGTAAAGAATTTATACTATTTATCCAAATACTGATTGTTCATCTGGTGATCACGCAAAGACCTGCTAAAAATATATTCACCTGAGATCTGCTTTTTGGTTCCATAGCATTTTAAAATGAAGGTTTATTTGAGTTTGTTGCACAAAGAATGGAGGATGCTGAAGCATCAGTTTTGGGTATATGGGGTTTATTAATTGAAAGGTATTCAATCTGAACAGATTCCTAATCCAAGTATGTCCATTATCTTCTTTTGTTTCCTCATTAATCAACTTTGCACTGTGATCAACATTCCAGCTTCTGCTCTTTGCTGATTTATACACTTGGAATATTAAAAAGAAATACACCCTTTACAATGGAAGACAGAAATCAGTATTGGCAGGATAAATCCAGCAGATCTTTAGCTATCTAGCACTTATTAAGGATGTGAAGCTAATGAGTGCACCTAATTGGCATGCCACAAATCTCTACTTTCATGTTGGCAAATCTGTAGGGTTTTTGTTTCTGCAAATAAGGTAGTTGTCCTGGTTTCGGCTCCAGTACAGTCACTGCAGGACTGTGGTTGCAGTAAGAGACTAGATGACAACTTGCTTGGAGTGGTTCTAGGTTTTTACAACTATGTTTTAAAGGAAAATGTTTTTCAAATAGCTATTCTCCACACTGCATCAAGGATCATTTTTCACAAGACCTTAATTATTATTTAGGCCCTGAAATTAAACAGTGAAATTTTAAAAAATACATAAACTGTTTGGAACATTCTGGTTGATCAGAATTTTAGGAAACTTATCTACTGCCTTTTCTATCCTAACTGGAAAGTGCTGACTTCTTTGAAAAATCTCTCCCTATAATTGTATACTTTGATTGCTAACAGAAGACTGAAAATCTGGGCTTGAAATGGTAAAGTACAAAGCACACAGTTTCAGTGATTTTTGAAATCGTGGTTTTTTAATCTGGTCATTTGGTTTCATGTTCTTTGTTCTTTGTTATTTAAAGTTTGAACATATGGTTGTGCTACTGTGTCCTTAGAATAGTTAGTGGTAGTTACCCTCAAAGCCTAGACTGCTGCCCTTGTAGTACAGAGTATGTCATTAGTCCAGGGCTATGTTATTATCTCTGAATCTTTTTGCATCCTTACATTTTCTGCTTATAAATTCAACATGATCACTAACTAGGATAACACAAGTAAAATGAAGTTTTCCCAAACTGATAGATAATTGTCATCTTATATAGCTGCATGTATGTGGATGCTGACTAGGATTAGAGCTAGATCTCCCTGATAATTATTTGTATTTGAGTTCTTATAGTCAATCCAAGGACATAATGCTACAATTAAAACATCGTTTTTGTATAAAATATGTTAAAAGTACCCTAACACTATGACCACACAACCGTGAACATTCATTAATAATCTGTTAGCATCAATTGCTCGTGAAGAAGCTGACCAGTCTTCCAACTTCCATTTTGGCTCTTAGGTCACAGGGAAAAATGGCAGACACTAAACTGGCTGAATAAGAGTGTAATTTTGTTGGAAACTGAAGCCCATTGGTGAGTAGTACAAGCCAACATCTTTCTTTAGAAATGATGGAATTCAAGGCATTGTGTTGGTTACAGCCACAGCAGTATGACAGGAGAGAGGTCATCTTTAGATGACATTACCCGAGCTACTATTTTGTCATTCCAGAGTCCCGACACATTATACTAAAGGATTGTTTTATTTTAAGGACAGATGAAACTTCCTTCTACTAAAAGGACAACATAAATCAGCATGTGTGTATTGGGAATGAAAAAAGGCCTTTATTTTTGGTTTGCCACAAAGTTGTTTGCAATGCAAAACTGCCTGTAATTTCAACATACAAATACAAGCCTGATCACTGTGTTTGAGGGAAAGCTATTTTTGACAGTTTGACCTAGAGTGATGCAGTTTTAACCACATTCTCTTTATGGAGCCCACATCTTTGTAAGGTGCTATTGCTACCAAAATAACTATGGTTAATATGTTGGTTGCCTAACTATACTTAGAACACCATGGGCTTTTTTTCCTGTGTTAGTGGAGAAAATCATATTATACAGCTAGAGTCTTATTCTAGGCTTTTTCTACCCAGAGAGAAGAAAAACCATGCTAAGAAAATCAGTAAGACTGTAACTGTTTAACCACAGTTATTTTTGCATAGCAAAAGAACTAGATGTTAAAGTTCTCTTTTCCAGTCTTGTTTTTAACATGTGGCAGGTTGAATTGAGATGTTGAACAGTGAAGTTTATTGTCCCAAGGTTGTCTGGCCTTACCAGTTTAAGAGATAAAGAAGTGGAACAGACTTCTGCAGAAAAACAGCTGATACGGCAGTAACAACGATAAATTCAGAGTTAGTTCAGAGTTAAGAATAAATATAAAGAAAGGAAAGCATATCAAGGCATTTGAAGGCAACCATGGCAACCATATAACTTTTCTGTCTTACAATTACATTGTCATTTAAAACATTTTAGGATTTGGTCTCAGTTTAGACAAAATTGAGTTCTAAAAATTATTTTTCTTTTCTAGAAAAAATTGCATTTTGTTCTATGTCTTAACTCTCATCTCCTTGCCTTTATATGAAGGCAACTATAAGCATTGTTTTCCACTGACTGAATTATTTTCCCTACAAGATCTTACTTTAGCTCCCATTTTGAAAGGAGAGGCTCTGTTTTTTTTATTCTTAGGGGTAAAGTTTAAAAGAGGTGCATGCCAATCCTTACTGAAAGATTATTTTGCATTTTATTACAGGATTCATGCATTCGACATCTGTGTAACTTAAAAATACTCTGCCAGCTAGATTAAACGTGTCCAAGCTGTTAAAAGGCATATGAAATACAGGTCTAACTTAAACGTTTTTATGCAGCCATGCAACACAGATAATACATAGGTGAATCACAGATATTTATTTACAGATCTGAAAATACCCTTAGTAGCTGCCTTGTGAGTAAAATATACTGGTTGCCTGGAAAGTTCCAAACCTTGAGCAGTAAAGCTTTCACCATAGGATCCATTGTGATTAGAAGAGATTACTGTTAAAAATTATTGGAGCGATGTTTCAGCTCTATATAATGCCAGTTCAGTGACACCTTTGTGTCTCTTATCTGCATTGTTCAGCACGGTAGTCTTGTCGGAGATCACAACAAACTTGAAAATGATTAACGACTACTCATGCAAAAGTAAAAAGAGTTATTAACATATCCCTAAACCAGAGTTTATTATTTTTATATTCATTTTTTCCATATTTATGAAATCTAACTGTGCTGGCAAGGACTGTGAGGAAACTAGTAAATGAAGGCTGTGTGATAGGGTCAAGGCTTATTTTTATTTTTGTGTAAATTCTTCCTTTGATAACTGGATATCTTACACAAAAATGTATAGAAAATCTACCAGCATCTGTATTTTAAAGAAAAAAATTCTTCTGGAATCATAAAATTAAGACTAAGACTTGATGTAAATAGCTCCAGTGTAACAAAATCCCTCTTAAGTAAGAAACAACATCTTTAGAAGTAATTGTATTTCTGTAAGAAGTAAGTAAAAATTTGTTGATTACAGATTCATTAAATACAAGTAGTTTCTGATGTGTTTTCTGTTCAATAAAGTGAAAAAAATTAGCTTGCGTGGAAAAATTAATGTGTTTTATCTAATATTTTACTTAGTTGATAATTCTTTTTATTCTCATGTCTTTACCTATAGTATGTATATGAACATTTATATCGTGTTAGTTGATTGAGGCATCAGTTGAAAATGCTTGCTTAGCTTCTGAGCTTTTTGGTTTATTTTGTCATTAAGTTATCAGATATTACTTATGAAAAAATGAGGTCTGGAGAACTACAGTTCAACTTTATAGTCTTACTGATTTTTAATATAAAAAAATCACTGTGCTGCTATAAGTTCTGAGTTCCAAATTTGGTAATGGCATTCAATGCTATAAATTGTGAATTAACATTTTTTTTATACAGGGGTGCCTCAGTAGTGAAACTAAAACATGGTGGTATTATTTTGCAAGAAGTTGTGAAAGAAAAGCGTAACTTAATAATTATGACCCTCCTGTGGATATTGAACTATATTTTAGCATCAGCTAATGTAATAGATATTTTATATATAATAAAACCAGATAGTAATAATTTAGTAGTATATTGAAGAGAAACATCTACCTGCTAATACTGTATTAAATTTATTCTTCAGGGGCCTTTTTCAGAAGCTGACCTACTGTATTTAATACTGTTATATCACCTCAGGATCCTTCACCCACCCGTGAAAAACAGAATTGAATTATACCTTATAAAAAGAAGAGAAGAAGCTCATATGGAGTGTTACTATATTGGTTTAAGGAGCTTCTTAAATGAGTCTGGCCTAGTGCAAGCAATGTTTGTTTACACTTCGTTACACATTTCATGGTGTGGTATGCCATCTGGTGTTAAATTCCCCAAAAGGAGCAAAACACTGCAAAAGCCTTCATCACTTTGAGAGTTTGTGGATTTTCTGAAACATTAGGTGTTCAGGAATATACTGTGTATCTACAGCAGAGTGAAGGGACAATGTTTACTTCCAGTTTTACTGACTGTTTAGTTTAATATTTGCCATCTCTGAGTAAGATATATTTGCCATCTCTGCTGAGCAAACCTTTCGTCTGCAGATAAATATCAATTCAAAATCTTCCCAGATAGAGCCGGGGGGGTTGATGTTTATGCCTCAGGTGATGCTGGTACCTGCAGTGTCTTTTGTAAGAGTGCGCACCTCATGTTATATTTACTAAGAAGTTAAATTACAGAGAGAGACAGTTTTCTGAGGGCTTCTAAATGCATGTAGCTGGGTGGGGAAAAAATTTAATAACCTCAGCGATACCGTAAGGAATACATTTTGTAATGTGGTGGAATATCTTTGTGATAAGCTGGAGGTGACAACATTGACTTACTCTGCTTCCGTCACACAGACAGAGATGGGATTTCATGCATTCAAGTAGAACGTTGCTTTAAAAGTGTGGGTTTTTTCTGAGGAAAAAAAGGCTTCTGTAAGTTGAGGAGGGAGGTGTCAAAAATCTGAAAAACTAAGGCTCACTGAAACTAAGTGAGCCATTTTCAGTGAAGAATCTGAATTCATTACAGGTATGGAAATTCCCTATTTTGGTAGGAAGGTGGGTATGTGAGGCTGTTGTTGGCATCTTAGGACATACTTAGAAGTTATTTTGGTGTTTAAGTCCTTTTGCAAAGTTGATTTTATTAATACCTGGTACTTATTTTTTTCCCTCCTCACACAATAACTCACATAAGGATATGTCATTCTTTTTGATCAAAACAAAAGGGAGAAACTCACTATATCCAAGCTATTTGTGTTTCTGATATTTATTTTCTGTATTGTGTCAATTTTCTAATTGAGCCTCATTTTTTAACAGTTTCAGGTGAAGCAGTGTAGAACCAGCTTGTTATGTGGTCTGGCAGCCATCTAATCTGAAATGGGAACTATTTAAAGTACTTGTCAGACAAATATAACTTTCTCTTGATTCTAGTTGAAGAAGGGAAATGGCTTTTATAATGAGTAATCTTACTATGATGGCAAACATCGCTGTATTTACGCGTTAGCAGCAGTTGAAGTAATTGAGTATATATGGAAAAGATTAAATGGTATCTCCCTTAATGCAGTACAATTCTATTTGAAAGTTAATGTCAGTTGAAATACAGTAGAAAACTGCACAGCTTGCTTTTTGCTTTTTTAATTAATTGAATGCATTAAGTGGAAACAGTTATTCAGAAACCTATTTGTATAAGCCAACTATAACACCACTCTTGTTGCATGTTAAATTTTGTAAAACCTTGAGTTGAGTCTTCTGGGTTTCTGTGAACTGTGCTATAGCCATTAGTAGACCTTTGTCCGCAGCTGGATGTGAATCTGTGAATGTTGAGTTTTATTGATCCAATTTAGGCCTTTCATAATTATAGGCTAAAGGTGGCCATGACCAACCCCATTGGAAGTCATAAACTTTACCTCTTTAAATAAAATGAATATGCCTTTTCCTTTAAGAGGAAGGTAGTGCTTGACTTGTAGAGCACAGCAGCCCAGACAGGCGCTGAGAACTGACTGTAAATCACAGAAAAGTGAATCATATTATCATATAAAAAGCTACTATTTGATTCTTAGAGCAAAGCCAAAAAGTGAATCATACAATTTACTTTCACTCAACCAAATTGATGTTATACACCTGTTCAGTGGATATTCATATAGACATGCCACTCATACTCACAGTTTTTAAATATTTATTAAGTATGCACATGAGTTTAGCGTTATCTGACTAAAATTCTGATTCACCAAGACTTAAAAATGTTACCTTACAACATTAGTTTTTATGGGAATTATAATTAGAGTAACAGTAAGAGTGTGAAGGAGCAAATTGTTCTGTTCTGCCTGTAGATCATTAGAAAATCTGTGTGCAGAATTCTAATTTCACAATATTTATGGGTAGTGGTGGTGTAAGTATTGTGTGTAGCAGAAGGAGCTCAGCTTGACTGTTCAGATCCCAGATGGAACCTGAGCTGCTGGCAGTTTAAAAATTCTATATTTGACTTACAAATTCCTGCAAATGTTGATGCGGAGAAAAAATCGTGGAACAAGAAGAAATCAGAAGACTGGAAAAGTAGAACTGAGCTGAATATATTACCTTCCACTTCAGAGAATGTTTTCTTGACGCTGCCGATGTCTGCCTAACAGTTTGAAATGTCAAATCGAGTACAACATGGCTCCTATATGTAAGGACAGGATGCTATTCATACAATTTATTCATTTATAGAGTCCCTCAGTGTATATTAAGTCTTATTAAGACATGAAATACCACTTTCTATGTCAAGACCTGCAAAAATCTCTAATAAAATTTTCAGGGACATATAAAAGAAGGAATTGATGAAGCGTTTCTGGAGTAGTGCTACGCTGGCATTGTCCTGGCTGCCTGTGTAGCCTTTAGTTTCAAAGCTTTGGGAGATGTATACCTGCCCATGGCAGGGGGCTGGAACTAGACAATCTTTAAAGGTCCCTTCCAACCTAAACCATCCTATGATTCCGTGCCAGCTTTTGAAACGCTGTACTAAGATGTAAAGGTTGTATTGTATCAGTTTACAGAAAGCATCATGTCTGCTACTATGCACACTAGAGACAAAATAAAATGAAAAATGGCTGTATTGAGGGATTTTGAAAGAGCATATGAAATTGTACCTTGTTCTGCAGTAGTTCACTTACTGCATAGAACAAAAAAGCAGTGATAGTGTCCATTTAGAAAAATATGGAGTGTTGAATACAGTCTTGTAACCTTGATTCTTTGAATGCAGAATGCCATGTCTACAGTCTGCAGCAGATGCATATTTAAGGGTTTGGGATAATATCCAGGGCAAAGTTTCACGTTGGATTTCACTTCACGTGCAGATTGAGCTGACGGAACTAGCTTGCAAGTGATAGAAATGTATTCCAACCCAAACTTGGATTAGGCTATCATCTTTGAATACTTAGTTTCGGTCTCTCTGTAGATCACCTCAAATTATTTCCATATAGTTTACATGCCATCTGCTAGTATTGATAAAGTCCTGGCTGAGGTCATTTGGTCTCCTGGGTGGTCACCTCCCCTCTGCAGTCCTGCTGCACCACGGATCTCAAACTGAACCAGGGAGACCAGAACTAACTCTTTTGGAGGCACTTTGCTTGAGGATTCCCAGGAGGAATTTTGCTTGAGGATTCCCAGAGGCCTCTTTCCATGAGAGAAGTGACTCTATCTCTTTTGTTGCCTTTTGAGGAAATTGGGAGAAGAAATACTTGTTCAGTTGTGTTGAATGAAAAAATACCACTCCAGTATTGTTACTGTGGCTCTGTGTGAGTGTAGGCCTCCCTGTTGGAAGGAATGTGCATGGTGCTGTGTGTTTTTTCAGTGGGTAACACTATGAGAGGAACTAGGCTGCAAAATACACAAAAGAGTGTCGAAAAGGCCTGAAAAAAATTTACACAGTAAGAGAAAGAGAAAGAAAGAGGTATACAATGGCCGGGAAGAGTGATTGAGCATTATGAATACATCAACAACAAAACAAAAGGGGAACACCTGATAACGAGATAGGAAATTCTGAATGAAAGGTAAAGAATATAAAGAAGAGGGAAAAGAGTTCTTACACACCTGGAAGGCTGAACCTGAAAGCAAGTAGTGCTTTGCAGAATCCTTAAAAACAATAAGTATAATGCAAAATTATCAATGGAACCTCATTATAAGTCAGGGCATATAAGGCTTATAATGGCATGTTTGCTATCCACCCAGGCATAATGTACAAAAAACATCCAAAAATGTGCTGTCTGTCATGTGTCATTGCTTAGTGATCTCTTCCTTTTGTTGAGAATCTGTTCCCATAGCAACACTGCTATCACATAGCCTAGCTACCTAAGTATAGCAAATTAAATTTACATTTGTGTGTGTGCATACACTTTTTTTGTCTGAATAAGTGCACACCCATATTGTACGGGTATTTGGATGGCTTATTGTGTGTATCTTCTGGGGCCCAGGACACTTGGTTGGGATCTCTTCTTGTCCAGAAATAAATGTGTACTATAACTTCAAGAGGAAATACATTTAAATAATACCACAGACCCCGAGGCTCGAAGACCTAAAACTATAGGTTAATTTCATAATTAGCTGTATATTTTGAACTGTTTCAAAACATATTTTTGAAGAGAAGAAATATCCTGCAGAAGTAGATTATTTATTGCCAACCTGAAATCATGTTTGTTTTAAAGATTTACATTTAACTTTTGTGCATGTAAGTTACATCTTGTGATAATCCATTTTCAGCTTTGTGCCCTCCTACATATTTGATTGCTTTAATGGAGAACCACACTGCTCTGTGGTCATGCCTTGCAAACATCATAATTGTTCTTTCTCTAAATAATCTAATCAGGGTTCCCTCTACGGTAGGTATAGAAACTGTTGTCATTTTGCACAGCTAAGAGAGTTAAATAGAGTATTTTAAAAGGTAATTACAGGGACTGGGTTATGCTGCTAGAATGCTAATGAGAGGTTTTGGTGTTCCTGAGAATGCAAAGTGTGTTTAACGACTCCTGGTCCAAATACAAGGGTGCAAAACCAACAAGTGATAAAGTAATAAAATAAAAGACACAGTAAGCTTAGAGGGAAAAATAAATTTTATACCGGCTCTTCTCTTCTTTCATGTATTAGTGGGAAATGTAACAGTAGTGTGCAGTAGCAGGAAATGTAGTATCCTGCAGCCATCTCAGCCTTGAATTCACTCGAACACAGTGCAGCTGAAGCTCCACATCTTCCTTCTCCAGCTCTTTCAAACAGCTACTGAGTGTTTCCCTGGAACTACAGCAGCTGCCCAGGAGCAGCTTGTCTCTACCGAGTCTCAGTTTTACCATGCAAAACGGACAGTTGTTTTTCAGCAGCTGCAGCAAAAATAGTGCATTATTTTCTTACATGTGAATTTACTGGAGTAATTAATCATTAATATGCCTTTAGGTGATCTTACATAATCGTTTTGGATGCTTTGAATGTTCCATACTGTATACAGTACTTTGAATTATACTGTGTATTGCATTTGTAGAAGGATAGGGTAAAATCACAGATTTACAGCATATATGAATTTATTAAGGCTTTCTGCATCTAACTAGTGCTACATGTTATGATTAACAGCAGTCATACTAATACGTATTTAGCCAATTAAGTGGCTCCCTGACTAGTAACTCCTCTTTTTTTCCCCATCATCAGTATCGTTTAAGGAACTGCACTGTCATGAAGAAAACTAGCAAGAGTAGGAAACGACTGTCCTTTGCTTCGAGCTTTAGATGATGTGCTAACATTCTTTTGGTATGTGTAAGGCAATAGTGATAGATCATTTCGATATATCTGCTGAAGAGAAGACAACTTCTGTGTACCTTTGTAGTAGTTACGGTATGAGTTGGGTATCAAGCTTCTTGTCACTGAGCAGGATAACGGAGGCTTAAAGGAACTGGAACATTTGTTGCCAGAGACATATAACAACCACATTTCATAAATGGCTGCTATAGATAGTTGAAGTGTATGTGATGCAGCTTCATTGCTGGGGGAATGTAGATGAGTGTTTTCTGTCACTTTCCTGGTTTTCTATTATGCTGACATGTTTCCTGAAATGCAGTTTTTGACTGTACCCAAACACCATATTTTAGTGCCAGCCACATTAGCTGCTGATGTAATATTACTCTGTAATTAAGTGCTTTTCTTTGAAGTTCGGGAGATGATAATAACTTTTTAATGAATTTCCTTTGTCTGGAAAGATGTATTACTTGAGGCAAGAGAATGGGCCAGTCAGTCTCTTCTCTGTGCCTGGCAAGATCATAGAGCAGATCCTCCTGGAAACTACGCTAAGGCATGTGGAAGATAAGGAGGTGATCAGTGACAGTTAACATGACTTCATTAAGGGGAAATCGTGCCTGAAAAATTTGGTGGCCTTCTGCAACAGTGTTACAGCATTGGTGCTGTAAGAGAAGAAGAGCAACTGACATCATCAACCTGGACTTGTGCAAAGCACTTAACACTGTCCCACACAACATCCTTGTCTCTAAATTAGATAGACATGGATTTCATGGATAGACCAGTTGATGGATAAGGAATTGGCCGGATGACCGCACTCAAAGAGTTGTGGTCAACGGCTCAATGTCCAAGTGAAGACCAGTGATGAGTGGTGTTCCTCAGGGGTCGGTACTGGGACCAGTGCTGTTTAACATCTTTGTTGGAGACATGGACAGTGGGATAGAGTGCACCCTCAGCAAGTTTGCCGATGACACCAAGCTGTGTGGCATAGTTGACACGCTGGATGGAAGGGATGCCATCCAGAGGGACCTGGACAGGCTGGAGAGGTGGGCTTGTGCAAACCTCATGATGTTCAACAGGGTCAAGTCAAAGGTCCTGCACATGAGTCGGAGCAATCCCAGGCACAAATCCAGGCTGGGTGGAGAATGGATTGAGAGCAGCCCTGAAGAGAAAGACTTGGGGGTGTTGGTAGATGAGAAGCTTAACATGAGCCACCAGTTTGCCCTGGCAGCCCAGAAAGCCAACCGCATCCTGGGCTGCAACGGAAGCAGCGTGGCCAGTAGGGCAAGGGAGGGGACTCTGCCCCTCTGCTCCGCTCTGGGGAGACCCTGCCTGGAGTACTGTGTCCAGCTCTGGAGTCTTCAGCACAGGAAGGACATGGACCTGTTGAAGTAAGTCCAGGGGAGGACCATGAAGATGCTGCGAGGGTTGGAGCCCCTCTGCTGTGAGGACAGGCTGAGAGAGTTGGGGTTGTTCAGCCTGGAGAAGAGAAAGCTCTGGGGAGACCTTATAGCCCCTTCCAGTACTTAAAGGAGGCCTACAGGAAAGCTGGTGAGGGACTCTTTATGACTGAGTTAGGACAAGGGGTAATGGTTTTAAACTGAAAGAGGAGATTGAGATGAGATCTCAGGAAGA
>JAOXNO010000063.1:27242184-27258293 GCA_028565335.1 Limnodromus scolopaceus
AGGGATGGGGCAGCCACAGCTTCTCTGGGCAACCTGGGCCAGGCTCTCACCACCCTCACAGCAAAGAAGTTCCTCCCAATATCTAATCTAAATCTCCCCTCTTTCAGTTTGAAACCATTACCCCTCGACCTATCACTCCACTCCTTGATCAAGAGTCCCTCCCTCATCTCTCCTGTATCCCCCTTCAGATATTGGAAGGCCACTATAAGGTCTCCCTGGAGCCTTCTCTTCTCCAGGGTGAACAACCCCAGCTCTCTCAGCCTGTCCTCACAGCAGAGGGGCTCCAGCCCTCGGAGCATCTTTGTGGCCCTCCACTGGACCTACTTCAACAGGTCCGTGTCCTTCCTGAGCTGAGGACTCCAGAGCTGGACACAGTACTCCAGGCAGGGTCTCTTACCAGAGTTGAGTAGAAAGGTAGAACCACCTACTGCAACCTGCTGGCCACACTTCTTTTGATGAGGCCCAGGATGGGGCTGGCTTTCTGGGCTGCCAGTGCACACTGCCGGCTTATGTTGAGCTTCTCATGCACCAACACCCCCAAGTCCTTCTCCTCAGGGATGCTCTCCAGCCATTCACCACCCAACCTGTATTCCTGCACCTGCCACGTCCCAGGTGCAGGACCTTGCAGGACCTTATTCAGAACTAAGACAAAATGAAGTGTTTTTATTTTGTTTTGGTTGTCAAGCTTCAGTCACATAGTTTTCTACTCAACTTATGCCATTTTCCAAAAATATCTTTCTTCAAAGTGCCTACTCAACTCTCCTCCAGAGAACTTAGATCGAGACAAGAAGATTCTGTGTTATTTACTCTTGTGCCAAATTTATCAGGCCAAACAACAGACAAAACAATACAACGCAATGAAAACACTTAAAAGCAAAGTGAGCCATACGCTACCTGACTACAAAAAAAAAAGATTTTCTACTTCTAAACAGAACTGTAATTTGAAATCCCATTTCAGTAGCTTGTCATAGGATTTTTCCCGTGTGCCTTTATAGAATTGACAAAGCACTTCAGACACAGTTTGTACATACCAACACTCCTTTTACTTGGGTCAAGGAATTCCAAGGAAAATGTCTGCCCAAAACCTGGGACTCTGATATCCACTCCATCTGGTGGTTCTGTAATCTTACTTGTTCGGTTATATACCAGCCTGGGGGAGGAAAAAAGAGAAAAACATGAAACATGTTGTATTAGCACATGACAACTCTCAGCTACATTGGGCCTTACATCCTGAGTGCGGCAACAAGAACTTTAAGTGCTATTACCCAGAAGAAAAGAAAAACCAACAACCTAACATGCAGACATGGTAAGAGTACTCTAATGGCTAAGAGGTTACACAATGCAAACAATTGTTTTAATTAGCTTAATGCTTTAAATGCAAAATCTGAGGCTTCTCTATAAAACTGAGTATATAGAATTGCAGCTGAACTTCAACTTTAGAATATAAGCTACTTTATGTAGTTCTATACCATTTCACATAATGGCAAAGGCTTTTCAAGAACATAAGAATGAGGCAGTAGAAGATAAAATACCTGTAAAATCAGATACCAGAAAAATTCTCCTAGATAAAAATAATTCACTTCTGCTTGACTACAACACTGATACCAGCATAAGGGAGTACTTGATACTTCTTGACTAATAACAATTGGTACCTCAGGAAACACAGAGAGGTATTCAGTGTTTTGTAGACATTTTTCAAATCTATTTGAGATAGGAAGAACCTGGAGCATTGGGTCAGGGGTTTTTTTCTTAATCATCATTGCTATTGTTGTTGCTGGGGTTTTGCTTGTTTTTAATACCATATCAATACAATTGCCATTTCTGAATGCAAGTTTTTACCCCCAGATGGAGTCTTAGAATCTGAATTGATACTCAAATCTTCACACATCAAAAACCTCTCTAACCTGTAAGGCATACAGCAAGACAAAGCAGAGGTACAGCTACACAACAGCTTGGTACAGTCACATAAAAGAGCAACATGCCAATACAATATTTTTAAATTGTACAAGCTCAATATTTGTTTTCATAGAGATAAGTATGTGATTTTTACAGCAGCATTCCTGAAATAGACTGAATGATGAAATATTCTCGAAGCTTTAAATTAGGCAATGTTTTAAACCAAAATAATTCTGGAAAGAGAATTCCAGACTGCCCCTGAAGGACCCCACGTGTCTCAGCTGCCCCTGGGACTGCTCTCTAGTGACACACTGCCAGCAAAAGTGCAAGCTCACATTCCTTCTGCCTGTCCCCTCTGTGCTGCCTGATGTCCCTCCTTCCCCCTTGTCTCGTCAAAACTTAAGTAACTCATCAAAAAAGCAGAAAATGTTCTGCTTTAGATAAGCAGGTGTCCGTTAAGTGCCCAAACCAACACCGGGTAACGGGTAGGAGAGAGAGTAGAAGAAACTAAAGAGAACCTCTGCTTTTCATCAGTGAGGCAGAGACACATCCTCTGACTCACCATGTTGATCTACCCAGCAAGATTCCAAGTCATTTCTCTCACTGGTCTTGAATCAGAAAAGAAAGTTTAAGGCAGCCGTTCTGTACAAAGCATGTCAGCCTAAGGAAAGGAGATAACCACAGAGAGCAACATTTCTGCTCTTACCTGATATTATCAATCCAGCAGTCAATGATGACAGGCAGAAGCAACTCTAAATTCAGCCAGAGTGTAAAATAACTGTCTGTCTTCTTGGAGCAGAGATAGTGGACTACTGATGGCTTATCTAACTTTGCTTCCAACTGATTACCTAAGTCCCCCGGAACTGAAAGATATAAAAAGGAGACACTTAAAATAAACATGTATAACATTTTACATTTATAATATACATATCTTAATACCACAGTCCTTATATGCAGTATCACTGCATCCAGACATCCCATTAAGTTTTGTAACTGGATAAAAAATATCGCATAAGAACAGAGTACTGCATGCACATTTTCCACTGAAAATACTTTAGATTTTCAAAAACTGAGAAACAACCATGCAGAAAATTTCTGGATCAACAGTTCATAACTTCAAAGAACAGACTACATAGGAACAGGTCGTGTTAGGCCACGGGTATGAAAAACAGATCATCTCAGACATTACCAAAATTACCTGTGTTTTAAAGTGCAAACGGAATCTTTCTGGAAGAACATTTTCTTCAGAGTGTCACAACAGCCCATGCAAGTCGTTCTGTTCTCTGTAAACAGTTACTTGCAAACTACCAACGTTCACTGGTTTTGGATACATTACATCAGTAATACCTGGGAGGGAAGGGTCTTGTATGTGCACCTTCTCTGAAGGACACTGTTCTTAAGGCATATATATTAAATGCCAGTATTCCTCCGATTAAGTTTTATTTTTCTTTATTTTAAAAGAGATGGAGACAGGAATATTATTTCTAAATTTGAACTAAGCTTTAAAAATACTTAAAATTCTTCAGCAGCAAGTTTCCAGAGAAGCTTCTTACATTCTATTATGTTTAATCGATTTTTCCCTCAAGAACCAGAAAGGCAAAGATACTTCAGTAACTGAAAAGTTTCTCTGTATTAGAAAAATTCAGGAGTTAAGCACTTCTTAAGGGTTGTCCCCACTCCTTTCAGCACGCCTTTTTTGGGTGTGCATAAGCGTATCCTATTTACTTGATGGTTTTTAATGCAGACCTACCCTTACACTTGCTCCCAACCCCACCACCCCTAATTTCAATAAATTATTTAATCAAAACAGTTTAAATTCTACAGAACATGGATACTTCGCAATGGTTTAAAGAAAGAGATAGCGTCTTTTAGTGGAACATCTAATTTAACTTGAAAGCCAGACATGCTTTCAGAGAAACACTTATTGCAGAACTGAAAAAGGACAAAACTTCAGACTAAATCCAGAGCTGGGTAACCACACTCTTACAAGCGTAATCCCCAGACGCTGAAGCCCCACAACCACAGATATACCTCAGGATGTCTTTATTAACTACCCCTACTTTCTCATTAGACTTTCAGCATTTTTATTTCTGCAGTCTTAAGCGAAATGTTAAAAGACCCAGTAGCTGACCACAGTTTATTTTAGGTCATATTTCAAGGTCTCTGACATACTGGAAAGCATAGTAAGGGAGATTATAGTATTGCATCACAGCCTAGAAAGGGTTTACTGAAGTTCAGTCCTGTAACCTCACAAAATACTCTTTAGTTATTGCTTATAGAACTATAAGGCAACAGCTTGTTCCACTGTCTCATGCCTTTGCTGTATCAGTGCTCTTAATTAGAAAAGGAACAGAATGTAATTCTATTTATATCAAAATATCATTCATGACTGGCCAGTTTCAGCAACAAACCTGCCAAGGACAGAACAGGTTGATTTTGTCTTCAGCTTCAACGCAAAAGAAAGTAGAAGAGTGACATTCTGTTCTACCCCAGAATCTTATTTCCTTGGGTAAAATCAAGCTCTTCCAGCAAAGATAACTTTCAAAAACTCAAACAGCTGGAGGATCAGAGTTTTAAGAACTTGCTGAGGTTTCCAAACAGCACCCAATCACAAGCACTCCCACTCAGAGGAGGAAGACTCACAACTGAAGAAATTTGAGATTATAAGCAAGATATAGCTATCAAGAAGAGTACTGAAAGCAGGAAACTCTACAGAGTCTCTTTCAGACTTATTGGAGTGATCTTAGATTAACTGCAAGTTTAATTTGGTTACAATAGTTTGTCCTGAAACGACCTTGAGGACAGAGGCTGGGCTCCTGTGTCCAATCAGAGCAGAAAATGAGAAACATTGCGTGCTAATTTTTATCCAAGAGATGACAAGGAACAAGTTGAAACATGGCAATTTATTTAATGCTAAACAAAGGATAAGGGGCAAGTTCCATCTGTGCCAAGATACAGTACTGCAGTTTAAAAAATTAAGTCTCTTGTAAAGGTGTGATAGCTGTTTAGAAAGCAGGGACTAACAACAAAAAGAGTTTTTTTCAGATCTACATTTCCATATGAACAGTGAAAATAATTGAATTAGTTAATCACTAATTGACAGCTCAGGTTTTATTTTCTTATATACTGCAAGCTGAAGAGGGTTCATGATGAAGCTATAGGGAACAAAAGGCAAATTTTGATTTTTCAGATTACGGAAAGAAACATGCAAGCTCTTCAGTCCTCACCCCTCACAATTTAAGTGTTAATGATTTACATTTTGGCTGGAGAGCTACTTAGTGGCTTTTTGATAAGTAACACGTTTAAAAAAAAAAAAAATCACACTGAAGATTAATTCTGCAGAACAAAGACAGACCTTCCGGAATTTTCTGTGATGAAATTTGAAAGCAGTACAAAAACACATTTCCCTTGCTTCCAGGCCATACACAGAAAGCACCTGTGGGCAAAGTAATTTTCCTCCTCATCCACCAATATCTGTAGTTTCTAAGCCTTTTTGCTGAAAATGTTATAGAAAGCTCTTGGTTTTTAAAGCCTGCAGACTGACCCCATAGATGTACAAAGTAACTGGCAGGTGAAGTTCTGCAAAATACATCAGCACTAGTTAAAACTCGATGCCCATGAAGAGATCTCGGGCAGTACCCCTGCTTCCCTAATTCATTGTGCAATACATATGTTGGGTTTTGAACTGTGACAACTGGGAATACAATGAGATTCCATATTCAGCAGAAAAAAAAGTGTTTCCATCAGATTTGATGACGTATCTGTTCTAGTATATTATCATTTTTCACAAAGATAGTAATCCAAACAGAACTCATTCTAGTCCATTGATGAGCCCAATTCACTTCCAGTATCATAGTATCCTTTGCTGGTTTGGGAAGTTTGGGGGGCTTTTTTTGGCTCAACTACCCTGTCAAAATTAGATCTCCCTCTAGGATGCATTCTTGTTTGTTCATGGAAAGCACATTTACAAATTTCATTTGGGAGTTTAAAATAGGTTACAGACTTTTCGAAGTCTGGAAACTACAGTAACTGGCTTTAGGATAGACTGACACTCCTGCCTATCACTAGCCTTAAGTCTTAATGACCGACCGATTCACAGTTCCCAGTAGGAGACAATTAGCAAATTGCTCCCTGGAAAGTGACTGGCCTTAATACTGCTCAGGAAACAAAGGTAAAAGAACATTCAACAAAAGCCATGAATAGGGGGATTTTAAATTTCATTTGGAGAAAAGAAAAGACAGTATGTATATAATAACCAGGGGGGAAGCTATTGTTTGTGTGGCAAAGGGGCAGTCATTTGGTACTTTTTTTTTTTACTACTTTTATCTGAAATGCAAATACCTTTGGATATGTATCAATTATCATAACTTTTTTTACTGGTATAATCTCCTCAAATAACTCATCTTTTTGCTTCTATAAATTAGCCTTCCTTCAAGATGAATTTCTGGGAAATTAATTTTAAACTCTGGCCACAGTTCTCTAAGGAGAACGTCTCGAAGTAGCTCTAGACTCAGTGACAGACTCCCACGGAAAAGGCTTGAGTTTAAAATTAGGAACAAGAAAGCAAACAACGTCTCACATGATACTCCCAGATCCCTCAGATCACATGAGGCATAAACATTTAAATCACTCCTGACATCTAGCCAGCTGACCACAAAACACACACACCTCAGTAAGCAGTCAGCAGGAATTCACAGACAAACCTCCTTTGCATGTAAATCAATTATTAACAAACTTCATGCAGGTGTCCTTCTAGAAAACTTTAGCCAAGTATCTAGCAAATTGTTTGCAGAAGGTATCAGAACATTGCTATAGTAATTGTGTCAAGTCAGCTCTAAAAGGTAAAGAGTTCAGTGAATCACCACTGATCTTATAAGGACAGGTTATCAGTTCCCAAAATTGATAAGACATGAGATAGTGATTATTGACGGACTACATGAGAACATGAAGAAGGAAGAAGTTATTGTGGAGCATTAGAAGACAAGCATGTTGAATATATAACCAAACCGGTAAGAGAAGTGCAAAAATATTATAACTGCTCATAAACATGAAGCAGATATCCAGAAGCACTTGCACAGAATATATAAATATTTAATAGATATTGTCAGTAGAGCAGAGGTATTCAGTAGCTGTCCTGATTCTTAAAGAAGATTTTCCTGTATGAATATCTTGTCCTGGCTGAATAGGAAGCTCTTAAAAAAAAAGAAAAGTCATGAATGCAACTCAGTATCTTAAGTAGCCCTCCTTTCGCCAAAGTCACTTGAGAGGAACTCCAAGAAAAATCACCATACATTTTAATGAGCATCGTGTCTTTGGTATCAAGCCTTCAGGCAGGACTCTGGAAGTCAGGTTTTGACTTTTACCTCATGGTTCTTCTCTAGTGCCACTATTATAGCAATACCTTTTGATGCTTTATTATTTAAATCTCAGGGAAAATAGAGCAATCCCATTGCAGTATTTTGCTGTCAATTCCTACCCATGTTGGTTTGGTCCCTAGTCTTGCTCCCTTGGTAGGTACTAACACGACCTTCAGGCACAGTAGCTCCTACTCCTAAAGCACCATTTGATGATGCCCAGACCAGCGTAAAAAAAACAACCTAAGCCAAATGGAGCGGTGCCACTCTCCACATTCCTTGTGCCAGCTCTTCCATTAAGGTAACTCAACTGCAAAATTAATCACATATTCTTCAACAGGTTAATTTTCTCATGCTTTCGCAAGACACATGACCCCACAAAGTGGCCAATAAGCAGACAAAAGGGAAGCTGGGTGAGCAGTAATGAGCTATTGGATTGGCTTAGCTGTTTCGAGGAACCACGCTTCACCTAAACCAGTTAGGGGGCTCTACAAATCTGAGATCGGTTGCCACCACACCTACAGCCAGCAGTTACAAGGTTGTATTCAGGCAGCTCATCTGTTTTCAGATTTGAGATTCCTAGAAGCAGTATTTTCATGAGTACCTGGGGAGCAGACCAGTGTTACCCGTATAGAAACAACATCCAGTATTTGCAAACTGCTGCTCCACTTCTTCCGCCGTTACTTGGGTAAGCACAGCTTGCCACTGCAAGTGGGGTCATTACACAAAAAAATTTGCAAGCAAGTTGGGTCTTGTGACCATCGGCTGGTCTAAAACATTTATGAAACGACCATTATGTTGACAACATTCCTTTCAACAGCATTCCTTCTTTCTTTATTCCTTAAGATCAGGTGGCCAACTTGCCATGCACAGAGTAACACCAAACTCGTTAACTCCCCTTTCTGCTTAAAGGTTTTAAACTCCAAACAGACCAAGTGTGAATGTTTAGATCATGAGACCACATTTACTACAAGATAAGAACATACTTAAAACTTGAACACATAGGAGTTAAGGGTCTAGATACCAGCCTGACGAGGAGGATCAACTCTGTATCCCCCTCTTGTGGGCTCCAAAACCCATCTCAGGCTTGTACAGGCCAGTGTATCACAGCCCTGCACACACCTCTCTGGCTCCTTTTGCATTTGTGGTTCCAGTGCAATGTGTATTTTTCTCCCCTCTCCCAAACACCTGTGCTAAGCCAGCCTCCCTAAACCCTTCTGCCATCCTCACCACAGTAATTCCTAAAAAGCTTATCTTCAAACATCACATACACAAGAAGGGTGAAGAAAAGGTCATGAAAAGTTAACTAGAATCAAGATGAGAACGTTTCATACAGAACCAGTGAGTGACCGATAGTCACTCCTTCCTCTCCTTTATTTGTTTGACCTTCGCTGCCCATGTCATGTCTAATGGAAGCTAAGCTCTTAGCGCAGGTGTTTTTACAACTGCAGTCATTCCCACACATCAAGAAAACATGGTATTTTACAATAGTAAGTTATAGCAAATCACTCCCTAAGAGCACCTTCTTTCCTAAACATAGAAACAACACAGGAAAATTAAATAACTCGTTAAAACCCACTGAATCTTCACTTTCCAGACAGTCAGGACCGGGCAGCAGAAACCAGCAAGTTTTAAAACAGACATTGACTAGGATAGCAAGAGATGCAAGTGCTGTAGTGTTTGATGAAAATTCGCTCTAAAAGCAAGAAAATCTGTTGTTTAAACCACTTGCTGATGAATGTGTTCTCAGCCACACCGTATTTACTGGATATAGGGAAACATGACATAAGTCAGCCATGGTTTTTTCCAAGCATCCTTTCAGTATGCATATACTTACAGTAGATCCCTCAGTAGTAACTCCACGCTTCTATAATCACTATCCCTTTATCCAAATTGCTTTTAAATCTTCTTTGATTCCTTCACAGCTAGAGTTGAATATTGGATCAGCACTAAAACACTATCACCTTTGTCATCAAGAAGCTTGCACTGAAATAAGCCCCAAAGCCTATTGCTAAAACCCAGCATTACAGAGAGTGGAGAGAGGGGATAAAAATCGCTTCCAACCTTCACAGACAGAACTCAAGGAACTTCACATTTTAACTCCAGCCTCTTAGGACATCCTTTTGTGGTTTCTTCTCCCAAATCTACATCCTATTGGTTATTTCAGCCATCTCTTAAGAACTCTTGTTTTTGTACATGTTTTTGTACATGGTGGTCCTAAGATACACAGCAACTTCAAAAGAGTCCTGGTTTAGTGCTTACCCTTTTCTGGCAGAAGTTCCTTAGAGTTGTAATAAAGTCAACAGCAGACCCTAAATTATTACAAATAAGTGGAGCTTAAACTGAACATGTCAGTGATTATCGTTTTCCGAGTATTTTTCCCCACTTTCTTACTCTTTCTTCCACCTTTATCACCAAGGTTAGTTGCATAATCACAGACAACATACTGAATACGTTCACAGGACTGACTACTGACATTAATATCACCAATTAATGTGTTGGAATGCTTAAGAATTACAATTTCAGTAGACAAGTTATTAAAACACTTGAAATTTATTCACAATTCTCCTTATCAATGGATACAAAAAGCATCTAAGGGATATTACTCAGTAGCCATTATACGAATACTCTCCACATATTCGGCACAAACTATTCTGTGTTAACAGGTGAAACCGCAGGCCAGGGATCAATATTCGGGTTTTAGGGTGTGCAATGAAGCAAGCTTATTATTTTTAAAGTACTGGCGGTCTGGCTGCCCTAAACACGCACTCCCTCCTCCTTCCAAAGCCCCTTCCAACCCCTGTAGGACAGGTCCGGACGGAGCCGGGACCCGAGAGCCCAGGGCCTGGTTTTGGCCAATGAGCTACGGCTGCGTTCGGCCCAGCCTTGCTTGCCCCGCACCCGCTGACAAGCAAAGGCATCCTCGGATTCCCAGCCTGTCAGCGCCCCCCGGCCCAGCCCCGCACCCCCAGCCCCGCGGCAGTGACGGGGACGATGCTCGGCGCCCAGCCCCGCCGCAGCAACCGGGGAGAGGGGGCCGTGCCCGCCCGGGGCCTCCCGCCGCCCCCCCCCCCCGGCTGGGGCGGGAGGGGGGACAGGCCTCGGCAAGGCTCCGCGGCGCCAGACGCCCGCCCCACCGCCCCCCGGCTCTTACCCAGCACCACGGGCGGCCCCGCGGGCCGGCGGCGCGGCAGACAGCCGCCGCCGGGGCATAGCAGCAGCAGGAGGAGGAAGAAGCCGAGAAGGGGGGTCCCTCCCGGGCGCGGGAGGAGCCTAGCGCCGGCCGGCGGGACCATCACCCCAGCGCATAACCCCGGGGCCGGGAGTCGCCGGACGCCTCGCTCCGCCGGGGCCGCCGCCACCGCCGGAGTGCGGCCCCGCTGCCCGCCCCGGCCTCAAACGGGCCCGCCCCGCCCCGCCCCCGCAGGCGTCGCCAGCCGATCGCCGAGAGTCGCGAGCCGCCGTGCGGCCTCGCCTCAGGGACCCTCGGCGGGACCCCGCGCCCCCCGCAGCCGATCGCCCGCCCCGCGCCCGCGGAAACAGGCGGCGCACACACCCGCCTTCCGGAAGGCGCCGAGTGCCGCGGGCCGGGCCCGGCCGGTGTGAGGCGGAGCGGAGAGGTAGGGCAGCCCGCAGGCCCGGGCTGAGGCCTTCGGTGGCGGCTGACGGGAGACCAGGGCGGGACAGGGCGTCTGTCCCTCAGCGCCACACCGGCGGCGGCCTGCTCCTGGCGACTTCTGAAGGCGAAGTGAGGGGCGTTTGCTGCCCAGCCTGTGCATAAAACCAAGTAGCGCATAAGGGGGGCGGTCAGAATGGTTTAAGAAAAAACAAAAATACCGGGCAAAGCTGGGAGTTTCAGCGTTACGCGTCGAGAGACTGGGCACCCGGGATAACAGCGGGTGGGCATGGCTGTGCTCCCGGCAGCGCCTGCCTCGTGTGGCACCTCATTGGTGCCGAGTGTCATTGGAGTCGGGCGTTTGGCAATGCTCAAAAAAATTCGTTAGGCCTTTATACACGTTACAAGAACAGGTAGATTTGTAATTACAGTGATTTAAGACCAGAAGGGATATAAGCCCGTGTGCTTCAGCGGTTCCAGTTAGTAGGAGTTGCGTTCTCGGTTTGAAGTACAGGTTTGTTTGGTGGGTGCCTGGTTGTGGGGGGGGAGGAAGAAGGATGTCCACAGAAGCAGAAGTTAAAGAGAGTAAAAAATGGTACTTGGAGCCAGTGTAGTCACATCTCGTGCTCAGTCATGATTGGGCTCATGGGCAGGACAAGGTTTCCTTGGTTCGGTCCTGTACCTACGGCTGTGGACGAGCGCTTTCTGAGCCAGGTTCATACTCAGGGTAAAGCTCTTTCTGGTAGGGTTGCTCTGCGACAAGGACACTGTGGTGTCTGCTTCACGGCGTCCTACATCCCTCAGTTGTGGAGAATGAGAAAGTTGGAGACGCGCTGCTGAGCAAGAGCTCGGCAGGTGTCCATGTGTTGATGGGAAGGAGGCCTTGGGATCAGTAAAACAATGTCCTTATATGGTGATGTGTGTGTGGTGTGAAATGCAGCAAACAGATAGCAGTGTACGAAACAGTAATGTTTTGTTAGCCTAGGTGGGATAAACATTTAAATATAGCCAACTGTATTGCTCACAATGGTGTATGGACATCCACTTGTAACCTATCTGTGTAAAGAGCACCACGCGTGATCAAAAGACAGAAACTATTTATGCTGGAAAAGTGAAACAATAAACGTCTTCGCTTCACCCCCCTGCGGAGTCCGTGCCCTGTGTCACCACACTCAGTGTGTCTGCTGATTTTCAGAAATATTCCTACCTTGAACGGTTAATGCACTAGCACGAACAGCATCACAAGTGAAGACATGGGAGTGAGGGACAGGTAGAAGTAGAAAACTACTTCTCATTGACTTGGCAATTCTTACCAGCTATATGCACTGAAAGGCATAAAATTGAAGCTGTTCTCACCTCACAGAGTTCAGTATTCAAAAACTTTTGTAATTCCTGCAGAGAGACAAGTCGAAAAGGCCTGCGTGAAGGCAGAATCTGGTAAAACACACACACAGGCCATTGACAGGAGTTTAGAAAAGTGATGGGAGTGGCTTGGCATTGACATGGAAGGAGGACACATCTTCCTCCTCCTGAAATAAGACAGAGGAAGAAAATGCAACAAATGACTCAAGGAAGCTAAGGATAAGTCTAAATCTAGACTTGCCTTTTTGAAGGCAGCTGCCACACCTTGTATATTTGCAACTTGTTGGAAGGTGTCAACATCCAGCAAACCCAAAGGCCTGTCCCAAAGACAAGTGCTTAGTCACCGTGCAAGTGCTGGCTTGAAATGACCTCCTACTAAAACAAACTGCAGGGTGTGTAAGTATGACTGTAAAACCAATTGCAACATTGATCTTGTTGTAGGAATTAAATGTTACAAAATGCAGCAGAAGACCTTATGGAAGGGTAAAACAGTATTTATGGAAAACTGATTTCAGTCACTGAGTCATTTTCTCATGCCCCTGTACTCAGAAGCCCCAAAATGCACATGTTCAGATAGCCCGGCCGGGATCACTTGTGCTATGACACGAGGCTCAAGGAATGCCAGCTGTCAAATCCTCACTACATCCCTGGGGTAGCAGCAAAGCAATTTTCATACAGATTTTCTATGCCTTTTAGGGGTGAGTTATTATGATGTGACTTTTTGTCTCAATCTTTTATTTCACTCTCTGTAAATTTTTGGGCAAGCTCACTGCCTGTTGTCGTTCTTCCTGCTGAGCTAACAGAGAGGAATGGCCTGTATGACTTACTGTAAACTTGTTGCCATCTTCCTGTTATCAGAAGGAGGATCTTCTGCTGATAAGGCGTTTCTGCTGTAGGCCTCTCAGAGCACAGGCCTTTTGGTCTTGATGTGAACACTGCTTTCCTCAGCGTTTAACTGTTCTATTGCTCTTACTTGTGTCCTTGATTATCACATTTGTGTCATTTTTGTAACCCTTGCCTTATTGATTCTACTCATGACACACACAAACAGACATTTCCGTACTTGATTCAAACCAATCTTAATATTTCTCTTACAAATCTCTGTGCTGTTCTGGCAGCTGAGAGTATCTTCACACTTCACTAAAAACCCCTCCGTCTTGTTCCTCAGGGAAAGCCTGCTAAGCACATAATTGCTATTCCTCCTGCTCTGCAAGACCAGGCTCTTTAGATAACGGTCTTTCAGCTGATGAATACAGTAGGGTATGTTAGTGATTTCTTTTGTTGTCTCCTTTTGGGAGATCAGGACCACTCAAAAGTCAAAGTAAATTAAGCTCTTTGCCTTTGCAAGGTTGTTTAAATATGCACGGCAAATTTCTGTTCTCATGTTGAATGCCTAGGCCTATTGTCACTTGCACCAACAAACAGGAGGAACTATGACACTCGTCAGAGGCCCTTAGCATTGCTTTACAGTTGATGATGCCCTGCTATTAATTGAGTTAGTGTAACTATTTCTAAGTGCTGTTTTGGTAGAAGGACAATCCAGCTCTTTCTCCACAAAGAATGACTTGACAGCAGGGCTTTTGTAGATGAACAGCAATTCTGGAGTATGACCACGTGTAGCCACAGGACAGAAAACGCCAGCAAGCTTATTATTATACAAAGTACATGCTCTGTACTGCTTCCTTCATATGTTTTGTATCCAAAGCTGTCTACAAATGAAAAAGGAAGTTGTTACAGTTGAAACTGATCTGCTGCGCCTTTTTCACTTCTATACAAGGTGAGAAAAATCATTATCCATACTGCAGAGGCCAGTTTCTTATCGCTGTAGAGAATTTTTTTAATGTGCATAATCAGTCGTCTAAGAGAATATTCTTTACTTCTTTCAAAAAAACCCACACTAGAAATAAACTATATTAAACACCAGAAACTACAATATTAGTAACATTATCTTTGTTTATGACTCCTTGAGGGCTTGCACTGGTAACTTGACAAAAACCTTGAACTGGATATGAGTTTTCACACTGGATATTTAAAAGAAACAATCCTTTCCAGAAATCTAATATTTGCTTAAACATCTTTTATTTGATTGAACAGAATTCTCTGTTTGCTTCTGATCCTTGCCATTTAAGTACTGTTTGTATTGGCTCAAATACCCCCAAACATGACTCTGCTGAGCTAGGCAGACTAGTAGAAAAACGGCAAGTTTCAAAGAAAGATGTGAAGACAACCAAAGTGTTGGCACGGATCTACACTGTAGGCAGAAGCCCATGTCAGCACTTTCCCCATTGTCAGTGTGTTTCATTCAGGAATTTACCAAGTCCAGAATATGTTAACACAGTCATCATCAGTCATGTCTTTCAGAAATGTGCTTTCCTAACTTTACCACTTCACAAGATTTTGCCATCCTAATTTTGGGATTTGAATTTGCACCAATACAAATTGTCCTTCAGACCCAGAATCCAACCCTAATGAGAATATGGACACTTGCAGAAGCCTTTTAGACAGGAAAGAAGGTTAAAGATTTAATAAGATGCTTATTATCATGCATAGAAGAAATAATATTTGGGTCAATTTGCAGTGATTTGCTTTAATCATCTTCCTTGTTACTGAGTCTATAGACAGCATCTGCTGCCCATTTCATTTTTTCCTGCAGACATCAGTATGACATCTCTTCTTGAATTCCCAAAAATTCTCTTTGTCTTTGGAAACTATTATAATACAGATCTGTGACATTTCTTTCCTTCCAACCCCCAAACATCACAGACCCGCCCATAACTTATTCAAGTTATGTTCATATGCATAATTTTGAACTCGCACCCAAGGCCAGGAAGGAACTTGTGAGAGGTCAGACCTACCCAGAAACCTCCATAAGCCTATGCACTGATCAGAACTAACATGTACACAGGTATAAGGAAGTTGGGAAGACTAGAGTGATGCATTTTGGTTTAGTTTGCCACAAGTAGTGCAATTCCATAAAGTTCACATTCAGAAAAACACATTCAGTTTCATTAAGCTTCATTAGAGAATACAGATTTTTTTTAAAGAAGCTGGGATTTTTTTTCCCCCCTAATAATCCTTCTGTCTGTACCACAAAGATTTCCAGTGCTCCTTGACACAACAGATTTACCCTTCTAAGTTTTCCTGCACTAGTAGGAATCCTGGGTATTGTTTAAACATGACTTTATTTTGAAAAAGCAGCACTAAAATAAAATCACACGACACCAATATGATTTTTCTTCACTGTCTATAGATCCAGATAATTGTTTGGGTTTTTTTTTTTTAACAAGCATCAGCCCTTAAAACTCAACTCAGGAGGCAAAAAGCAAGTTTAATCCCTTCCTGCTGAAGAATGCTTTGAGGCCCAGCTGAACCCAGTCATACCTATACGGTGTATTTTGGGTTTAGTGTAGTTCTGACTGACCTGTAATAATACGTACGTGTTTCGGCTGACCTGAAGGGTGGACAGCCATAAACAGGTATTTATCTTAAGACCTGAGTTTGCATTTGAAGGAGGCTTGCTTTTTTTTTTTTTTTAATAGCAACACTGGGTTATGTAATAGTATTTCTTCAGATTCCATAAACATACCATACATTTTATAGCCCAGTTTTGTTAAATTAGCCAGAGGAGAGTTCCACTTCTGGACTGCCTAAAGAGGGTATTGATTTCTTAACTTTAGCAAAGACATTTTTTAAATCCGGTGTTGGACAGGTTAGCAGACTTTTTAGAAAGTCACTGCACTTGTTAAACAACACTTTTTAAACTCAAGCTGTACTTGCGTGTAAGCGCAGTTGCACGGTCCCAGAATACAGAATCACAGAATCTTCTAGGTTGGAAGGGACCTTAAAGATCATCTTGTCCAACCGTCAACCTAACTGACAAA
>JAOXNO010000063.1:27267819-27283369 GCA_028565335.1 Limnodromus scolopaceus
TGAGTGATGTGCTCTGGGCAAGCCTGCTTTGGCAGGGGAGTTGGACTAGATGATCTCTAGAAGGTCCCTTCCAACTCTGACAATTCTGTGATTCCGTGAGAGGAGCCCGCCCCCGGGCTCGCTGCCCGCCCGCAGCCTGCCGCTGCCTCGCTAGATGGCGCCGCTGCCCTCCGCGAAAGATGGCGCCTCTCGCCCCGTCCGCCATCTCGGGCGCGAAGGCGCAGGCGGGCCCCGGGCCGCGATCGTCAGCCCACGGCGGCGGCTCCGCTGCTCGGCCGGTTTTACCAGCGCTCTGCTCTGATCGCCCTCATCTGCCCCCCAACCCGTGAAAGAAAAGAGATCCGCAGCCCCACTGAGCCTGACTGGCCCCGTCAGCTCCTATGGAGGCGGCGGGGGAGGCTTCCCCGCTCCCTGCCAGTGTGTGCAGGGCAGCCCGGCCGCGGTACGAGTGTGTGGGGAAGCGAGAGCGAGCGACGGGCGGGAGGAGTGCGGGCCGTGGATCCCCCAGGCTGGGGCGCAGGGCGCTGTGCTCCCCGGCACTGGGGAAGGCTGTGTACGGCAGCCCAGGGCCGCCATTAACGAGGTGCAGGGCAACAGGCAGCTGTGGGCGACAGAGAGGTGTCCGGGGCAGAAGAGGGGTTTGTGAAGTCTCCATTTTGGGGCACACTTGCTTTGTGGGGCTTGGCTCACCATACCGGGCAGCATCGTGGCTGCCCCTGCAGCAGGGAGGGTGGCCAAGTCACAGAGTCACCGCAGTGTTGAGGTTGGGAGGGAAATCACAGGGTCGAGGCCCTGGAACTCAGCCGGGCTTATCTTCAAGCCCAGCGACTCCACAAACTCTCTGGGCAGCCTGTGCCAGTCTTGGAGGCACACACCAAATCTGGGCTCTTTTACTGTGCAGAAGATACATTCCCCAATAGTCATTTCTCAGCCCAGTGGCCATCTAGAAAGTGGCCCAGGGTGGAGAGAACCCTTCCCCAAGGCACTCAGTTGCTTTGCGGTTCCAGGAGGTAGAAATAAAAGCTTAATTGTCAGCTGTGGCTGGTTGGATGAAGCCCTGTCTGCGGTCCCTGGCTCATGGGGTGTGGGGATGCCACAGCAGACCTCTCAGCTCAAGGTCTGTGTGATCGTGTAAGAAAAACATTTCTCCATTTTGCAGCTTCTGCAAAAATGCCCAGAACCTGACTCGGCCAAAGTTCAGAATAATGTAAACCATGCAAGTTCTGTTTCTGTTAAAGAAGGAATCAAATCAGGAAGTTGAACAGTTTCCTCTAGATATATGCCAGCCTTATGAACAAGGAATTATGAAGTTAGGAACAGCTGGGAACTGCTGAAACCCACTAGAGAAGACTAATGCTCAGTTAGGGAAAAAAAACCATTTTTTTTCATTGCGCTTGTGAGCAAATGAATCTGTATCATTTGTTTTAGTTCAAATATTCTCAACCATAACAATTTGCAAAAGAATTTAAAGTATTTTACAAAAGTACTGAGATTACTACCTCAAGAACTTACATTTAAATACCTCTCCATATGTCTCTTCCAAAGCTGTATATGGTAGGTAGCCTTGGGAAATGTTTTCTGTAGAGAATCCTACAAAAATATAACCACTTAGGTAACTGTAGTAACCCTTTAGGTAGCTGTACATTATGCCTCATTGACAAAATCTCTTGATACAGCATTCCATGCAAAACTGTGATGTAATACTTTGATCATCTTCTCCTAACATTTAAATGTGGAGCTTAATACTAAAATCACAACTGAGAAAGAAAATGAGGAAGAAAGAAAGTGCTTCTTAAGAGAATGCCTCAAAGCTGTGCCGGGGGAGGTTTAGATTGGACATTAGGAAGCATTTCTTTACAGAGAGGGTGGTCAAACAATGGAACTGGCTTCCTAGGGAGGTGGTCGATGCCCCGAGCCTGTCAGAGTTTTAGAGGCATTTGGACAATGCCAATCTTTTAACTTTTGGTCAGCCCTGAATTGGTCAGGCATTTGGACTAGATGATCGTTGTAGGTCCCTTCCAACTGAAATTCAATTCAATTCTATTCTATTCTATTCTATTCTATTCTATTCTATTCTATTCTATTCTATTCTTGAGAGAGGAAGTAACTTATATATTGGTGCTTCTCACCACTGCCAGTAACTGGAAGCAGTTAGCTTCTAAAAGTTAATTTGTGGATGAGAACGGCGAAAAGTGAGTGGCCATTGTTCCTATTACAATATTTGAAAAAAACAATTATTGAGACAGAGTTTATAAAAATGGCACTGATTTTCCTTAATTACAGAATCACAGAATTGCCTAGGTTGGAAGGGACCTTTAAGATCATCTAGTCCAACCATAAAAAAAGACCCAAACCCAAACAAAACACACACACCAACACTAATCCATATTCCTGAGCACCGTGTCAATTCGTCTTTTGAATATCTCCAGGGATGGTGCCTCAACCACTCCCCTGGGCAGCCCGTTCCAATGCCTGACAACCCTTTCAGTAAAGAAATATTTCCTAATATCCAACCTGAACCTCGCCTGGTGCAACTTGAGGCTGTTTCCTCTTGTCCTATCGCCTGTAACTTGGGAGACTGACCCCCGCCTCTCTACAGCCTCCTTTCAGGGAGTTGGAGAGAGCGAGAAGGTCTCCCCTCAGTCTCCTCTTCCCCAGACTGAACACCCCCAGCTCCCTCAGCCTCTCCTCATGAGACTTGTGCTCCAGACCCCTCACCAGCTTCGTTGCCCTTCTCTGGACCCGCTCGAAACATGTTTCTGAAAAATTTAAGGACAGATGCTTCAGAAGTTCAACTAGATCCATTCACCACTGGATTAGAACTACACTAATACTGACACCAATCAATAATTGTACAGATAACTGCTCTTTGCACCAAAAGTAAAGTTTTAAGGAAGAAAGTCTTAGAGATGTGACCCAATGTGACAGGGACATGGAGGTTCCTTTGGTAGAATTCCTTGGCAGAATGAGGACTGGCCACAGGGCTGTAGTTACAATTAGAGCTTGATTATGACATAAAAAATGTAATTATCAGGATAGCTAATTGTTATCTACAATTTCTAGCAGCTAGCATAGCTTATTATGACACAGAATTTTTTGCAATTATAGGTTTCAGTTAAGTAGAATTTCTTGTAATTAGTATAGCTTTCTTACTATCTAGAGTGAGCCTGGTTATCTGTAGTCACCTGTGCCCTCTGCAGATCAGGACAAAGTTTTACTAATCAGCACATGATACAATAATCATAATCTAGATTTACCTTAAAGAACCTACCTGCTCCTGAAGCATCGTGTGACAAGAGGTACTGGGCATCTCTCTTTGATTTTTTTTTCCAATAAATAAAAATCTGCAACTTACTTCAATCTAGATATGCCACTGAGAACATATAAAGCCCTCGCAAAGTTACTTCTGGAGAAATAATGATGTGTATAAAGGTGATTTCATTAGAAGAGGCATTGCCCAGCACTTTCTTTCATTGGTGGATTTCTACAAGTGGTTTTCAGAAATTCCCTTTAGAGTACAAACAACTGATTTGGGTTTTTCCCCTACCCAATCTGTGTTAAATGTAGTTAAAAATAAAAGGAAATGGAATCATTTATCTGATTAAATCGGAATTAAAATCTTTATTACACAAATAGTATTTTGACGATATAATACTTGACTTCAGTGGAGTTATTCTGGATTTGCTTTTGATCTCATTATACTCTTATGAGATCAAAACCAGCTAAGCTCATTTGGGAGTGGTGGTGTTGCAATCCTTTTCCATGGTGAAAGGTACTTTTCAACTTAATATCGTGTGCTACATTTGCCAGGTTTGTAAAATTCTACCTCAACATTTAGGGAAATAATCTGTATCACAGTGTTAAATTTAAGAGAGCGAACTATGCATAACTCCTTTTTTCTGTACATCTTTTTTATGGAAAATACCCTTCCAGTTTCACTTCTGTGACTCGAACATTTCTGTCGGTGCTGCTGTTTTAGTTCCTTCTTTAACTTTTTAGAAATGGACTTCAAAAGATGGTGTTTTAGCATCAGGATAACAAAATAGTTTCATATTCTTTGGCCAGACACTGAAGAATTTAGGATTCACGCAGGATTTGAATACTGCATTGACTCCCAAGTGTCCTCGGAGGTAAAGCCATAGCCCGTTGCTGGCACAGCAGAACAACAATATTTCTGTCTGACATGGGTCATTTCCTCCTGTAACCCTTTATCCACGTTATTCTGGTGGTTATTATTTGGCTAAAGGACTGCAATTTCCCAGAGCATTAGAAATACAACTTCCACCCACTTTATTGTACCAGTACAGTCTCACCATAGGCCAAATGTTGATTGCCTTTATGCCAGCATATTTCTAAAGCATGATTAACTTTTCTGCTGAATTTAAACAAATGCCATGAAGGCAGTAAGCACAATGCTTTGGTATGGAGTTTCATGTCAAACATATAATGCACATTTGTGATTTATCTGCCACTCCTCTTTTTTTGGTTTTTTGTAAAATAAAGCAATGAGTTATTCATACAAACAGGTGGAATAGGATAAAAGGGTTTCTTTCTCTTCGTAGCTGTTGATTAGCTCAGTAACTTTAACAACGTAGCAAGCTTCTTTAAATCTTCTGGGACACTTTTGAAAGACCACCACCACGCTTTAAAATCTGCTGAACTAGGATGGATGTATAATTAAAAGCAAAGTCAGGTCCTACATTGTATTTTTATTTTTGCTTGGTATGCAAATATGCAGTCTTCCTAAGCAACAGGAACTACCGTATGTGGTCATATGTTTGTAAGAGTGAGCATAAGGATGTGAGCTCATGTGCCGTATTAGTCTCCAGAACACCAGTTAGAGAACTTCTCTCAAGTAGTTCACTAACACCTTGAGAATAAAAGCAGAGTGCAAAGCACCAAGGATATCGGCAACCCAGAAGAACGGAAGGATTTCCAGAATGAGTCAAGCTGAGGAAAGCAGTACCCACTCAACGTGGAATATTGTGAGGTCAGTGGTCTGCGTGATACTGAGCTTGTCATTTATTATTGGGACCCCTGGAAATTGCATCGTCATCTGGACTGTTTGTGCAAAAATGAAGGAAGTATCTCCTTCGGTCCTGCTGATCTTGAACCTGGCCATTGCAGATGTCCTTGTACTGATTACTTTACCAATTTGGATTTACTCCTTCGCTGACTCATGGGTTTTTGGAGTCATCTTCTGCAAGATACTGGTTTTCATTATTTACTGCAGCATGTATGCTAGTATATTTCTAATTACAGCACTGAGCCTGGAGCGGTTAATGGCTGTGTATTACCCTTTCACAATTCAAAAATACAAAACAAAAGAGAAGACTTGTTTAATCATGTTCCTCATCTGGTTCCTGTCTATTGCGTTTGGCATTTCTGTCATTCCGTTTCAAGAGACGGAAGAAACAAATGGTCGACTACAGTGCACATGTCGCAACTACTCTTCTAATAAACAGAAAGCGTCATATCTTTTGCTGGAAACTCTTGCAGGTTTTGTAATCCCTTTTTTAATTATTTGCACTTGTTATGTGTGTGTTGCAAGAAGAATAAGCAGAATGACTTACCAATCTAAGCGGCGATCGGAACGGCTCATTGCCAGCATTGTGGTGGCATTTATTTTGTGCTGGTTCCCTCATCATCTCTGTAACATCCTAGATATTATTTCAATTCAGTTAGAGCTCTCTAACGAGGAAACACCTTTGGCACTGGATGAAATTGTGGACAAAGGAGTGTACATCTCTGGAGCACTTGTATTCATCAGTAGCTGTATCAACCCTCTACTTTATGCTTTCGCTGCACGAAGATTTCAGAATCACCTGAGGTTTGCCAAGATTTCAAAGCTGTTTGAACAGATGAGTCAGACTGTAACAGAGGAAGACAAGAAAAAAAGTTTGGTTGCAACCAAACGAGAAGATACTTTAATAAGCACAGAAAATCTCTAAGGAACATAGTCAATATTGTGATTCTGTGTCATTCCTTCACTAGTCCTTTCTCCTCATACTCTCAGCATTATTTACTAAGCAGACTAGGTAAAACTAGAGGCAGGTAGAAGTTATTAGGGTTTCTTTCATGTTTTATAAAAGAATTGGCATTGGCAATCTAGTTCAGTTCCTAAGTTAGTATCCACGTATGAAATTAGCACTATTTCAGTGGTGCAGAGAACCTCAGCAAGATGGCTAGAAGCTCAAAGTGTAAGGAATACAGCATTTTTACTTTCTATTAAAATTATTTTGATTTCTAAAAAGTCTGTGTGCGGAAAAAAGAAAAAAAAAGGGACTTTATGTGAAAAGCAGAAGCTTTGAAAGCATAAAATTAAGTTTTCCCTTGGAAAAAAAGTTTTAGATGCTCGAAAATCCTTATATAATCTAAAATTTTAAGAGAGCACACTTAAATTCCTGATATGGTTAAAAATGATTTTAAAGTATATTGGTGACACATAAAGCCCGTTTGGGTAGTTGGAAAACATAATGCTGTTTTTATTTATTGCTTTATTTAGGTTTTAAAGTAATAAGGGCTATTTACACAGTCAAGCTCATTTACTGAATTATCTTCTGTTTCTAGGTTTTAAGTAAAATGCAAAGTGTGACATGCCTCCAGAAAAAACCAGGAAGCACAAGAATTCTGTGTTGTAGAGCAAACATAGTACACATTGATGTCAAATACATTGCATACTTCAGTGGCAATTAAACTGTTGATATATTAAATATTCATACTGTGAGTATCCTCAAAAAGTTTGATTCAGTTGAGCATCCAAGATGTCTATTAAACTACAGGAATTGGATCAGGTTCTAGTGGGAGGGAAGGAGAGATCCTTGATACTATTTTTTATGTGTAAGAAAATTCTGACAGCAGTACAATGTGTCTAATATCGTAAGAACTTCACCTTGCAAATAAAAGCATTATTTTTTCTTCTCTTGTAGGATAGAGCAGATTTTCCCATAAGAAGCCAATAAATTCAGCACTTGCAGGGACCTTATTTTAGTTTTGTGAACGTGCGCAAACTCACTGTGGAGAAACTGCGTGGCATCGGGTCTTTGCTTTTGAAGTTGTTATTTCAATTGTGCCTAAGATCTTTCGTGATTACTCTTGCTTATTTCTAAGTCATTGGTTTGTAGTAATATATTGCTCTGGACAGCTGTTAAGTAGCTATGATAGTCATCTTTACAAAGAAGTAACAAATACTAACTAGAACTTAATTTTCAAAATCAGATTATGTAACAAGCAAGGATGCTTGAGTTGTATTAATTTAGCTTATAAAGAAATAAACACAGGGAAGTAAATCCTTACTTGTTAGTGGAAGAATATTTCTCTGAACTGTGCATGTACATTTTTTATTCCTGGTTGTTGTGAAAAAGTCATTTTTTTTTCTTCTCAGTGGGAGAAAAGTCCACACCACAGAGGTCTTCCCATCAATAGGACTCCTTCACTGAAATTAAATAAAATTTTAAGAAGACCTTGTTCACAGCAAAGAGTAAGCAGCAGATAGAATGCCTTAGACTTTACCCCATCCACATACCACTTTTTTCATCCCTCTAATGGCTGTTTAATTGCTATTAGTATATTCAATATAGCGGTGTGGCACTATCTCACAATAAAAGCACCAACTTTAGTTATCTACTACACAGAAAACGTGAAGCTGTATTTCCCAAAATGTTCTTCAGATAGGAGTCACTCACTCTTCAACAACACAGATCGGATGAGGAGATAATAATAAGCACGTGAGCACTGCAACTGAACCAGAGCTCTAGGCCACAGGGAGCTGAGCATTTCACAACGTACAGGTTGGGAAAAGACCCAGACAAACTTTAGCACAAGCTGCCTGGCCAAAATTTTCCTTTCTACCAGTCTTTGCCCTATGCCTAGCTATAATCAATCTTCTTATTAGGAGTTGGGTTAAACCCCTAACCATCTCTGTGTGTGTATCACCTGTCTCATGAATGAAGCGGTGTTTTTGTACCATTTCCTATGCAACAAGCCTTTTGGGAGCATTGACTTAAGTGCCCTGTGCTTGGCTATGCCTAACCCGGGACAGAATACAAAAGGGATCAGTGGCCAGATACATGGTCAGTGCAATACTGCCTAGGCAGTGGTGGTTGGGTTTTTTTAATCAATGGATAAGGAACAGCGAGTCAGACCTTTTTTCTTTTAATCTAATCCTGTCATTCACAGACAAGTGACCTTTACTGCTCAGGCTGTGTCCTGGGTGCGTCCTGCCCAGCATCCAGGAATCTCAAAAAAGGAACCAGTAACATCCACAGATCAGTAAATACATTCTAGGAAATAATAAAATGATCGGTTAAAGCAGTTTTGAATTGAAAGCTGTTGCTCTGAGGACTCAGAATCATTTGCTGCCAGGTGCTGCTCTTCCACTGAAGTTACAGTCCTTAGTATAGAGACCTAAACTAAGTTAGCTAAACAATGAAAATGTTTTTCATGTTTCTTTGGTCAACAGACCAAAAAGCAGCATGGGAGCTATATTCTCATTCTGTTTGTTGACAGTAGGTGCATGAATTTTCTGCCTCAATATTCGGTTCTTACATTTTCTCCACTGCTTTTTACTCACATCTGCGGTACTGAAGACCTAGCATAGGTTTGGTCCAAAATGCTGCATCTTATGAGAGTGATACTTCATGCTTCTTGTTGACTACAGTACATATCCATCTTATATTGGAAGACTGATAGAAAGCAAAGACTTTCCTTGATTGTTCAAGCTAATTCAAAGCAGCGACTTGAAGGTGAGAGCAGTCTTGTCAGTAACTCTTGAGACACTCGGACCCTTCTGAGAAAAATGAGGCTTCGTCTCATTTGAGTTCCTCTTATTTTTCTTACTTCCTTACTTCTGTCCTTGTTTATGAAGTCTGTCTCTGTGGTTTCAGTGTCAAGCTATTTCTGATGACACAGCAAGGCAGAAGGCTGGGCTAAGAGCGGGCTGCTTCAGTCACCTGAGTCGTCACCTCAGATTACACCGAAGTACAAGGAACATTAGGTGGAATCAATGCAACACTGCTCAGAACACCGAGTACTAGAAGGTGACCAGATGGTTTGAATTTATCATGTTTGTAAAAATTAATAATCCTCTAACATTAATCTCTAACATGGAAGTCCTACCCTGCCTGAAAGTTGCCGTGAGCGTTCCATGGGTACAATTTATCCCATTTACTGTAGTAGGATCATGCTGCATAAAGTGAATTCATGCTGTGTGAAAAGGATTGAAGGAGAGCCTAAAGTATTTTTAGTTCATGCATAGCCAGTATACAAGAAGGATTTTTAAAAAAAAACCACAAAGAGCAAGTATCAGTCTCACACCTTTAGTTGCCTTCTGACATCAAAAGTTTTCTGTAAGCATCATGTTAAAATAGTTATTACAGAGACCTGGATTAAAACAGTAGAGCTTCATGGGTATTTAAAGGCAACTTGTAATTTAAGAGGTAAGACAAAGGAAATCACAGAAATCATAGTTTGCAAGCAGAAATGGGCCAACTGCATTATACTAAAGAATATTGTTTTCTTTAACAAAATCAGCAGAACATTGTTTAGGAAGAAGTAAAGTAAAAGTTAAGAGAGATTTTAAAGAGAGTTAAGACTGTGGTATGGAACTGCTAGGACTTCTATTGACAGGAAAAAATAATGATTTGCATGCAGGACTTGGGTGAAAGGAGTGAAAGAACCTGCAGCTAACAGATGTCATGGAAACTACTGACATGGAGATTAATGTAAATTCTTTCACATTCAAGCAACAGTCTGATCCATAATAAATATTTTAGAAGATGCTGAATTAGAGAATATTAACAATGTTGAAGTTTTTCTCTGGTTTTATATCCTACAAATCTTGTATTACTCAATTTTCTGCATGTATAGGGAAAAGGGGAGAGTAAGGAAAAAATTAAATTTGGTTAGAGTGGAAAAGCAAGTGAGAAATATATCAGTTAAGATTATTATGAAGAATACGGCCTTAGAATGAAATTGAGAAGTTCAGCTATGAAAGCTGAGTATACAAAGAGAACAGAGAGGGAAATGAGAACTATTCTGTTGCAAGGCAGTTTCAGGTTTTTATAAATGCATTCTTGTCAGATCAGCTAATGACTAAAAGAGTTCTTTATTAGAAAGCTCCTCAGCTAGATCTCCACCGATTGTTGATAGGTTAAAGAAAAAAAACCCAATAAACCATCATTTAGAGAAACACAACCCTGGCCTCTGAGAGGGTGAGTAGCTTATGCTGCTCCTGTTAGCATCAGAGTTGGGTGTGACCAGGGCTGTGATGACAGCCACCAGGATTTCAGAAACTTTACAACACTGTTTACAATACTAAGAACATTCTTGCACTGAGAGGTATAGAGATAATAGTATTGTATGCTGTTTGGTTCCTTCCTGTCTTCTTTCCCCTTAAGTCAATTGTTTTAAAAGTTATGCTGGTAGTTCTTAGTAAGGATTCAGCATTTTAAATAGAAAAAAAGGTTCAGATTAGAAGAAAAATATTTTTATAGAATGTGTGAAGTCAGTGATTTAAGCAATGGAATTAATGGAAAGGATGCTATAAAGTCTTCCAGTACAGGCTCAATAGTCACAGCTCTTAAGTTAGGAAGATTATATATCTGCTACAACTGCAAAATCCACTTAATTTAATAGAAATCAGCTACCTGAACTGCATTTTGATTGCAAAGGTAACTGGTTACACACCAATTTTGGCTGCAATTGTGTAAGTACTAACAATGTGTACAACTAAGTGCATCATTATTTCCATTGATATTAACTAGAAAGCAGTGCTCAGTGCCAACAGTACTGAAACATCTGGGAACATTATAGACATCCCTAATCACAATACACTAAGGTGAAGTGGCTGTTCAGAGGGCCTTAACTGAGAGGATAAGCAGTTTGTACCACTCCCAGTAGATCTTAAAACGAAAAAATATGACTTTTTGTTTTTTGTATAGCAGGCCTGTTGTATCACATTGTGTACCTGATGTATCACATTACATAAAAAAAAAAAAAAAGGGTTAAATATTTCATTTTCAGAGAACTGTGAACTTGAAGCACCGTTTATGGCCTGTCGTTATCCTGGTAGCGTCACCATAAAAGTGACAATAGGAAAATAGCTCTGTGAAGATCACTTCTAGCCATTGACACTTCATGCTATGGCAAGATGTGGCAGTGTAGAGAATCTAAAATCATGTTGCAGATTCCATATCCTAACTGTACTACAGAACTTCAACAGTCATAGTAATATTAGCATTCACTGTATAATTCCCTATTGGACTTGGTGGGTAATATCAGAAACTTAGAAATCATGGGCATGTTTTTAAACATCGTAACTGATTAATTATATTTTTGTTCATTAGATATAAAAATATAGCCGTGAACCTTCGGCTGTGCTGTGAAAGTGGGCATTATGTAGTTAAAACTGAAGGAAGAATTTAGCATAGCGATCTTTTTATATGCCTTGTCCTCTCCTGCCACCATGTGGCTCTTCCATTTAAAAGAGTTACACCTAATTATAATACTCAAAGTCACTGAAACAACTGGTGAACTGATGTTCATTGTTTAATTGTGAACCGTATTTTAAGGTTCAGGTCATTGAGACAGAGAGGTTCACAGAAAACCACAACAGTATATCAGTCACCCAAGCCCTATTCATTTCAGGGTGATCTAGTTGGTTCTTTTCTTACTCTTCAGGAACCCAAGCCCACATTATTTGCATAGATTGGGCAGGCTGAGAATTTTTGACAGAATATCATTACCTCATACCAGTTTGTGAAAAGCCTACGCTGAAAACGACTTTTTTTTTTTTTTCCCCCAAAAAAACCATCAATAAGCATGTTGAGCTAGGTCCTGACTCTTGAATTTGAAAAGCTCACATCTCATTCCAGGTGATAGCATTGATTTCTAGGCTCTTGGTAGTTCTGATGCCCTCAAAATGTTTCAAAAGGTGTTGACTTCATTGTGATAAAATTAGGAGTAGTTTTTGCAGTCTTAAGATGCCCATGATAAGAAAGTCACAAAAGCTTTGCCTCTAAGAAAAAAGGAGAACTGTTAAAACAGAAAATAGAACCAAAGAGATTTGATTCCAAATTCCCTTTTTCTCTTTTGCAATGTTTAGTTTCTATATGTAATGCTGTCAGAGTCTGTCTATGAACAAGGCTTTGCTTAATCCCCTTACATTTGCCACATTGAATAGCATTACACTAATTGATTAATCCTACTTCTAAAAAGATCAGAACTAGAAGAAACTGATTTTCCTGAAGAACCCCTTGTAAGCACTTCCAGGAAGAAGAGCTCATGAATTGAAGGGTTCTACCTACATCTTTCCTTAAACATCCATTCTGTCCTAAGACTTGCATTGAATATTGCACTAGAAAACAGCCATTTTACATTACACACCTTGCTTTGCTCTGCGATGGCTAAAGTTAACAGGAAAATTGAAGATTTTCTTTCTCTGTGGGTTCATGCAGGGCTCCTGTTGTTGTCACGCAGACAGGTCCGTTCCAAGGGTCAAGCCAGGAAGTCAGTGTGTACATCAGGGTCAGGATTGGGACCGTTGAGAGCAACCAGCATCAGACGCAGCCCAGTGACCACCAAGCAGGACCACAGTGGGTGGTCAGGGCTGAGGTCAAGCCAGGAAGCTTGTCTGTAGGTCAGGGCCTGTATCAGCAAAGGCACATGGCCAAGCATGGCCGTGGAGAACTCAAACCAGGCACTCCAACAACGTAGCTCAGGGGGAGTGAAGAACCAGGCCTGAGTTTATATGGACTCCAGGACCTAGAGGCAGGGTCTGTGTCACGGAGACCTCAGGTAGAGCTAGTCAGGATCCATAAGGGTTATTAGTGCACTCAGGGACCTCGCAGATTCTCAGCAGTAATGGAAACACCAAAGAACAGGGACAGGGTAATGCAAATTATTCATGGAATAATGCCCATAGCCTCAATTGCCATTTTATGTAATGGTTCAAGTTGGGCAACTTTGTATAGCGAGGGAGCCTCAAAGAAAAAATTATGTTGTTTTTGCTTTTTAACATTTCAAGTTTGCTACTTTTTCACTGATATTTACATTCCTTGTAAATTTAGTATTGCATCCGAAAAAGACTTTTAATATAAGAACTGAAGAGTTTTCTTCCAACATCTTACCCCTTTTCTTTCCTAAAGTCTTGACGTCTTGTCGCAGTTTCCCCGGGTTTGAAAAACAGAAGTAGTTTCATTCCTCTGAGATACAGAAAATTGAGTCTTAACTTTTCACCGTTGGGAGTTCTATCAGTGAAGGAGCTCGGAAAGCGTACACTGTTCTGATCACAAAGATGTTATCACAAATTTCACCTGCTTTGGATCACTGAACTTCGACTGGAGTTGAGCAGATGATTAAATAGCCCAGTGTAACTGTAGGACTGGCCGTGTGATAGGATCTTTCATTTCATTTAGATGACTGCCATTGGTTGAATAAAGTTAAAGATTTAGCATTCTGAGCACAATAGCAAAAAAGAAAAAAATGCTTGGTATGTGTTTAAAAACATAATGATGCGTTTCCCAGGCATCAAATTCATATTACATTAGCTATCAAGTGCATGTTTCCTTGTTGCTCTATAATTTTACACACATAAACAGTTTTAGGCACACTGATAGTTTCACAGGGAGGTAGTGATGGTATTTTAATCTTTGAAATCACTGGTGTTATTCACAAGTATTAAGCTATATCAAAAGGAATGAGAGCAGGAACCCTCAGAGCATTTTCCTGCTCTCTTTCCGGACGGGTGAGGGAGCGGCAGGAGCTGAGCGGGACTCCAGCCCGAGCTGACCTGCCGGCACGCTCTCTTTTACCCTTCCCTCACGCACCCATTCCTCCTTGCGTTCGGGGAGATAACACCCCTTTCTGTGCTCCAGCTGCTCGTGTAGTTACTTAGTTCCTGCATGTTTAGGACAGCTTGGGAACACCGTTTCTGAAGGAGCTGGGGACGCTGCCACCCCAGGTCAAGGAGCTGCCCACGTGGCTGCCAGACCCCCCCAGCTCTGCGGCGGTGAGTTTGGTTGAGATGTCCTCCTTTCTAGCTCTTTTTCACGTGTCGGAGTAACAGTGAGACAGAGGCCGGTCCATACACCCCCGAAGTCCCACCTTGCCATTACTTCTTGTACGCAAAGGAATTCCCTTCTCATTTCCCACATTTACAAGCAAAACTAAACACACAAAGCGTGGCGCTGCTAAGCCTGGGAAGTGAAATTTCGTACTTTCAGGCTAAGTGTAAACGTTGACTTATTTTTCACCTGAGCTGCTTTGCCCAAAACCACTTCCTTTTCTTTCTGCTTTCCCTTTCCACATACGAAATCCCTCAGCACCATTCCTGTTTCGGGAGCAGTCCGGCGGTGTCTGTCACCCCTGCTACAGGCTGTGCCTCTGATGTGGACACACGCCTCAGATCGGTATCTTTCTGTAAAGTGGACTACAAAAAAAAAAGGAAACCCAGTTTGATTTGTCTGAATCAGAAGATAAAGGTTAGCCTCCTGAGCCAGAAACTCACCATATTTCGATTAATATTGTAGTTCATTCAATTCTCAAAGAGCTGTATTAAAGGAATTGCTAAAAAATTCAATGGCAGGAAAACCCAAGGTTTTATCTCTTTTTTTCTATAACATCGTGAACTGTTTTGAACAGTTAATTATCTATCTCTAAAATCTGTTGTTTAAACACTAGCTTTGGATATGTAATTAACAATTACATGATAGCAAATAAACCAATACAACATAAAAATATTTTTCCTCTAAGGAAGAAGGATTTTAACCTGTAGAAGAAGAGGCTCAGGAAATGGAAAACTGCCTCTTTGCAGTAGTTAACAGAATTGAGGAGATTCCATTTGATCAACAAGACAGCAGGGGATGCCCTAGTAAGAAAGGCAGTGAATGTAAAGAAGCATTTCTCTGCTAGATTTATAATTTGCATATGGAAACCAGGGCTGCAGGTGTTCATGGAAATCAGTAGTGTTGTGGCAATTTTAAACCACTGTAATTTTATGACCAGTTATACAAGCTAAGGCAACGATACGCAGTAACTCTATCTGCTGCCCGAGGATACACCCTGGGGGTCAGGAGGGCACCCCTTTTAATGCCCCCCTATTACCTACATCTCAGAAGAAGAATTCTGTTTGTGTTTTTTCTGAGTATAATTCACATTCCTAGAAACTTTAGATGTTTGATGATTCTGGACAAAGAGTTCAGTTTTGTATTTCATATAAAACATTTCCGTAGAAATTCCATCATGCCTCAGAGGACAAGCCGCAGGGAAGAGTGGGGTACGGATGCTGCCTTCGTGACCCGCGTGCGGGCAAAACCCTCTGCACAAGTGGCGGAGGCTGTGCCATTTGTGACACTGGGCTGTGCCATTTGTGACACTGGGCTGTGCTGTGATCACTCCCAGCCTACAGGGGGGAAATGGAAGGTGTGGCGGGGTGCTCTCCCCCCCCCCACTGGCTCCTGCTCGGGCCTTGGCCCCCATGGCCATCACAACAGCAGCCGTGTGGCACAGCGAGCAGGGTGATAACTTGTATCTGGACTTTGGGGGATGGCTG
>JAOXNO010000063.1:27290072-27310422 GCA_028565335.1 Limnodromus scolopaceus
GGCCATTTCCTCTCGTCCTGTCGCCTGTGACTTGAGAAAAGAGACCATCCCCCATCTCTCTACACCCTCCTTTCAGGGAGTTGTAGAGAGCAAGAAGGTCTCCCCTCAGCCTCCTCTTCCATATAAAAGAGGCAACTTTGCTCCTGGCACACAGATATCACCTAATACAACCACAGGGTCAGGCAGACGAGACACAGCCAGAGCCAGCTTTCTGTCTCATGTTCTTAACACAATGCACAGAGATTTATTTCATTTAGTAAGTTGCAATATCTGTAGCAAACTAATGTAATGGAATAAATAAGAAACAACACAGAGCCACAAGTCTAGCAATTTGCATACTTAGTAGACTTCCTGAACCTGAAATCAGCAGTGTTTACGCTATCAAAATTCCCTGCCTTCAATCTTCTTCTCCACTGTTAACTGGCAGTTTACTGTAAGCATCAAAGTATAAACATGTCTTGAGGGTGGATTTTAAGTTGAATGCTAATTAATTGGAGCAGGGTTTTCTAGGTTTAAGGGTTAGTGTGGAAGGCAGGCTTTGGCATAAATAAATAAACAAGCAGCAAAAAGCGGTGTCTAGCTGGAAGTAATGGGCTGACAGATGAAAAGCACTGCGGGGGACCAACCTGATTGAGCCCTGTAAACGTAGGGATGAGGTGAGGGCAAAAATCAAAGACACTAAAAGAACCTCTGACTGATTTTAACTGCATTTTTGAAAGATTTAATTTAAAACATAATACGTGCATGACTAGTATATAAATCTGTTTTGCGCACATTCTGGTTAGTTTTTGGTAGTATTCTCATCCCTTTGATTTTCAACAGCAGCAGAGAGATGAAGCTTAAATCTAGCCTATAACAGATTATGTTTTATTTCCTCCGTAGACAGACTCAGCCTTGGAGAATGCAATTTTACACCTCTTAAAATAACTTTCCCACTTAGGTCTCCAGGGTAGGATCAAAAATATATATATGATAAAGCTAAGTTACGTTGTATGCTTTGGATAGTGACCATGTATACAGCAACCAAGCTTTGCCATCACTGCGAGGCAGGATTACTGTATTGGAGTAAGAACAACGCTAATGGTTGCAGTCACAGCCTGCACTATCTCACCCCACTGCTGTACCCCCTCATCTATATTGGGGAAGAAGGGGAGAAGAGTGGACATGATAAGCAGTTTTACTGGGGGTAAATGGCAAATAAGAAAACAATTTTTAAAAGGGAACTTTAACATTGCTGAATAATACTAAGAAAAAGGACAGAAGCTCATTTGTTTGATGTTGCAGACCACTCAATTCTGGTGGCTGAACTCTTTCATTGCCCAAATAAGGTGGGTGCAAAACCTCAGTAACCACTCTGTAGAAAAGACTATTGAAGAGTTTCCATGGAATGTGTTCCATGGCCCCATTTGCGTCGCACAATTTTATGAGAGTCCAGATATTTAATAGTTTTGTTTCGCAGAGCTTGTATGACAGACCTTCCTAGCACTTCCTACCTTATGAGAATATCACTGCCTGGAATATCAAGGAACAAGAAGAATAAAGCAATGACAACAGAAATATTCTTTAACTTAGTACAAATAATACTTTTGAAATTATTTAATTATTCTGGGTTTGTGAGAGATTATTTCAGAAAAGGATGAAATGATCTAAAAAACTTGAAGCTTCTCTCTTCTGAAAGCAACTTTGCTTTCAGTTTGCTTTTCATTTTGGATGAGAGAGAGTTAACAGCCTGAGACTTCACTGGGGTTTCAGAAGCTCAAAAAATATTTTCTTTTTTTTCAGGAGTTCCTTGTATCTTATATAGAAGTGTAAAATCTTGCAAATTTGGTTTCCCAGTTTTAGGGTGTCTCTTTGGCCCACTGTTTTGATCTCTTGAAAATGTGTCTCAAAGTAATACGAAAACTTAGTCTTTTTGTTAATGAGCTCACAAGCTTTCCGGATGAATGTGACTGCACATACCAAACATACTTGCACGCTGACAGGTGGGGTAGCTGTGCTCGCCTTGGGGCAGGGTTGGTGCATCTTAGGTTGTGAGTCAAAACACATCTCTTGCAGTGAGTAATTGGTGCTAGGAAAAGCTTGCCTCAACAGTTGTGTTAGCCAGGCCAGCAATGAAGCTGGCTCTTCCCTTTGGGTCAATTTGGGATGAAAATTGAGAGAATCAGCTGAAAAATCCTTTGTCAGAATCCTAACCAGACCAAGTGAAATGACTGGGGCTTTTGAGAGTTTAAAGTTTCAGATTGCCAGAGGAATTATTAAGTATATACTTTAAATACAGCTTTCCTTTTTCACTGTCATGATCACTAGTGTTTACATGTGAACTAGTGCGTATGGGCATAAAATGAGAGGAAACTCTATTGGTTCTGTTCTTAGCTTTGCCTCAGGACTTAGCTTAGTCATTTGGTCCAGCCTACCTTCACCTGGCTCATGACATCTCTAGACCTGTGTATCTGCTGCTGTCTCTACTCAGAGGATGGTGGACACCTTGGATTCACCAGCAGCGACAATTTGCTTTGGATGTTTGCGGTTGTTCACACCCATACTCTCCACCGTGCTGCTCTTCAGGGGCGCTGCAGCCATTCACGCAGCGGTTCCTCAATTTTTGTATATTTTTGACGTATTTTTCAACATATTTTTCTATATTTTACAGTCTGCCATGTTAAAGCTGTGATACTTACCTTCAGCGTGTGGGACTGTAAATTGCAGAAGTACAGCTACTGCTTCCCAAGCTTCACAGCTGCTTCACTAACGACTGTGCCGAACCCCTACAGAGAACACCGAGGAAGGACGCGCGTGGAGCTGAGCTTCTTGTTAAAGAACTGCAAAGCCACCCTCAGATCGCCTCCCGGACTGCACTTTGTAGCGGGGTGTTCTGAAACTACGGTAGGTCAGGGGCTGACCCACAGCCAGCAGAACGTCTGTGCAGCAGAAATGAGGCACATCCCTAGGAACAGTGTTTTCATCAGCGTCCAAAGCTCACATATCCCTCTGACTGTTCACTTGCCTTCTGGTAACTCACTTAACTTCGGGTGTCTCAGCTGTGACGTGGCTGTAGGAAAGAAACATGCCTCAAGTCTTTCGATTAGGAAATAACACCAGTTCTGCATACTCACATTAAAAAGTATGTGGATCCCAATAAATTTAATAGCAGGTATAGAAATATTAACATAAAGACATTTGAATGGTCAGAGATTACAGGTGAGACTATTTTTACCTCAGTTTAGAAGAGAAAACGAGACAGATAACGCAGGTTCTGTGATGGTGCTGAGTTCTGTTCTCTCATTGTCACACTAATGTAGCACTGGAGTAACACCAATAGTAGTGGGATGTTCAAAGCAAAGAAAATTCTTAGATAAAAATGCTCTCTGCTTTACATAACTGGTATTTTTTTTCCTAAGCAAATAATGGCATTTCACATATGGCCCTAAAAGACAAGATCTTATTATTTCAGCCATACATGGGGATCTATACATCCCTGAGCAATGTAGAACAGGAGTTTGAGCCCAAACCCTGCTACCCAAGACTCTTGTTTTCTTTATCTTTAGTGGAAAAAATGATAAAATTTGAATCATATTAATGTATACCATTCTGTCATCACAAAACAGACATCATGGGTTCGTGAGTTTCAGAAACCAAAATTTCTGTGTAAATCTAAAGTCCTTTATATTAAATTTCCAAGTTAATGTAAGAGGAAGTTAGAGCACCAAGTTTACATATGCAAACATAAACAATGGCAACAATTAAAAGGCCCTTATAATTAATTTTATAATTATATTTTACATGATTCAAATATATTCAATCTTTTGCATGTTTAATATCTTTTGCATGTTTTTTACTGTGCTGTACAAAGTGTATGAATTAGGTTTTTACAAGACACTAATTGAGATCCCTCTCTTCCCAAGGTGATTATTTGTCCTGGGTCAGGGTGCGGTTGCACAGCAGTTTAAGATGACCAGGGTGACCTCAGACAGCACAGTGGTAGCTCCATCCCTCCCATCCCCAGCCATACACATGCCCTTTCCCCATCAACCTTTTGCTGGGGGGTTACATTTGCTCTTACCTGACCCTGTCAAAGTCAACTGAGTCAGATTTTTCCCACATTTTTATCATTGACTTGGCCAATCTTGGACCAGACAGTGGCTCTTTTCCTCTAATATGCAAGAAATATATAAGTTTCTTCAGTCTTAAGTGTTGACCTCTGTTAAAGCCAATCCATTCTTACAAGCTTTTTAAAAGAATCTTAGTGAAAATTAGTATTTACTGAAGTACTAAAGAACTGTTTTGAACTACTTTATTTTTATGAAAAAAAAAGTAAAAAATAAATGATAGAAGGATTCTGGATTTTTTGAACAATGGCTTTGATAGAATTATGCAGAGTTATATTTTCCAATTTGTATTTTAATGCAAAAAAAAAGATGTGTTGGTTTTCTATTTGCATGTCAATTTTACTTTGGAGAAAAAAACCTTTCTTCTGGTGAAAGAGGCACCTTTTTTTGCACAATACAAACCCAAGATTTTTCTTGCCTGCAGTCATCAAAAATCCCTGATTGCCTAAGAGAGAAGAAGGTCAATCCAGGTGTTGCTGCCGAATTCCAGTATGATAATTGCATTTCCTACCTAAATTGTCCCCCCTAATTTCAGTTAGACAAGGTTTTCTCCACTTTCTGTCTTAGGATCCCTGTGTTACTGGTTCCCTCCCTCCAGGCAGCTGACTTACTCTTGAAGGGTGACCACGTTTCAGCGTGGCGTGGGCAGACCCTGTGAACAGTCTGTGCCTTGTAATCGCTTTCTAAAACTTCCTCTGTGTCTGGACTGTAGAAAGGAAAAGCAACGGAAAGGTGAGATCATGCTTTTATGAACAGACAGTGGCATGGGAGTAGAGTTGGCAAGACATCATTTCACATGATAATATTCAGTATTCAGTAGTATGATAGTATTCGGTAGTCCAAATATGACAAGGTAACAGAAATACACTGAAAGCCAACAAAAGCCTAAGAAAGAGCAGCTAAACTGTAGGAGACTGACCATCAAAACCTAAAAGTCAATTCCAACAAGTTTTGACTAGTGAATTCTCTGGCTAGGTGGGGAGGCGATAATAGATAAAATCCAGACAGCTCAGTCTTCTCTGCCCCTACCTGAGGGCTTGCCTGCTGGTGGGAAACAGCAGATGTGTCACAAAGCTATTGAGATTCACAGCCCTTGGGCAGAATGAAGATCACGGAATATACTACGTAAAATTGAAGGAGTTTTGGCACAGATCTCTGATCCACTCCGTCTCATGATCGGCGTTTGTTCTCATATGAGGGTCTAATCTGAGTTCACACTTTGCCTGTGGATTTTTGTGGAGCTATTCTCTCCTTGATCCAGCAAACTCTGTAGCTACTTCCCTGTAATATGATGTTCATAAGGAAAGCTGCAGTCCTAGGGGAAGGAATTCTTTTCAGTGTTCCTGAATTCTAGCGTTGTGTGTCAAGAATAGCACAGCATTTTCAAGGGTTTTTTTGGCCTTTCCTTCTTGTTTTCGCTTCCTTCATATTTCTGCAGTCACTAGGAAAAAGCTCTTAATGCCTGGGTATGTTAGACCTGAGCATTTTCTGGTTAGTACATTCCTGACAAGCATGTCGTGTTGGATGCTGTGCCTGTAACTCCTGTGACACTGTCAGCATACCATTACCCAGTCGTCTTGCACAGCGGATTTGCAGCAGATATCGGTTATTTGTGCACAGAAACAGAATATTATGATTGCCTTTACTAGCTAAACCAAATCAAAGGAGAGTTTTAGGCTAGCTCACATTGCTGACACCCAATGAGTACTGCTTTTATGAACAAAAAAGGTTTTATTATCCTAAGCAGGAATCTTTCAGTAGTAGAAAGTTTTATTTCAATCGTTGGTTTCTAATAAAGATTTTTCATTGCTAGAGGAATTTCTGTGTTAAACTGGAGATGGCTAAAGAAAGGCTCTCCAGTCTTTTCAATATTCTGGGCAAGATGCCAGCGTCAGAGCATTTCCCTGAGCTGCTATGCCATTCAGCCATGTGATGCCAGACTTCCTCCTGTGTGAACCCCTGCGTGCGGGCAGCAAGTCATGCACTGCATTCTAGGTGTTCAGCTTATAGGTACAACTGACAACTAAGCCTTGATAGAATTATTTCACAGGGCAGATTTGGCCTTCAGTCCAGCAGCTATTGTGGCATCAGGGTTTTCAGGGTTTTCTTCCTGCTTGCTGACTATCTCACCACTCCTTTCCTGCGGTCTCTTACACACTAGTGTCTGCAGTTCCCATATAGCTTGCTAGCACAGTGCGAGTTCATTCATACACAACACTACCAGATCTGAAGCTGCTAAAGATATTACTTGCACTCCCAGTGCCCATCCCACTTCTTTGCCATTCCCCAACCACAATTCCACAATGTATCCTCACAAATCTGCCTTTCTGGCAACAGGCTTCCTGTGATACTGTGTGCATCCTTTTCTGAGTAATCCCCGTCACTTCAGGCTTACTAAACTGGTCCTAGTGAAAGAAAACAAAATCTGTTTTTAGGATGGCGAGGACTGAGCCACAGGTGTTTACTGCTCTACCCAAGGTTCCACTAAGAATTAATTATTTTTATTGTTTTCTACAAGTAATGAATTTTCAGTTTTGAATTTTCTGACATTAAGTTTAAAAAAACAAAACAAAACAGAATAAAAAGCTGAAAACAATATTCCTGTTGTACTGTCAGAAGCAAAATTTGGAGGACAGCGTTTTTGGGTGTGTTGAAATATTAGTTGAGAGATTAACCAGGAAAAAAGGCAAAATGTAAGATATGCTGAGACAGAATATGGTTTCCGGCTTTGGTGAAGTGTGGATGAACATACAGACTGGGCTATGGGGAATTTTGAAAAACAATCTATATTACACTGAGTTGTACTGGATAATTTTCTGAGAAGAAATAGTTTCTTTCTTTTTACATCACAGACAATACAGAAGAATGTCAGAAGAACACCAGAACCAAATAAATGAATGTAATTCCAATTAACATAACAGAAGGCCTATCTGTGTGTACACACAGCTGTTCTATCAGCGTTCAGGGTTCTAAACCATCGACAGGAAGGCCACAAGGGTAATTACGAAGTAATTCAGTTCTTTCCCATAACAAAGGACCAAATATCACACTTGATTACACTAATCTTATTATACTCCAAAAGATATATAGATGAGAACTTCAGATTGTGAATCTCTCTGGCCTTCTGTACTTACCAGTGTTGTCCAGAGAATCTGAAATCACCTGGAAGCTTTTTTCCTGTACAGTTCCATTAAAACCTAGAGATTAGGTGAGATGGGTGACGGTCAGGCTTGGCGAGTGCTGTTATCAATGCAGTGGGCAGCAGTGCCTTCCTATGGAATGGCCTTGTCTCCCATTACCCCACCATCACCTGTCTGGATGCCCAGAGGGCTTATTCCCCTGCCACCAGCACAGGAAATAGCTCTGTCCTTAGGCTGGTGAAGGAAATGGTGAAGGCTTCTTACTATACTTTGTAAGAAAAGAGGGGAGTAAGACAGGAAAAAAAAGGTAAAAGTAAGTAGTTATGATGCAGTCCTGGTTTAGGAAGCTCAAAGGCAAACTGAGTGATCCCTGTACCGCTACCTGGTGTAGATGCAGATTATCTTCCTTGTTTCCTTTCCTAGTCAGATAAGGGGAATTTGTATTAATCCCTTCTGCAGTTTCACTGAGGTTCAAGGGAACTTTAGGTGAAGACTCTCATGTAAAATATATCCTCTCCTGTGGCTTGCTCAGAATTACACGGTGTAAATACCATATAGTAGCACGTTTATAGTAGCAGTTTTTGTAAAGTAGCAAGAGGTTTAGAGAGTCTGAGGATTGCTTTCTGACATGAGTATTGGTGGTTCATGACATGTTTGACATACAGAAACAAAGAAGAATTTTGCTGGCTTCATCGTAAGAACTAACTTTGGGTCTGAAGCAGCTGATATATTTAATGGTGTCCCCCTTTTTACCTTCCCAGTTAAAAAAAAAAAATTATTTTGTTTGTACATCCCAAACATAAATAAAAGCTGAGATTTATAAAACATTCCCGAGAGCAGAAAAGTTACTGACTTTGTACTTCCAAGATTGGCCTCAACTATGAGCAAGATCTGTGATTGCTTTTGATTCCCTGGATCCTGACACTGCAATGACGTTTCTAGAAGAGGAAGCCTGAAGTTCAGGAAGCTAAAAAAGATACATTACTTTCATTGAAAGCTCATCCCTATGAAGCCCTCGGTTTAACTTTTAAAATGGCTCTTTATTTATTTCAGTGTCTTATATCCAATCTTGAGTGCCTGTGACAGAAGTTCTCCAAGAGTTACCCTGAAATTTACCTGACTCCCTCACAGAAGAGGAGACAGAGAAATAATCTGATGTTTTCACCACAAAATGCAGAAGTCATCTTTAATTTTCCTCAACAAATTTTATTCTCAGATGACAACATGATCAAGTCATTTAAGCCTGCTGGAAATAATCAGATTGGTTGTTACTCTTGACCTCTCAGAGCTCCTAAAAATTATCCTGAGTGGTGCTACATATGAACTAAAAACAGAAATACTGGGCAAACCAGTTACACTGGTACAACTGGAGGCAGATGATGACTTCTGGTAATCTCCTACCTCACAAGAGAACAGCACCAGTTGTACATCTGAAGATTTTTTTTCTCTGCAGTTTGCAAGTACAAGTTTCAGTTTCATTCCTAATCCAGAAGATTATACCCATAAATTATGGAACTGAAGTATTTCCTCCAATAATTTGGAAGAAAAAAATATTTTAGGAAAATAGATACATGTTCATTTCTCTTTGAAATAAATGTTAGTGGAGTGTCTCTCTTCGGACATTATTGCATATAATCATTTTAATGGATTTTATTAATAGAAAAATTATAGATTAGTATAGGTTGAGAGGGACCTCAAGAGGTCTGTGATACAATCAAGTTCCACAGGGCTTGTCCAGTAAAGATATGAATATCTCCAACATAGAGATCTCACAACCTCTCTCAGTTCACGCGTGGACATTTGACCACCTCACGGTGAAAAAAAATCTCCTAATATGTCATCAGAATGTGCTTTTCTGTGCCTCTGTTCTTTCACTCATCTTCCAAGAAGAGTCTAATTCTGTCTTCTCTGTACTTTTTACCCTTAATAGTTTCATTTATTTACAAAAATTCAACATCCTCAGAGCTTGACATACAGAACGTCTCAGACAGCTGTCATTCAAATGGTGAGTGTACATTTCTGATAATCTGATTTTACCTGTCACCATTAGGATGAATGTACATTGTAAATACTTTCTCTTTTCAACAATAAGTCATAGGGGTAATGTCTAGCAGAAGATGATAGCTTCTTGCTTTCCAAAACTGAAGAGATACGTATTACAGTATTTACTTGTAAAGAGCATTGCCCCAAGGCTGTAAGTGCAAATCAGTTAGTAATTTTTTTCATTTTATTGTAAAATGCAGTACTTAGCATTACTAGGGAAGCTACCAACTGTGCAGCATGAAGATAACTTATACCCGGAACTTACCTCCAAAGTGTTAGAGTGGTGGCTGCACTGAGAAGCCTTTGTTGGTGTGACCAGCCTGGGGCCTCCACCCACCCACACGCCTGGGCAACGGGTCCAGGAGCCCAGTTTCAGCCCAGGCCTGGGAAGCTGCTTCTGGCCTGAGCTCCCTGTGAAGGAGCAGTGAGAGAAGGGCTGCTCGGTGTGTTTGGGAGGGGGCAGCAACCCTGGATGTCACGGGTGGCCAGCGCACAGGCTGCCCCTTTGCTGGGCAAGGGGTAATCCTCCGATACCTGACTTGGTGTGGGCCTTCAACGGTTCCAGGTGAAGCGAGTTAATGAGCCTGGGTCTATTCTGGGAGTCCCAGTCAGCAGCAGGAGGAGATGGGGCCAGAGATCGTACTGGAGAAAGACAAGGTACCTGTGACACTGGTACACGTACAGCGTGGCTGAGCAAAGGACTTGGGGGCCCAGGGCTGAGATGAAGTGGGCTCTTGGGCCTGGAGGCATATTAGGTGGATGGAAGCCTCATCTGAGCTGAGTCTGGTCACCTGATGCCTGCTGGTGTCCTTGGGCCACTAACAGGGACTTTAGTATATGCAGAAAGTTAAAAAGCCTTTCTGAAGTACCTTGCCATAGTTAATCTCCTGAATGGGTAAAATGACAGGGAGATCAATCTAGCAGAAATGGAGTCTATATGGTAAGGACCAAATTGGGGATGTTATCTGTGTACTTGATTTTGGTAAGGACCAAATTGGGGATGTTATCTGTGTACTTGATTTTGGTAAGGACCAAACTGGGGATGTTATCTGTGTACTTGATTTTGGCCTTCCTTCTGGTACAATGTTCTCTGTGAGATACTGGTACAATGTTCTCCATCTAGTAAATGAGGAAGAATTACTGTGTGAATAGCTCACAGTGCGGCAGTTTTTGCACTAAAAGGCAGGAATAAACATTCTGATTTGAAACATAAGGTTCCTTTCACCAGCTGCTTTCCTGTGTGCCGCCCCATCCTGCTCACACGTACAACATCTCTCCTTTGGGAAGCATCGGCTACTCCAGTGCAGATGACTATGTCAAAAAGTAGTAACAGCACTAATTTACTACCCAGTCTTTGAAGGCAGACAGCTGAGAGGTCGGTTACTGACCTTGCAATTTCATTCTCTGCAGGATGTTGTTCACCTCAGGTGGGTCAGATGCTGTTTCACTACTTCTGACAGCATCCCAAATTAACTCCTAATAGTGTGCGTTTAAAAGGTAAGCAATTGGGGCTTATCATTCACAAAACTAAGCTAAATTTAGACCTTCAAGGCATACCTTAAGCCTTCATCTTTTCACCTAATGCCTCCTAAAGGTTTTTAAAGTTAGCCTAGCTAGTCTTGTGACTCTGGCATCTCAAATACCGGACTCTTCTGACTAAAATGGAAGAACAGGTAAGAAGACTTGCTTAGTGCACTAGTTTTCCTGTGAGTAATTGCTATATTTGCTAGAGTGTTGTTGTGGGTACACAGACTGACTTTTTGAAAACTGATTTTTGAAGCTGTGAATGGAACAGGAAGTCCTAGAAGACTTTCATATTAGAATATGAAATATCTTGGAAATCTTGCACCTATTTAGTGTGGGAAATTTGTATCATCTTTGAAGAATGAATGCATAAGGTCCAAGATAAGTATCGCTGTCAGAAATGCATTTCTTTCTTCCCCCTCATTCCACTTTCCCCCCCCGCCCCCCCACCTTGGGACATACCACACACGCTATGGCTATTTCTTTTTTCTCTGCTTTGGTTTTATGCATTTCCTGTAAGTCATTACCAGAACGTAAATGTTCCAGGATCAACTGAAACATTGGCACTGCGGTCAACCTTACTGGCTTATTATTTTTCCACTGTCTTTCTTCATCCTCGTTCGTAGGCCAGCATGTGGTCAAGAGCATCCCGGACAGCCCTGTGCCAAGGTAGGAGCAGGTAGAGGAGGTGAAGTTACAGCCCAGGTTAGCTCCTATGGTGAACCGCTAGAGGCTGCTCAATAAACAGCGCCCAGCATCACCCCTTGAGGAGGGTGGCTGAGATCATGTGTACGACTGAAGAAAAACATTACTGGAGCAGTTGCCTAAAAGACAACACATTCTTCCGAGTTGGCATAGGGAGGAGTTAGAAGAACAGAAGTAAAAAAAGAAAAAAAAAAAGGAGATGTCCTTTGATTTCCTTTTCTGATTTCTGGGTTATTTTATTTGGTGGTTGTGTTAATAGCTGAAGACAAGATCTTGCTGACTGATGTTATTTTGATTACACATTGGCCATTCTGCTCAATGACATTGAGGGGAAAACAAAAAAAAAATGTATGTACAGAAACTAGTTAGAACTCCAGCAAAAACACCCAGGGATTTCATCCTTGGCCATCCTTCTCAATAACTGCTTAGGGAAAAATACTGTGTATTTATACTTACATAATATACATTTTAAGTATATATAAATACAAACCACATTGTTCAAGAAAGGGTTCCTAACAAATCTGTTAATGCTTCTGTCTTCTTGTTTCCATCATCCACTGGAGTTTCTTGTTAAGCTCAGATGAGAAAGAGAAATTGTTTTCTGTTCGCTGGAACAGCTGTCTCTTCAGTGGCTCTACCAACAAAATGCTTTATTTTGATGTTTAATAAGGTCGTACACGGAATCGCTGAAAGTACTGTACTAAACCCTGAATCCCTGAACTTCAAAAACATTAGATAGGACCTTTGCAGCTAGGAAGAGCAAAAACTATGTAGATGTCATGAGTTTTGATAGTCAGAATGAACTACATCATAGAAATGAATTGCATTTACCAGAATCTAGAGACATATTCAAAGGAAGAAGAAGCAAGCAAGTATCAGAGGCAAATGTGAGCTCTAGAGTGACCTCCCAAAATGAGGGAGGTCATGAGTAAATGAGTATTTTGTGAGTAAATTTAGTATTGTGGAGCTGAAGGGACAGCAGAGTCAGAAGCTCACTAGTAGCTCAGGGCTGATTCATCTGGGGTGTTAAATGTTGCATTAGTTAAACAACAACAATTGAGAAAGAAGCTGTTTCCTGGAGATTAACAGGTGATGGGGAAGGCTCCAATAGCCTGAGGCTGCTTTTGTTATTGAAAGGTGGGATGGGGAGCAAAAAAAGCTGGTCCTGGTATTTGTTCATGAGCAAAGCTGGTTAACAAATAGGGACAGGATGTTTCTAAAATGACTATTCCAGCCATCAGATTGGAGCCCCTTCTTGAAAACCTGAATCACTTTGTAGGAGACTAATATTATACTTAAAGAAAGCAAGTGCTGAAAAGGGTATGTATGTGCGTACTGCCTTAGATGCATGTTCAGAACTACCTAAAGGGAACGCTCAGAATACGTATGTTTGTGCATCATGCATTGAGAAGGTCTGTCCTTCATACCATCAGGTTTTTGTGATATTCTGGGAAACAAACACTGACATTCCTGTCCAAGATCAGTTTCTGTCTCATACATCACTGGTATAAAAAGCTTAAGGATAGTGCTGTACTGTTCTTTTTCCTCAGCTGTTACATCTGTGCTCTAAAAAGATTTGAAAATGAAAAATTCCAAAAGTAATTTGCAAGACCCAGAGGCTGAAATAGTTGCTGTGTATATTTCAAAATACTGCTAGGTAGCTACGAGTGCGTGACCCATTAACTAATTAAGAGTTTGGCTGCTTACTGTTAATCTCACTTTATTGCTTTGTCTCCTTCTGTAGATGCATCTGAAGTAAATAACCGTTATGTCTTTAGATCAATATGGTCTGTGCTAAACTGATCAGCATATATGCCGTTACATTTTACTTAGGACACCTTAAGGAAGTCTGTTCTTATGTCACCTCTCATACTAATGTTATATTTGTTTGAAGGTCCCTACAAAGGCATAATGTCATGATGGTTCTTCTTCATGGCAGTACTTGCTAAAGCAGCTTATAGTTAAAACACCATTTTCACCCCCAACCAAATCCCAGAATGAAAAAGGCTGTGAAACTGCAACTTAATTTAGCTAAAGGACAGTTAGGGAGCTTCTGAAAATTCCCCCAAAAATTTGCCTGCCAAAACAAGTTTTAAATGTCTGGTTACAAACACAAAATCAGCTTTTTCCAGTGTGTAAGTAATTACAGGGATGTTGCATCGTGGCTTTGGCCAGTCTTACGGGTTGCTGAAAGGGAGAGACTCTTGACCCTCCTGCCTGTGTGCCTCTCTGCTTCTGTAGGCTCTGGCAGCAACAGACTGTGCAGAACATCAGCCTGGTGACTAAAAGGTGTTTTACTGGTGAATTAACAAGTTGCATTGGCTCAGCTGGAGTCTGACCACAACCACAGGAGGTACAAAGAGATGGGATACATGAAGCTGGGAAAAAGAAGAGTGGGGAAACAAGGTCCTCTTGCTTCTGGCAGGGGTAAGCTGTCAAACCCGCTTAGCTGTAGTTTTTAACTTAAAAAAGTCTGTTCAGAAGTTTTGCCTGAAAAGGCAAGCGTCAAATAAGTTCAGAATTCAGTTCAAATTTTCAGACGGTCATGTGAGCCTGTTTTCTGGTAACTGTTCAAATCAATAAAGTTTTAGTCTTAGGTATCATCTCTGTATTAAAATTTTAAGAATTTCCTTTGGTAATATGATTCAATGAAAAAAAAACCATACAGGGACTTAAATACCCTCAGCCAGTTTTGCAGTAATCTTGCCATGCTCATTATGATGAAAAGTGGCAGAGTAATGTACCGGTTACTATGATTTTATCAGTTTCTTAAACTCTAGCCCAGCTTTCTCTTAGCAATGCTGCTGCTGAGACCAGTGAACATGCCATCACCCATAACCTTTTTTTTTTTTCATTCCTGTCATCTGGAGCAGTTCTGGCAGCAGAAAGGATTGTATGGCTGCTCCCTAGAACTCTATGGGTAAGATCATCCCAAACGTCATAAAATGTCTTTGTTGGCTGTTTGGACTGAAGCAGGTGACTGAATAAAATCAGATGGCACGTACCTGCCTTGTCTGACAGCAGAGCCAAGAAGCTGCGCTTTCCGTTGCAGAAGCTCTGACAAGTCAGTGGGATGCGGTACTGTGTTCACCTGACAAAACTGTTCACAAAGTGAACTTTATCTACACCAGGTCTGGAAACGTTTTATTTACTCTGGGGCTGAATAGAGATTTGAAACGCTTTTGGCTGGCTGACTATTAGTACATACTTCTGTGCTAACTACTTACAGTTCACACAAAATATGAAAAAGGATTGGCTGAAGGCCACAGCGAGCGGAGGTGAGTTGTGAACTGCGTTTGCTTTCTGGATCATTGCTTAACTACCCCGATCTACATAGCAGAAAATGTTCAAGCAGAGGATGCCATATTTATTATTCAGCTGCAAGGGTTAATGTAGTAATGATGAAAGCTAAACTGAGCAAATAAATGGTCATTTACCATTTAACATACGTGATACAGTGTTTCTATTAACAAAGGCTGCTACTGCTGGATGTTCCTATGGAATGTAAAGTTTCCTCTTGGCTTTTTGGAGCCACAATTCAAGACAAAAGACTCAGATGTTTGGGTTTGGTTTGTTTGTTTGTTTTGTTTTGTTTGTTTTCAAGTTGAAATAGTCCTTTTCTCCTGCCTCTTTGAGACAAACTGTACAGCAGTGCACCTGCAATAGCAGTTTGTCCTCTTGCCTTGGGTGCCTTGTGCAGTCACTGCCTAAGAGCATTTTTCAAAGGTGACTTAACACCGGGTGGGCTATAAAGAAAAATGCCCTGTTTAAAAAGGGAAAGTGTATCCATGGACTCTTCAAGGCTTCTGTCTACCACCTCTAGTATGAAAGTCTTGTATCTGTTTCCCACATGTCATTATTATATGTATATAAACATACATATTTTATATTTAAAATTGGATTTGTCTATTACCCTGTGGTTTTCTTTGTAGTGCATATGAAGTGTGAGACTCATTACTGTTTGAACATGCCTCCTATATTTTTTAGATACATCTACTTGTTTTGGTACTTTTCTTCAGGGTAAAAAATTCAAGTTGGTCCAGAGAACACACAAACCTGAGGGAAAAGTCTAGTCATTGGGTAGAATTTGACTGTCATCTTCCCAAGGCATTAAGGAGAATTATTAGAATAAAGTTGAAGGAAGCAAAGAGAAAGAGAAGGCAAAAGATGTTGTGCAACTGTTGAGGAGAGATTTCTTCTATAATGTTTTGTAAAACAAACAGAAGCGAGAATCTCTTCATGTGACGGCAGTCATTTAAGAGTGACTTTGCAAATCTGAATGGGGTTTGATCTGCACAGTGGTCCAACCATCCGAGTAGTCTGGGTACAGCTTAATGTTGCGTCCTTCTGCTATTTCCTGAACAGCATGCAAATTAGTACGGATTATAATTTGATTGAGTCCATAGGAGAAAATCCATGATAAGGTATTGGTTCAGTTGGTGGCACTTACCATTTGATTTGAAGGTAAGACAGTAATGGCAGACCACTGGTATTGGGGTACTGTGCCACTACAACCTTCCAGAGCATTTCTTGTAAGAGATTCATGGTTTCATGGCCAAACAAAAATGCATCATGCTATTTTTGTCTACTTAAAGGCCTCCCACACTAATTTCAGCTTTTTAGAGCATACTTCGTTAGGTTCCATTAATATAATTCTACCCTTTCACCATGGACACAGTTTTGGAATGTTCAAAATGGAAACGAAGGCAAGTATTACAAATAACTTTAAAACCTGCATTCACTGCATATCTTACCATGGTGGAATAAAATGTACCTAAATAATGCAAAGGAGTAAGGTACATCAAGCATTAAACTAGCAATCCAGAATGGATCTACAGTCCAGGAAGTACAATATAACTAATTCATATAAAAATAATGGCAATAAAGCTTTTTCTTTCTTCCTTTAACTTTCAACAGGAATTCACCCGTGTACTATCCAGGACTAGTAAATGAGTTTTTACAAGGCCCGCTGGAGTCTTTTATCTGCTGGCTTCCATTGAGTCTGCTTAGCAGGAAGCAATAGTTGAACTTGAATCCAACAAGTTAGCCCCGTGCTGAACGCTGCTTTCATAACTGGTGTCAGTCATGTGACAATGAAACTTCTTGAGAAACAGCACAAATGGTAAGAAATAGAAGATCTTTTGGAGGAATGTGGTTTACATCGCATTTGGGGTCTTTGTATGGCCTAGGAAAAATTCAGTCGTCATCCAGCCTTGGACTAAAGCCTGCCATTGGAGTTGACTTGATATCGACAGAGTTCTTTTCTACATTCTTAATCAAGGGAAGCATATCCTCAGCCCCTTTCAAAGGTCCTGTCGAGCAGATGTCTTTTGAATTGTGGCTAAAATATGATGTCACGGTATTTCCATGTAGGAGCAGATATCCTGAGTTTCTGAATCCTTACAGAAATCCTGCCAGTTGTGCCTTTTGTTATGTCAAGGATATAAAATTGAGGCACAAGGACACAATGACCGTGACTGTGGCCATGCATTGGCATGTGTGTGCGCAGAGGAAGGAGTAATGAGGGAAAAAAGCTAAGAGATTATACACCCATTATATATAGTACTTGTAGTTCATAATCAACATAGGGGAAAAAATTGCTTTGAGTCAAGCAGTTGAGAAGTGCTCCTTGCTGTACTGACATGAACTTCATTTTATTCGGTTTTTACAGTGCATCCTTATGGAGAGTACATCACAACAACATAACCCACATGGAAAACAATTATTAAGGGCTCCACGGGGAGCACCAGTTGCATAGGTATTGTGACTTCAGAGCAGAGCTGCTTAAACACGAGGGCATGGCTGGGAGGGGTGGAGGAAAGGTACCATAAAGAAGCATTTATGTGGAAGGAGGACATCTCTCCAGGCAGCCATTCTAAAAAGGGGTCCTGCGTACTGCTGTGAGAAAAGTGAGTGTCACATTCAAATCATATGTAAAAATATCAAGTGTATAATGGCATTATAGCAGGTGTGAATTTCACCCTATTAAGGCAGTTTTTCTTTGAAGTGTCACCTCGGCTGGGGGGGAAGGGAGAGACAGTAATGACTATATGTTGGGAATGGTGTGTTAAATATATATTCAATTTGTACCTGTAATACTATTCTGGGAAACAGACATTTGATCATTCCGGGTTGCTATATACTCAGCTAATATTCTGCATTTTCAGATAGCTGAGAGAAATTATAGAAAAATATAAATAAAGGAAGGTCGAGGAAGACAGAAATGCTAACAGGGAACAGATCGAGTATCTGCCTTTGACCCAAACTTGAAAATTCTGAGGGAGCAGAAAGGTGAGGAATGAAAATGAGTTTATAACAAAGGATCTATGTAGATACACATACATTTTTGTCTATAATATGAGATCGTGTGTTTTGGTGAACTTGCTATCCAAACTTACTTGAAGTAAGATGCATTTTGATCTAGGAAATAGATTAGGAAACCGAATTGTTACATTTTGATTCTTTGAAATGTGATGTTGAAGCCATTGAAGTGCTTCAAAGAGTATGCAAATTAGCTTTGTATATGACTTTATCCTTAAAGGGCTAAAGAAATGAAACAAGTAGATCCCTGAGCTCTGATTTTTCCTTCGTCTATAAACAATGCTCTTGAAATTACTGGTTTTTTTCTCACTTAAGGACAGTGGATCAAATAAACTCCTCAACGTTTCACCCTTGTACTAATATTTCCTTATACAAGCCGAAGTTTTTGTTACGCATTAAAAATGAAGGCAGCAACCGAGGCTTTATAAGTTTGAGAGCATTCCAATACACATCCTTTGCCTCAGTATTCCTCAACTGTTGTGCAAACCATCCCGCCCAATGCCAAGCCAAGTTCCCTGTTGAAATGTGACAAATGTTTTTTGTCATCTAGCCTTGATTGTATTGTGGCAAGACAAAGAAAGACCGATGAGCAAATTTTATGTTAAATAACAGCACTTGACAATAAATATTTGTTGCCCAAGAACCAGGAACTGCAGGCCTGACTTGCAGGTCTGTTGGCTTAATTATCCCCTTTCCTGAAATAGACTTAACACTTTTTGTCACACTTTTATTTTTTTTTAAGATGAGACTGTATAATCCTGCCTGCTTAACCCACGTATTATCAGTCCCTTAGGATTCTTCTAAGAAAGGGATGTTCTTTTTTCTACATGAGAGAAAAAACGAGTCTATCTTATGCAGCATATTTTCCCTGCAACAAAGAAGTTACTCTATGACTCCGAGTGTGTGTATATAGTGGTTTTGTAAATCCCTTTGAGCCTAGTCTTGAGAAAGGCAACTAATCCCAGTAAAAGCGTATTGCTTCATTTTTGAAATCTTTGCAGAGCTGTGGAATCCATTTCTCCACCAGGCAGTTTGCATACTGGGCCTTTGGTTGCGACTATAGATAAACCGCGCAAATAAATGAAACTGGCTGTTATTTTACACCCACTAGTTTTTTTTCATTATGTATATGTTCACAACATCCTCCTGCCCCCTTGCTCCCAAATAGTGTATTGTGTTCCTTTGAAGCAATGGAGATGCATCCTCCAGTGCATTGTCTGTCTCCTCTGCTGCTTTTAGGTCTGTGCAACCAAGTTGTATTTCTTAAAGTATGAATCCTTTCCCGTTGCATTTGAGCACACATCATCATAACGTGTACTGCAGGCTTCATTCGCAGAAAGGCAAAAGTAACAATAAAATAACTGCTTCCCAATTTTTATTTTTCTGTAGTTGTCTGCCTGTAAATATTTTGCTCCTTAAAGAAATTGTGAAGAAAACTTGCATTAAAGTACTGTTGATTTTTCTGTCCTTTCTTTTAATTGTCGTGATTACAAAATACTTTCATGTCCATGAGCTGGAGGATTCCGATCAAATTCCCACACAGTACAATTACTCACAGCTACTCCACCTTGCTGCTGTGCTAGTAACTGTATCTTATTAATCATCATAGCTATCCACCCAAGCCTTAGAAGCTACTATAATTTTTAACATCACAAAATCTGTAAGAAATACTTAGTGGTAACCTGAAGTCCCATTTGCAGTATGCAGTGGCAATAAAACAGACGATGGTTTTATGTCCTGAATTAGAGGGATGGGTAAAGGGGGAAATCTGTGAAACTACAGGAATGATTAATCAGTAAGAAGGTTTCTAATAGGTTTGGTGTGCTTTAGACATTTTTTAGTTTCAGTAGTGAGTTCTGTGCTTTGCTTTATTTTTTTAATAGTACTGAATGTGCATGCTTGGAAATAGTTGGTTTTATTTTTTTTAAGCATGCTATGGTTTAAAAAAAACAAAACAAAACCTCAAGCACAACAGCTTCCTGAGACTCATATAAATACTAAGCATCGACAGGACTGAAGTATCTTTTTATCTAATGACATAAATTACAGATGAACCAGAAAAAGAGGGATGCAAGTGATCTAGCAATTATACCATGATGCTGCCTCAGAGCACAGAGAGGGTTGCTTACATATAATGAACCCTTATCCTGTCTGCTGGAACTGTAGTCAGCCTGCCATTACTCTCATACAGCATATACATCAGCCCAGAGGGATCTGAGAGGAACCCAGCAATTCATTTTCTTCTAGTCACACAGCAGCCACCAATGGAAGAGCTGGATTCAAACCAATGAAAGGGTAGGAAACGTATTATCAGTATCCTAAGCATCAAATGCATTTGAAAAATACATAGAATCATAGAATGGTTTGGGTTGGAAGGGACCTTAGAGATCATGTAGTTCCAACCCCCCTGCCCTGGGCAGGGACACCTCCCACCAGAGCAGGTTGCTCAAAGCCTCATCCAGCCTGGCCTTGAACCCCTCCAGGGATGGGGCATCCACGACTTCCCTGGGC
>JAOXNO010000063.1:27310522-27320823 GCA_028565335.1 Limnodromus scolopaceus
GTAAAGAATTTCTTTCTGGTGTCTAATCTAAATCTCCCCTCTTCCAATTTAAAACCGTTGCCCCTTGTCCTGTCGCTGCACTTCCTGACAAATCTCCTGACATCTCGTGGTGGTCAATGCTTCCCCAAAGCCTTGTGTGAACTATTCAAGAAGAGCACAAAGACAGATGATGAGTACTGGCCTTGCCAGCTAGCCAAGACCTTAAGATGTAGCTCTTTATGCTTTTTAACCTCCAATTATCTCTCTGGAATATAGGAGACTGCTCTTAAGGCTGCACTGTGCAGGAAGTGCTAAGTACATTCATAAAGGTGTGGCTTAGCTCCCTAGCAATTCCATGGTAACAGGGTGTAGTAAACTAGCCTTAAGTAAAACAAACAGGCTTTGTGGAAATCAAAAGCTGAGAATGCAAGCTGTTCTCTCTGATTAAAGCGGCTAATCTTTGATTGAAGGTGGTGGGCTCCACCTTGTTCCCCTACACCAAACAGGTTCACAAGGGTTGGACAGATTAAGTCTTGTGCTTTCCATACCAATGCAAAGGAATGTTTTTTTTAAGTCATTTTTGTAAGGTGTGTTGTGAGAAAAAGAAGTTAAATATACACGTTATTTTATCACAAGCATACTGTTAAATAAGAGGAAAAGCCCTGTATCATTTATTAAAAACCTCATCACCCTGTATGGAGTGGCTCATCTTACACTGAGATGTACAGAGCAGAACCCACAACACTGAAAAAAATCTCCACCCTTTGTTATTGAGTCCTTTTGCCTTGTCTTCCCCAAGGGAAATTATGTGTTACCAGCAGTTGACCATCACAAGTTCAGCTCTTACACAAGGCAAAGCAGATGGCTGGGACTTTCATCTGGCTAGCGAGAATTTAATTTATAGACAGCGTTTCCTTCTCCAGGAAACTACAGGGCAAAAGCTTTTGATACACCCTCAGACAGGGATTCCTGCATAGATAGAACGCAATCCAGAGATCTGAAGAGACAAGACCTGATCTTCACAGTCTTACAACTTATGTCTATACAAAGTAGGTGTAAAATGCTACCAACGTGAGTAATCTGTACCAGTGACAGGCAGCTTGGCTGCCTCTAGTGACAGCTGTAGGTGTTGGGTAATAACTGGCCATAGAAAGGCTTGATGTGCCCAAAAGCCATGGATTCATGATGCTAAAAGGCAGCAGTACCCCTCTTGTATTCCCGTCCCGCTATCTTGTTTTTGCCAGGATAACTGTTTGTGGAAGAACCTTTGAACCAAATGAGGGAAGGGATCCATCTTAAAAAATACTCTCCCAAAATGAGGTGGTGTGGTGTTCTGTTTGGTTTTAACTGAATAAGATACAGCTTTCTGAAACCGGATCAATGTTTCAAAGCTGAGTGGTAGTGTAGTCCCACAAACAGCAGTGCTGAGGAATCAGAGGGGACAATGAGCCAAGGGTGGGATGAGACAGAACAGCGGAGCCTGGATGAACAAGGTATGCCTGAAATTTATATTCATATCAAACATATTTTATTATGAAACACACGTCTTAAGAGGGCAGTTTGTCATATGTGACAGTCCCAACCAACTCAGAACTATTCCCATTTCTTCAGTGGAGGTGTATTTGCTTACAGTGCATACTAGGATTTAATCTGTCTGAAAAATAACGGAGTGGATTGAACTCCCCTGCCTCCTTACTCACACAAAGCAAAGCACTAGAGAATGGTAAGGAGTGGTTGAAAGGTGCTAAGGTAATGTTGTGTCCTAGTCACCTACTTCACCCAAAGCCTTATCAGTACGCTCGCTCTGCTCACTGGGTGGCCACTCCTGGGCAATGCCAGGCAACTTTCTCTTGGGTATGCCACCGGGCTCTTTTCCTCACCACCGTATAGTTCAGTGTAGAAAAGGCTAAATCTTAATACCTTACCCGTGTCACACTATGATTGAAATAATTGCTTGAGAAAACCAAGGAATGACTGAACGCAAGGTGACATTTCCTGTCAAACAAGGGTGTACCACGTTAGCAGAGGGTGGTGGAAAGGAGGCGTGGTGGTACTGGCACTTATAAAACAGCTCTGGCATGGTACCTTATCACAACTCCAACTTATTGTGAAGGGAAAGGGCAGAATTCATTGCACATGCTTGCCATGTGCTTAGTTATTATCTGTGTTTATAGAGCAATTCTGAGGCTATTAAGAGATAAAATGCACTGCATTGCATCATATGGCATCTTAAGCTTAAAATTTCTGAAGTATGCCAAAGGGAAGAATCTGGCTAGAGCTGTACTCTCTCTTTTTTTTTTCCTTCTTGTTTTGCTGTTTTTGGTTTTTACTTGAATACATTTACTTACTCTGCAAGATGTTTCTTTGAGGACATTTCTTCTCAGGAATTCCTATCACTCTCTAGTATCAGTCATATGAATCAGTAAGGATGTAAGGACATTACTTCTCTCTTACTTCCACTGTGTATTCCACAGCATATAAAATCCATCAGCGAGCCAAAGGATATTTGCTCAACCGTGCTCAGGGGTTAAAGTGAAGAGAGAATCTGTTGAGTAGAAACAAGGAAATTTATTTGAGTGAGAGTCTGATGACTCTACTGACATAACTGTAACTATATAATACAGTTCAGTGTAAACTAAAGTCTTCATGCAAGAACTTGCACCTAGATGCTGTAGAAAAAAATGAGATATCTTTACAAAAACTGTAGTTGTTTTACCAAGTTGCAAATAGTAGAGTGGAAAATAACTCATCTAATCTTCCTAGAAATTGGCATACTAGTTCTGCCAGAGTCTGGTAGTAATGAGCCAGACAATATTTTTTTAAAGACCATATACTTGCAAGGCAAAGATAGTAAAAAGAAAAATACAAAAGTTGTATCAGAGGCCTAATTCTTTGGGGAAGTTGTTCCATCCTTGTATTTGGTTAGAATAGGACATAGAACATGTTTGAGATCCCCCCATCAGATCTCTAAGTATGTAATAATTGGTGGTAGAAGTGAAGCAAAATAAACATAATCAAGATGAAAGAACACGAAACCATTGAATGATAGGTCTCCTATCATGTCTATTTTGGATGCCTGTAATTGCATTCATCAGTTTGTTATACAAAGTACTTGGATGAAATGTTTTTAAAGCGTAAGTACTTCAGCAGGTGGTTAAGTTTTGCTTAAGTTTTGCATTTGTATTTTACTTCTATTTATACTGTGGTGAGAAAAAGACGTGTATTAGCATATCTGTATGGGGAATAGGTTTAATTAAATTGTAATGAAGAAGCAGGTTGAATATCAGAGCGGCTAAATCAAATGGGAATGAAATATTATAGGAACACACCCTCATTTTTTGTCAGGGTTTTTAAGTCATCTGAGAGCTTGTGGTACAATCTGAATAAAAAAACAGAACTTAGTAATTTCTGCCAAGATACTCTCAGGAGGCCAATATCAGCCAGTTGTCGGGAAAGCTTGAGAAAATGTAACTTGCATAAATTCATCATTAATTGTGTAATTCATACAGATGTTTCTCATTGATCAATTTGGACTTCCAGTATACAGTCTTTTGCATTCACTTGATGATCAGTTCTTTCATCACTGCTATGTTGCAGAATTGATTTTCAACTCTCAGTACATGTGTAGAGTATAGCGTGTAGATCTCTTGATGTAGGTAATTACATTCCTTATGATGTCTAATTATTTTTTATGATTGCATGCAAGGTGACTGGAATTGGATATACAAAGTTTCAGATGACTTTGGCTGTCTCACTTGGGAACATCAGTGATTCTGTGTTTCAATGAACTTCTGAGAACTTTCTAGGTTTACAGTGTGAATGCGTTTATGTGTGGGAATATGGTGGGCTGAATATCATCAGCTAATTAAAGGAGTGACTACACAAATTCTTTTGTAAAAAGTTAAAGGACTACTGAATTGTCTGGCTTGCTGTTCTGATGACTGGAAGCCTCTGAGTTGGTCTGTTAAATGTGCAGTATAAAATGGCCCAAACGAAGTGCTGCGTGTAGACATTAGGTCATTCTCAGTTTCTGTTATGGGGAGTTAACCACGTGATCTTTTCACAAGAGGATGTAAAGTTTATTCTGTTGAACTTTAAACATGCAAAGTGATTTTAAATGTTATAGTTTATAAAGTTAATAAGATTATTCTATCTAATTAGTAATTAAATTAATTACGTAAATAGTAGTGAATGAAAGCCCACATTTTGGCTTTTAGCTATTGCAGTGAATTGTCTTATCAACTCATGTATTTACTGTCTTTGCTACAGTGTGCTAGTGGTGGCAGCAAGGGTGGTGGTAGTGGGGTTCTTTCCTTTATAGCTGATGTAACAAACAACTCATTATATTAAGCCTCATGATTAAAAAGCAAATTTTTTACTGTTGGATATGCAGTCACACTGCCAGTCTTGTAAACTGCTGTATCCTTTCAATGCACAAAGAGAGGATGGGTAGTAATAGAAGTGTTTTAATCTAAGGCTGCATATCAATTTGCTCAAAAACCTGCCACAGAAATAGTATTTTCCATTGAATTTTCATTTCCATGTTATACCTGGGACTGGCAAAAAAAAAAGTGACCAATTGCAATGAAAATGTATTTAGGCAGATTCTAGAGGCAATAAAGCTTTGCACAAAGTGAATTTTCAGTCACAGGTAGATTGAAAGGTTCAGGAAGTACTTGCATATTCATCTCATTAGGTAACAGAAATCCTATCACATGGCTTGTCTAATTTACCACGGCTTAAAGATCCTGTCTCAACTAGTCGCAGTGAATTATTTAAAAATTTAGCAGTGAGATCAGATTGGCCACTAGGAAAAAGTTTCTCACCTGCGATGAGTGCCGCGTTGGAACAGCTCATCCATGGGGGTTTGGAATCTCTGCCCTCGGAGGTTTTCGAGACGCAGTTAGACAAGGCATTGGCTGGTTCAGCCTGGTGTTGGCAGGAGCCCAGCTGTGGGCACAATGTTGGACAAGAGGACTTCCAGAGGTTCCTGCCAGCTAACATGTCAATTATTCTGATTCCAGAAAACTTTGGTAAATTATTTGAATGAAAGCATTATTTCCGATGAGAGAAAAATCTAAAATCACTGTGTATTTGTTGTAAACTGTTCACTTTAATGTACGTCTACAATAATATTAATGAGAGACACTACTGTGCATGCATGTTTGATCTGTCCATAAATTTGATAGAAAAGTAAGTGTTTAGATCTTGAAAAGCCTGATTCCTGTAATCTGGAGAAATTTGGCTAAACAGCGTACAGCTATATTGAAGTGGGAGCTGAGCATGTAAAACCTTTGCAGGATTAGGTAGGACACTGGATTGATTGTCATCCCATAAAGGAGAAAAACTATGCAAAATAATAGGGAAAGTAATTTCATTTTTACTTATCTAGCCTAATAACCAATTTTAAGTTCTAATTTACCTTTGAGTCAATGGAAATTCAATTCTAACTGATGCAAGATTCTAAGTGAATGCGTTCAGTATGGCTTGATGGGGCTGGTATCTTCAGGGTAACAATCCAACGGAAACCACCTTTCTGAAGCACTTTTGGATATTGCCAAGCTTTTGTGAATATCCCAATAGAAATTATTTGAAGGCTTCTACATTGCATTGTAATCATAACAGACCTACCTGGCAGACCAAAAAAAACTCTCTCCAAACACCTGGACAGCAATCAAAGAACACTGGTAAGCAGTTGTTCCCATGCCCTTTCCCACTCATTTACTGTTTAAAGAAAGGATGCCAGAAAATTCTTTACATATGGATTTATGTTTCAGGAGCTACAGTGAGCTCCTCCTTCAGAAAATATTGCTCCGGTTGCTTATAATCTCATCCAGGAGCCGAGGACTGAGTGGGTATGAAATCTAATTGTCTTTTCACATTAACTTATAGATCACTTGCGGATCTTTTACTTCCTGCGGCAGTTCAGTTTGAAGATGCTGAGGCACAGAGAATGTACTACTATCCCTATTGTGCAAATGAACAGCAAGGCTCCGTACTTATTTAATTTAACAGCTCTGTTTCTCAGAACCACAGAATAATTTTGGCTAGTAGAGACCTCGGGATTTGGTTCTGAGGGATTTTGGTTGTTTGGTCCAACCTCCCTGCCCCACCAGCATGGCCAGTTTTGAAGTTAGATCCAACTTCAAACTCTGCTCACTTTTCTCAGGGCATTACAAACCATTTTACATCATTGTCTTCCTTTTAACTGACGAGTAGTAAAGTATTCAAAAGGAAGACAAATAATTTTTCAATCTCATATGAGTTTGGAACAGAAGATTGACTTTTAGCTTCCCTGAAAGGTAGCTGAAGTATCGCTGTAGGTCTGAATGTGATATTACATGGCCAGGATATTACTCCAGATCTCATGTCTCCAAGTTCCATACTCCGTTATTAGGCTGTAACAAAAAAAACCTTCAGTGATCAGGACATTCAGTTTTTTAATAATAATGTAGTAAAGGTAAAAGGGGGTGTTTGCTTTTCTTTTCTTTCTTTCTTTCTTTTTTTTTTTTTTGTCTTTTTTATCTTGATCTGTGAAACTGGCTAATGTGTATAGTAAGAATGAAATTGTCACTATACATCTGTCCATTGCAAACACAACGCATTTCATGAGCTTCTTCAGCATTCTCATGTGATCTAACTGTAAAACCATTCTATTTTCCCTTTTTGTTTGATTAAACAAGAAACAAAATAATCACAATACTGAACTTGAATACAAATGGATGTCTATCTTTAAAACTTCTCTTCTCCACCCAGTTACATTTCTGAGAGATCATCTTTGTATGGAGCCTGCAAACAAGAATGAACCTCTATAAATACGCATGCCAGGATTAAAGCTAGAGGTGAGCAATAACTCTTTATTTCAGCAAGATCTTGGTTACAAATTAACTTCGGTAATGCTCAGCGGACACGGGCTTGTCCCACGTGTTGTTTCAGGAAGTGGATCCTGTTGCTGCTCTGTGGAAACATGCCGTGTCATTCCTTTAAGGTTTTTAGATCAATAGCATTGCAGAATCTGGTATAAATAAGAGAGACATGCAGAGAGAGGGAGAGCTGTGGGTAGAAGGTGAACGGGGAAACAACTGCACCACCTGATACTTGAAAATGTCTGAAATCCCAATCCTAAAAGACAATTAACATAGGTATTGGCATTCCCTGGGCCAATTTACTGAAGTTTGGGAGCAAGAGTATGTCATGTGTATAATCTTCTACACAAATCTGCTGATTCTAATCCCATTTTGTATGAAGTACTTACATACTAGGCCTATGCAACGGCACCCTCATGAAGGCAGCCAAATTGTAGCAGACTGGTAATTTCTTCTGTGAATGTAAAGGTAAATGTAAATGTATAGGTAAAATCTGTGTTTGCATTTATCTGTACAGCCACTGCCTCCCCCCACACCCCCGTGACACGTGTGTATTTGGGGGGGGAGGAACAGGTTGGGATAAGAGGAACAGTTCTCACACTTAAAATCAATGTATTTTTATGGTTCTTATTATGGACTTAAGGGATAAGAATCATCCCACACACGATGAAAACATACTGCTGAAAACATTTTGAACGTGTAAATATACAGATATATGCTACAGATTAAAGCTCTCATCTCTAAGCGTTTGGGAGTTTGCCCTTTCTACACCAGTGATCTGCCTTCAGAGGTGCTTTTCACGCAGCGGCGTGTGCGAGCGGCAGAGACAGAGGCAGCTGAGAGGCATTGAACACTCATCTCGTCATGTTGGGTGAGATACGGCTCTGCACCGCCACGCTCCGCACGGCCTCTGCCGGGTAAACGCTTGCAACAGGGCAATGCCAAGAGAATTCACCCCAGACAGCATTCTTGAACTGTAGCTTACGTGGAAATAAATGGAAATAGTCGTGGTGATGGTGCTCGCTTGTGAGTTAGTGTTTGTCAAAGGAGGTCCATAATAACTGCTATAATTAGCCAATTATAAAATTAGCATATTGAAAGAAGTAGAGAAAATGTGATGTTAATATTTAAACCCATCAGATATTCACAGTTAAATGTCCAGCTCTGCATTTTCCTGTGATAAACATCAGTAGCTTAATAGCAGCACCGTTTTTCGTTCAGTGAAAACTGTATTTCTACACGAATCTAATACTGAAGTACAAACTGGAGATTTAATTAAGCAAAAGAAGAATTATGATTAGTCTACCTTGGAGCATTTGGCCTTTAAAAATTACTAGTAACTCATCAGTGGTGGCGATAGGAAAAATAACGTGGTCAACGCAGTTTAGAGGCTTTTTGATTTTCATTTCTGCTTTAAAATAAATTTGAGATTGACGACGTCCCCAAAAAGTGACTCAGCCCCGGATGTTACTGCTGCTCCCGTTGGGCAGGTGTGCTTAGGGGAGTGCTTTTACAGCAGCTGAACTGGGTGGTGTGTTCCCATCGAAGAGTCTCACCTGTGAAACAGGAACGAGGTCGAGAGAAAAACCGCCCGTCACGGCCTGCGGTGAATGGCCAGGAGGGGGTTCTTTATGGAGCAGTGACAGGGTAGGTATGGAGACAGGGTAGAAAACGCAGGGCTTTATATTTCAATTTTGCAAAACGTCCCAGATACCCCCTTTCTCGAAACCAAACCAGTTCACTGGGACCCCCGTGCAGAATAGGGCCTAAAATGCGAAGCGGTTTCTGCCTGTAATATCACTTAAAAATCACTGTTTAATACTACACTTGTATTACACATTAACGTTGGCACCGGTAGCTCCGCACCCCCCCCCGCAACGCGCACAGAGGGGGGGTACGGGCGGCGGGGGAGGACACCCGCTTTGTCCTTACAGAGCCAAGTCGCGGCTCGCGTTTTGCCAACCCTTGGGGTCTACTCTTCGCGTTTCCAAAAAAAAAAACAAAAAGGGGGGGGGACGACCCTCTCTGAGCGGACAGAGCCCCAGGTAAACCCCCAAGCCCCCGCTTAGGCCGGGCGAGGAGCGCTTCTCCGCGGGCGCGCAGCCGGAGCGCGCATCGCCGGGCTCCCGCGGGACGGAGAGCAGGTAGAGACACTTCCCGCGGGGGCACGATTAAAGAGGGAGAAAGGGAGTTTTTCCTCTGATCTCCTTCAAAAAACCAATCGGGCCGGCCCAGCCGGGCGCCGAGTCTCCCCCCGTCCCTCCTACACCTTTTCCCCGGGCCCAATGGCCTTGTCCCTCTGGGAGATTGACTGGAGTCACATGAGCCGCACCGGGGGCAGGTAACTCAGGGGAGGGGAAGGGGAAGGGGGAAGGAAAGGAAAGGAAAAAAAAAAAAAAAAGAGAAAAAAAAAAAAAGCAGCCCAGGCTGGGCTTCTGCCATGATGTCAGAGGGAAAGAAACCCACAGCCTGCTAATTTCACCTCCCAATCAGCCCCGGGAAGAAGATCACCGGGAACAGGTAGAGATGCGAGCTTTCTCCATTTTTGTTGTGTTGTGTTTTTTTTTTTCCCCTCGAACACCCTTCCCTCCTAAATAGCTCTTTCTCTCCTCTTGATATTGTGACTCCTCGTTTGCTCCTTTCCCCTTTGATCACTTGGAGGTAGGGGGTGAGCCTTGTGGGGGTTTTTTGTTCTTTTTTTTTTGGTTTTTTTTTGTTTGTTTGTTTGTGTGTCTGTCTTTTTTTTTTTTTTCTTTTTTTTTCTTTTTTTTCTCTCTTTTTTTTGACCTCTGCTTTTGATTGTAGTTGTTTCCCCCTGTGGTCATGACGGCTTCGCACAGTGACTCTTTGGTGGTGTTGTTTGGGGCAACAGCTGGTGCATATGGGGCTAAACTGGGTTCGGATGAGAGGGAACTAATTCTCTTGGTGTGGCAAGTTGTGGATCTACCCAGCAAGAAGGTATGGCTTCGACACCCGGGCCGAGGGCGCGTTCCCCGGGCGCAGGGCGAGCAGGCTGGCCCTCCCGCTCGCCGCCTCCCCGGAGCCGTTTGTTCATTTCACAAACGCACCCAGGGGAGGGGAGGGAGCGGGGCCCCCCTGCCCGGGGGTCATTTACTCCGCCAGCTCCTTTTTCTGCCCTTTTAAGGGGAGAAGGAACTTTTTAAAGAAAGTTTGGCCGCTTCTACCCCCCCCCCGTCCCCCTTAACCGCATCTCTGGCTTCAAATCCGAGGGGCTCTGCGGGCTTTGGGAGCTGTACAACAAAAAGCTGCCCTGGGTGGGCTCCAGCCGTGCCCGCTGTGGGAGCTCTCAGGGTAACCCTTGGACCCTTTGCGGCCTGCTGCGAGAGCATTGTTTTGGTTTTTTTAACCAACGTTTGGATAACCTGTAGGAGAATATTGCCTTCCTTTCATTTTTAGGCTAATCTGAAAAGATGTTCTTTTTCATTATTATTTCCC
>JAOXNO010000063.1:27320923-27332521 GCA_028565335.1 Limnodromus scolopaceus
CCCCCCCCAAAGCCCCATCCTAACCAAGAGCTCCCTAGCGATGGAGGGCTTTTATAAAACGGCCGCGAGTCTCAATTTCACGAAGCGATTCGGGAAAGCCGCCTTAACGCGATGCGGTCTTCCCTTTCCCGCAGAGCCGGGTGCTGCCCGCACAGGGCGCCCGGTGCGTGCCGGTGGGGTCCCGGGGAGCGGAGAGCGGGGCTCTCCGGGGCGGGAGGGCGAGAAACCCAGGCGAAATGTTCCGATTTGTGAAATCCACAAATGCCTTTTTTTTTTTTTTTCCCCTCCTCGCGGCCGTTGCCGGGCCCGCACTCCCGCACCTCTCTGATTTCGCTGCAGCCTGAACGCATTGTCGGAAAGGGCCGGTGCCATCGTTCCTCACTTTTCCCCGTCGTTTCTCACGTGTTTTTAGGTAGGGACGCTGCACAAATCCCTGGTGAAAGCAGATAATTTGGACTTAAGTGACCAGTGTCGCGAAGTGAGTGGCTTAACACCAGAGGGACTGGGCAAAGCTGAGCCCCTGGACCGGGTTCTTCAACAGGTGAGATGGTGCTGGTGGGGGCAGGGGCTGGTCAGGGCAAAGCCTGGGGACGAGGTTCAATTGCTCTGGCAAAAGGAATAGACTCGAATTTTGCCGTTTGCTTTGGCATCGCCAGCAAGTTTTTGTGCTTCTTTTAAAGCTACCCCAAAAGGGACCGTGGGAACCCCACGGCTGAAATGGGAACCTCGTAATTCTGAAAGAGTTCTGTGCAATACCCGAATGCTAGAGCTGATGCTGTAGTCCTCGAAAGGTCTGGCCTTCTGATTATTTTTAATAGGTCTACTTTTATTCCAAATTTCTCGTACTCAAGCCATAAAAAAAGTAAGATGATAAGAGCACTACTCAATTTAGCAGTGCTAATTAAACTTTCAAAATTTTTGTGGTATGTTTTAATTCACTGCAATAATAGGTATTAAAAAACCTTTTCTCACTGGTTAATCTTGAAGTTAGTTCAGTTCCTCAAAACTGTATGTTCATAAAACATCAGATGAGTTTGTTGTGTATCGCTCTTGTACAGATAAGCTTAATTAGTTTAGTGGATTATAAACTGATTAGGTTTTTTTCTACGATTTCTGTTGAAAATTTCTGTTTTGGCTCACTTAATATCACACTAAGACAGTAAATCTGTAAATTTGTATGATCCTTGCATTTCAAGAGGTCCTAAGTTATCTAAACATTTTCATGCAAGTAATGTACACATATGCAGTTCCTGAAAATTTTTCATTCACTGTCTGTTCTATATCCCAAGTGTGCTTGAATGGAAAAATACAATAGTGCATTTTTGTGCAACATATAAAGCTGGCTTTCCACACCTTGTCTGAATCATTCGAAGGTGTGTTTCAGCACGAAACTTGCTCAGGCGGTAGAACAGGTTCATGTTGCTGTAACTTCTGGTGACACAGATAACTTGGCAGACTAGGTCCTACCCCTCCGATACTCAATGGTTAACGCTTCACTCGGGAGTTGAGTAGCTTTGGAAATAGGAATGTGTAACTTTTATGCGTCTTAAAATCTGTCAACATCAGCTTCAGATGGCATTTATTCTACTTGCACTGGTTTTGCTGGAGTCCAAGACCAAGAGGTGATTTAATTTGTTGGTTTCTTCTTTTTTTTTTTTTTTAAGCTTCAAAATAACCCCTGAGAAAATGTGCAGCTGCAGGTTTGATCTTGTCCCAGATCTTGCACTAAAGACATCTGGAACAGCTTAGCCTAGTATGCTCTGTTTACCTTTATAACAGACACACTTTAATTATACTCAATACTTTATGAGAGATTGTATCTTATTGCCATAAATTGCACTGTAGGTGGGTCTGCCTTAGCAAATAAAAGGAAGTACTACCTTTGTGTGTAGGTGGGCAGAGACTCTTGAAAAACAGCAATTTTTTTTCCTTTTTGTTTGGCATATCTATGCAACTAAATAATGATTTTGCTGTTAATTATTGGATGTGAGTTGTGAGGTGGCCAGTTCCATCGCAGGTCTTCTGGAACGCACTTTACCTGAGCTCAACTTCCTCGCCCTCCCTTCCGTGTGTCCTGACTCCATGAGGAGTCATCCTCCCACTTGCAATAGTGAAAAAAAGCAAAATTCCATATTCTTTAATAGTAAATCCTTCTCTGCATTTTTGAAGCCCATTAAATGTTTTAATCGCATCATGTTATTTTAAGGATGAGTCAGGTGTTTGTCAACACAGGCATTTCTTTTTTTCCCCCCTCAGTTAAGTGTTTTGATTAGCAAAAGCACAGGTGGGTGAAGTGGTTATTTGAAAAGGAGGAGGAAAAGGAAGCAGACTTGTACCTTGATTTGAGATAATGTTATAGAGCAAGTGAAATTAGCTTTCCACCCCCTGCTTGGATTGTGGTAGAAAATCTGATGATGCAGCTGAAAATTGCTCACTTGAACACACCTCTCGGTCATGCAAATGAAAGTTTCAGTGCCTGTTTCTGGCTCTGCCTTGGGTTCCCAGTCCCTACACGTAGGGGGAAGTGAGAATCGCTGAGCACAAATCCATTGTAACTTTTATCTGTGTTTCAGAGGTCTCTCCCAACCTCAACCATCCTGTGATTTGTAACTGGTACGCAGTAGATGAGCTACTGTGGGTCTGGAGTTTTTCCACTGACCACAGAAAGCCTCCTTCTGTTACTACTTAGTTAAATTTTCAGCAGCGACCGGGTCTACCAAAAGCCTGTAATCTCTGGTTAAGTCTTTACTCTGCTTGTAACAAAGCACTTCAACAAATGATGCATCCTTTCAATTTTATTTCATATTCTTAGTGGTGGTAGAACCCACATTACTCACTACTTGGGTTTGTCTTAAGAAATATGCTAAAGTAGGGTTCCCCACCGATGTATTTTTGCTGTACAAAGTGAGGTTCTGAAGCACAGTGCCCCCAAATAAGCCATCTGCTTGTTGCAGTGTATGTTTTATACGCATTGCTGCAAGTTTTTAAGTACTGTATTTGTCCAGGGTAATTAACATTTGATTCCACAGACGCTGGTGCATTTATGGGATCCAGCTATATTTTCCAATAGGCCACATGTAATGTTCTGATAGCTCTGTTTTAGGTGAGGTGGGGAGATCCCAGTAATGTACAGGTGAGGTGGGGAGATCCCAGTAATGTACAAACATTAGGGACATAGTTACCTGAAGTCATAAAATGTGTGCCCTTTGGAAGCAGGTTGCTTGATGTATTTAGTTCAAAATGGCATTAATAACTTACCTCTGTTGTTGGACTGTTGGACCAGTAACGGTGAGCTTAGAGCTGCTGCCTGAGATGTGGTGGTGTAGCTGCAGAACGAAAAGTGGAGTAGAAAAATGTGAGGATTTTGTAACAAAGTAAGGAGGAGATTTCACTGAATTTCACTGAATTTTTAGAGTTGGAAGGGACCATAGAGATCATCTAGTCCAACGATGATGGTGATGTCTTGTTCAAGTGTGGTTTTGGAACTGCTACATATATATAACTGCTGGAGCTTTATGGTTTCACAGTTTCCAAGCTTTTAAGGGCGAAAATTATTTTCAGGTTGCTCTCTGAAACCTCGCGGGAATGGAAACTTGCTTTTAAAGAGCAAAACCAAAATGAACTTTGCCTTTCTCTCAGCCCCATTACTCTGTCATCAAAAAGCCGAGATCTTCATGTGCTTCTCTGATTCTAGCCATGGGGGTTCTAAGTTAAAGATCGAATACTAAGTTGAAAGTGTTGTGGATTTCTTAATCCTTCCCATAGAGAAAACCTGGCTGAATCAGCATGACTTGCCTTTAGACATGTTGCTTTTCTTTTGCGAGGCACTATTTGCATGTCTCCCTGACAAAGGATAGGTCTTAAGAAGAGCTAATAATTTTGGAAAGCTGTCTGCAGTATTTAGCTGTAATTACCATCCTACTTTGAACGATACACATAAAAAGGGAGAGGTTCTCGTGAGAGCTGGATCTGCTTTTGGCCCTATTGGAAGCATCCAAATTTCATCTATAGATTGACATTTAAGTATTAAAAAATTGTTTGAAAGAGTGTCCTGATCTTGCTGATCTTTCATGGCGTTGTACTTTGAATCCAATACATCAGTTCAATTCATATTCTTAAACACAGAAAGACAAAGCTGGGCCTTCCCCCCCCAGCTCTCAAAAACTCTGCACAAATTGAAAATACCGCAGGGCTACCACAGGTGGATCAGCAGTTCTCTAAAGCGTGTTTGGGTGCCTATTGATCACCCAGCTGAGCTGCAGGTGCAATTTATTTTCTCACATATCAACAAATTCAGCAAGAAACAAGCTAGTTAGATGAGCGTTTGGAAACAAATGGGGTGGGGGGAGAGGTGGAAGAACCAGTGAATTCCTCTAACCTGATAAACTGGTTACAACTTTTTTTTTTTTTTCTTTTTAAGAGAAACTTGTTCTGCAGCCTCTTCTTCACAAAGTGCTAGCAGAAAGGTTTGTTGGCTTGCTTGCCAGCTGTCACACCTTCATTTTGGATAAATGATTTTATTTTTTTTTTAAATATTTTTAAAATACATCTCTGAACCTTCAGACTGCAGAAAAAAAGCCTCAAAATGCTGGGTAATTTTTTTAAAAATTAATTTTATTTCATTAGTTTCATGGTTGGTCTTCCAACTCCAGATTACTTGGTGACTGCAATACCTCAATAAAACTCCTAGAAGAGTCTGTGTTTTGGAATATTTGCTGGGTCTGAGTTCTGAGGTTGTGGAGCAGGTGTTTGGCAAACCTTTGGCAAGTGTTACTGAGCAGGCTGTTCTCTCCACAACAAACACTCGGGGTGTAGTTTCACAAGATTTGGCCTCAGCAGTGTAGCCAGCTTCTTTCCTGCCCCTGCACCGTACTTTTGCCATCGTTTTGTTGTGTCAGTAAAACTCTTTGTGAAGCTGTGCTGTAAACAGGATCACTGACATGAGCAGGTAGGGTGGGAACTTCTAAGCTGCTTTGCTGTCCAAGCTCATGTCCCGTGAAACTACACCCTTTGGTTGTATTTTCATGATCCAACATGTTTGATGGCGATACCAGCTTAAGGTATTTCTGCCCCCGCATTGTGATCTCAAGCTGCAGTTGTATGAAAACTTTTTAGTGGCACCTTTTACACAGGTAGGTGCTGCTACGTGGACCTCCCTCACCTGTGGTCTGCCAATAGAAAAGTTTTTATGTATTAAACGGGAGCGTGGCGCTGTTCTGAGTTAGAACAGTTTTGGAGCGGTTGTGTCCGGTGTACGGCAGGTGATGCAGTTTCTCTGCGGGCAGCCACAGCACCAAGGTGTGGGCACGCACTGCGGGTGACAGGAAAGGTTTAAAGACAGACTGGCCACCAAGCAGTTTGCATTGTGAACCTGTGGCCCTGGCTGGGTATCAGCAGGGAGCGATGAGGGTTTCCTGACAGACACAAGGTGGCCTTCAGGTTGTTCTCCCTTGCAGGGGAGCTGAGTGTACTTATGCAGGGCTCTTACTATATATTAGCATCTAATAACTCCCTATTTCCATTTATATACTTAGAAGAACATTGGTTAAATTATATTTAATACCCAATGTTGGAATATAGTCAGTCTTTATTGTGGGGAAGTAGGGATGTGCTAGTGCTTCCTGTAGCTGCAGGCTTTTACAGAGTGAGATATTTTTTTTTTCTTTAGCAGTGGAAATGGATGGCTAACTTGTGTTTCAGCACCCTAGTTGTAATTCTGCTCTCAATGGTATGGGCAAACTATTTTTCCCTTCACAAATTTTCTGTGCTACCCGGCTCCCACTGCGTTATGATTGAAACACAAATCTGTTCTCTCAAAACCAGAGAAGAGTTACTACCAGAAACAGTTCTTCTGTTAGATATATAATATATATGTATACATGAATATACATATGTAGACCATGTGAATGCATTTGTTATTGCTAGCATTAATCTTCTATTAGGTTTTGTGGAAAAGCAGTACCCTTAGCTTCTCTAAAGGCTGCAATACTTTCATCTGAATTCCCTGAATATTCCCACAAACCTTGCTTTGTTCCTATATTAAGGTGCATCTCACTTCGGAATGAGCAGAGAATTAGGTAAAGGAATTTGTCTAAAGCTGCATATTCTTTTCTTTGCAAGCATAAAAATGTGGTAGTCTTGGCTAGCGGGGCTACCTTCTCTTAAAATTCAAAGGGCCAGTATTCATTAGAAGTGAATAATTTGGCCCAGTGGTTTGAGAATGAGCCTGAGTAGACTTCTTGTGGCAGCGGATGCTGCTGCCTGTTCTGGTGAAGTTAACACAGTAGCATTAGATCTCTTACCGAGCCTGGAAGGATAAGCATGTATAGAAAACCAGACTTTACTATGCCCTGTCCAGAACAGCTTGAAACGCCCGTGTTTACCCAGGGTGGTGATGTGCAGGGTTTGAAAACTGTGTCACTACCACATGAGAATGTTCTCGCAGCTCAATGTGATATCTGAATACTTGAGTTTCTCTTGAAATTGTGCTTGCAGCTTTTTGTGAAGTCATTGGAAGAAAGTAAAGCATAGGGTAGAAGCCTTTTAATGCAAAGATTGCTGGATTGCGTGATCCTCAAACACTTTGAATTTCTTTCCTCTAACGTGCTGTAAGTAGCTACTGAAATGGTCACTGAAAATGTGATAATGAGCTATTGTCAGGGTTTTCAAAAGTGGCTGAGGAACAACAGATGAGGAATAAAGGATTTGTAGTCCACCGTTTTGACAGAGTTCTTACATGTTAATATGGAAGCAGCTCAGAAAGCTTTGTGTGGCTACTCTGGGTTGTCAGCAAACTCCACCATTTCCCTCTTCTCCTGGTAGCACTTTGTCTGGTTCTTGTCACAGCTTTTGAAAGGCTTGCACAATTCTTGCATCTGTGTGTTGGTTTACTAGGAGTTATTTTGTTAGGGTTTTTTTTTTTTTTTTCCTTTTTAAAAACCAAAACGCCCCTAAGTTATATGCAGAAGGTCTTGGGTAGAGAAGTGCTGCCAAAGGAGGGCATCAGCTCTGTCAACGTGTTGCAGCAACCCTTTGCTGAACAGTTAGGTTGGGGAGTGACGCATAGATGCTGGAACTGATATTGCTAGCAAAGCAGTGGTGTGGCCAGAACTAAAAATGCTGATTGGAGTTTAATTTTTTTCTTTAGCAGCAAAATGTCAGCCCTCTTTTATTTTATTATTTATGTGGTTCAAATTAGAACTTTTATGTCTCTAAATTAGAAACATAAACAGTAGCTCTCCCTCTTCCTCACATTCATGTCTTTGCCATCTCCTGTCTGCTCTTCATAATAGTTGCTGCTTTGTGTAAAACCTGCAGAGATATCATGGTGGTGTTTTCCTTCATGATCAATTTCTGTTAGCTACAACCTTATTTCAAGAAAAGAGAAAAATATCAATACTCTGAAAGGCAACTTCATGTGTGTGTCCTGAGAAGGTACTGAATCAGAAGTTGTGTTTGCTCTACAAACTATTTTTTTAGTGATTTGTTCTGATTAATTGTGTTGATGTTCTTTAAACTGTTCACAACTCACATGGGTGTATTTCTACACAGTAGCTCTGTTCTTGCTTCGTATATAAACAGCTGCTTTACTAATCTGTCCTTCATTCATTAAATCCACATGCTGTGAATGTAGGTGTGAGTTATAAGATAAATATTATGCAAAAGGTGTAGGGAATTGAAATTTAAATGCTTACCACACGATGAGTGACAAAACAACAATAAACCCCACCAATCCTGACTCTTCTCCCAGACTTCCATTCAAAAATACTTTAGTTTCTCTTCTCCCCTGGTACCTTCCCTTGTAGAGCTGCAGTGGGCAGAGAGGGGCAAAAAGTGTTGAAAAATGGATATTGTATTAGCACTAAAATGTTGGGAAAAAAACTTAATATAACTGTTGCTTAATCTTAAAATTCTCTTTTGCAAAAACTTGGCTCCAGTGATGATTTTGGACACCTGTTAGCTGAAAAGGAAATGTTCTATTACTAGAACTCTAGGTCAGTCTCTGAATTGTGTTATCATTCTTACTGAATTGAAATCAAAACGTAATTAGTGGTGTTTCCATTCTCTGGCTCTAATTCTAGAGAAATTTAAGCATTTGTTTTAACATTTTAATGAATTGTGTAGATGTTGGCAATGTGTGAAATTAAACATCTTTACAGAAATTATGGCGGAATCACCTTCCAGATAAGTAATTCTCTTTCAGTGAATTGCACCAAGAGTAAAGCAGAGCTATAGTGTGCAACTTGGAAAATAAAAGTGTGAAAACCACTGTGGAGGTTTACTTTGTAAGTAGATCTTTTTGTAGCTGTGTACCTGAAAGTTAATTTAGGAGTTCTTTGCAGCTGAAGAGAGACACAAACCGATGTATAACACATCAAACCTCTCGAATCAAATAACTATGGGATTGGAGGGGGATGTGTGACAACTGGGAAATGCAGAGCAGCCACTAGAATATGACTGACAGAGCTTTGGGGTTTGCTTCATCGGTTGATTACTCAAGTGTACTGGCCAAAGTTATTTCTTACAGCAGAATTAAACTGTTACAGGATGAACTTTTGCTTATTGTAAAACATGTGAAATGGCACCATGTAAACATGAAGCATGGGAGAAGAAAATTGCTGCTCTGGTGGTACGCTTAAAGAAAGAAAAGGAAATATAAATCAATCCCCTCTTCCTATAAATTCTCAGAGGCTGAGAATTAATCACAAGAAGCTGTGTGACTTACTTCATGTTCCAGGCAGCTCAAATCAAGTCTTTTCTGTTATAATGAACTCACTTTGGAAACAAGAAGCTACCTGAAAGAGGCGGTGCAGTTCTGTGGGAGGAAGCAACATCTAAATAATGTGACCATTACAGTCCTTACTCTGTACTGGGCAGGTCTGAATCTTGAAGGCTAAGTGTAGAGTCTGATCTTACTCAGTTAAGAACTGCTAAAATCTTACCAATAATAATTTCTTACTCTCATTTTTCCTTTTATCAAACACAATCAATTCCTGATGCATGGGATTGCTGCCCACGCAGCAACTGTGGCTTCAAAATTTCAGAGATTAAAGGCAAACTGATTTAGGGATCTACTTCCACTTCTCCTTTATATTTTTGTGAACGCATGTTGAACAAGAAAGCGAAAACTCCCTTTTTCTGAAGCAGACTAGAGCCAGTTTATAAAGTTATAGTTTGTTGGTTTTTTGGTGGTTTTTTTTTTTTACGCTGACATTATAAGGATTTGAGCAAGAATCATATGTATTCTTAAATAAGCAAATACACTTCATGGATCTCAAGGCTCTTATTCCATGCCTCTGCTAGTCTTACAGTATAAGTTTAAAGGAGAGGCAGGAATGTGAAAGAATCTTGGAGGAAACTGAGTTGTGGATAATAGGTATGTCTTCTTTCTTTTTATGTCTCCTCTTTTTTTACTTTCCCTGGATACTACTACAAAAACAACCTGAAAAACAAAAAAAAATAGAAAAAAAATGTTTTAATTTTGCAGATATTGGCTCTTCTCCTCCAACTGGTTAATCTTGCCCTACAAACAATGAGGTAGTGTTGAGTAAATAGAGCAGTACCGTGCATTACAGTCAATAGAGCCAGTGCTAAAGATCACATTGCTAATGAAAGTTTGTCCTTGAAAGAGAGGTAAGTGGGAGTGGGGGAGGTATAGAACACTGAGAGAGCGAGCTTGTGCTTAAATCAAGACTTTAGGAAATACCGCAGTCACGGCATTAATTAAAACCTCGAGTTTGGAAAGTATGTTCAACCTTGTCTTTTAGGCTGTAATGACTTGCTGTGTGAGCTGAGCTGATAGCAAGCAGCCTGTGAGGAGTGTGAGGCACCATTGTAATCCTGCTCAAAATGTAGGTAAAAGGTTGACAGAGTATGGATTTTTATTTATTTTTTTTTGCATTACTAATAATCAGAGTTTCCTTTTGCTTGAGGTCAGGCTCAGGAGCAATCTATGCGAATAAATGCTAAGGTGTTCTGCAAGATATGCATCTTTTTTGTAATATTTTGGGGTTGGTTTTTTTTTTGATAGCTAGTGGCCTCTTTCATACAGGTTAATTTAGAGATGAAAACTTATTTTATCTCAGTAACTGTTTCCTTATTTAGCAGTTTCCTGACACATAATATAGTAGTAAAGTAAGCTCAGAAACTGCAATTCTTTTGTTGCTGGGCTGGGGTGCTTTACCTTACACAAGGCTAACTTCAAGTAGCTTATTTGTGGAGTACTCTGCATATTTCAACACTCTCTTATTAAAACAGATTGTGCTTCTGAAGATAAAAGCTGTGACATTTAGATGGCCTGAACCCTGGTCTTGCCTTTTATGCTTAATGCATTACCTGAATTAGATGCTGTGGGTACTATAGCTGGAAAGCATGCAAATAATCTGGTGTTACAAGCTTCCATCTAAGAAATAATTAATCAAAAATGGTCATAAAATGCTCAAGTGGCATGGCTTGGACAGATCTTTGTCTTGGCAGAAGGTTAGATTTTTGCATTCTTTCCTAGGAAGAATTAAAACTTTTAGTTAGCGATTGTTTACTTTGTCGCAGAAAGACCCAGGCCCTACTGAAATGAGCCAAAGAAAGAACTAAAGCGGAAGTTTTACCTCTAGGAGAGTTTATCATGGTACCGAGTCCCGATGGTCTGTTTTCTGTGCTCTACAAACTGTCACTGGACAGACAGAGCATGACGACTGTTGCTCTGTTTCTGTATTTCATATTCTACCTGTTGCTGAACTTTACTAAACAAACCTATGCTCATGCAGAAAATTGGCTGTAGGCTACCCTCACCTAAGCTTAGTGTCCAGTCCCTCTATGTAGTTCTGAAGGAGTATGATGAATTTTAAAGTACTTTTCTACGTTTTGTTGAATGGAAGGATGTGATAAACTCAAAGAGTACCTTCCACTTTTCTTCCTAGAACTCTTGCAGTCGTCATAAGAGGTATGAAGGCTGTGTGCCTTCCTGACTTGAGAACTCTGTGGTGACCTGTGTGATGACAATGAGGAGGAGGACAGGGTGGTATTACTTCCTGGAACTTTAGCTTCCCAACAAAGTAAAAGATATAAGTGGATATCTTAAATAGCTTTAAAAATATAATTCTGGCTTTTTAACTACTTCTTCTTTTGAAGATTTTTGGTATTTGGAATTTTATGGCTGAAGCCCAAGCATAGGATACTTGAGACCTTAACTCTGTTACCTTTGTTAGCTCATGCCATGGGTGGAAAAGAGTTAGTTTCCTTCTATGAGAAAGGCAACAGTATGAGTTCATGTCTACACAGACACCCAGTGTAGATGGAACTGTTTTGGAACAGCAGCAGGATGTGTGGTACCTGGTTTGCTGGTGTTGGACTTCTATCCAGGAGAGAATATGAAATGACAACAGGATTAGCAGGTAGTAAGAAGCAACATAATATACTTGAGGAGAAGACAGTGCTTGAAGCTCAGTGCCACATCCTGCATCTCCTTGACACTTTAGGAGAGCAAACCTGCTCATAGAATCATAGAATGGTTAGAGTTGGAAGAGACCTTAAAGATCATCGAGTTCCAACCCCCCTGCCCTGGGCAGGGACACCTCCCACCAGACCAGGTTGCTCCAAGCC
>JAOXNO010000063.1:27338019-27371151 GCA_028565335.1 Limnodromus scolopaceus
ATCGGTGAAGCAGGAGGCTGCATGCGTTTGCTGCTTCCCTCAAATTGTGTCTGTTGGATTTTTTTCTTCTATCTGATCAAAATCACTCCCTAATTGCACTTTTTTTTATATATATAGGCTCTTGTGCATTTTCAGAAGCCCAGGGTACAAAGTTGAAGGTTTGGGGAGCGTTTTATTACTGTTCATCAGTAAGGCTCTGCTTCCTTTTGGCAAGAATCCCTGTACACCTTCGGGAGGCTAATTCCTATCGCTATTTCCAATCCCTTTTTACAAATATTTGCTCTTTACTGTGCCCAGAAGTTAAAACAGAAAGTAATAATGTGCTGCATTCAGTAAGAACGTGGATTCTCCTCATGTCTCTTACTGAGGCAAGAATGTTTATTGCTGGCCTATGACAGTGGCAGCCCCCAGAATTGCATTTCTGAAGTGGTTCCTTTAGAGTCCTCTGGAATTTTCTTCTTTTTCTGGTGTTTACACATCAGCTGAGGTATTTTGAGCACTCTCAGATCTCAATTTTCTTACTTTAAATCATCCTTAAGCAATGACCTGCTTTATAGCCTCATGTTCTTCAAGACTTCAACTTGGGGTAGGAACAAAACCTGGGCTGCTTCAGTGAGTTTTGGTAGTGTGCAAAGAATTGCATTGTAAAGGCCTTTTGGGCATTATTTCACTCCTCTTAGAAGTTTCAAATGTCTTCTGTTTGATATTAAATAACTCCATTATATATATATCTGTGTATCTATCTGCAAATCAAGCAACTTGCACAAGATGCTGATGTAAGAGCCTTCCCTTACCCAACTTTGCACCTCCATTCTCTGTCTTGATATGCAGAAGCCGCTACTACGGCATTTAATGGTAGTGGAACACTGGTCACCTGTCCAAGCCTAGAAAAGGGCCTGAATTGGGTTTGGGCATTTATTTTGTAATAAAGCCTGGGTACTCGTGTCTCTGCTCCTACTAAATCAGGTTCAATACGTGGTTTCTCCCTCACGGAGCCTTGCCTTTGAGACACGGATGCTGCAACATTGGTTCACATGGTGAATGCTGTGTAGCTGGGGGATGGGTTCATTAGGACACCACCTTTCCTGAGCAGAGATTGTAACTACGTGAAGTGTCACATGTGTTGATGAGAAAACAACCCAACCCTCTTTTCCCCCCAGACACAGGTTAAAAGACAGCATAAAGATATTGTCTGAGTTTCAAGTCAACTTGTAATTTGCTTTTGGGGGTGGTTGTTTTGGAGTTACAAGCTATTGCTGAAAGTAGTGGGTGGCTACCGTATCATGATGTTAATTATTGCCTTGTTTGTGAGGTGATGCTTTCCTGGGAGGGAGTAGCATCAAGAGAGAAGCCCAGAATAATTATATTTTTCCCCTTGAAAGTTAGTTAACAAGCTGCTATTTACCGATTTGATACACGTAGTTACTATAATGCAATAGTTGGCTATTATGAGCAACGAATTTAGCGCTGGTATGAGGTAATAAAAGGCTGGAAACTGTTGTGTAAGTATGGAAAAGAATGTCGAACAAGATGGATAGAACCCTTTCCTCTTGAGAATTAACATATTGGAGGTAGTCCATCTGACAGGCAGGGAATGATTGTATCTAGTGTTTGTAACGCTCTATCAAGAACTAGTCTCTCTACCAAGAACTTTGGCCTCAATCCGACTTGTTTATAATTTCACTTTTGAAGGTACTAGACCACAACTATTTTGGCTTTTCTTAGCATATAACTCTTGAAACATTAGTCAGTCCTGATAGGTAGCTTTTTTCTTTTTGAAGTTCAAATAAAAAAAAAAAAAAATTAAGGACATAACTGAAGTCAAAGATGCCTTAGGTGAAGAAAGGCTATTGCAAAATCAGTATTGTGATTGATCTTGAAAGGTTTTTGTTTTTTACTTTCAAATATTTTATCACTTTTATTGTAAGTAGTTCAGATTTTGAATATTATCATTATAATGCCATAATTCACAATAATAATTCTGCAGTATTGACCTATCTGTACTTTTTGCCATACTTTATTTTCTCTTCTGCAAATGCACATAGTTTCTTTGCCTGCCTTTATCAGGAGCCCACATATGTTCTCCTTCGTGTTGTTTTTTCAAAAGCTATTACAAAAAAAAGTTTTGTAATAATGGTAATTTCTCATTTTATGGAGTTATCTGTACAATGAAGTTTGTAACTTTATTTTTCAGTTTAGTCAGCTGGTATCCAGTGATTTGAAAGTACTTGGAAGGAGCTCTTACACACTCTGCAGTGATGGCCAGTTACTCATCCGACAAGTCCTCCACCCAGAAACATCTAAGAAGGTATGAGGTCAGAACCAATGCAGAAGGGCAGTACTGTGTTTTAAGGACGTCAAAGAAAATGGCTTATGTGAGTTTGAGATGAGCAACTCAATTCAACCTTGGGAACTATAATGTTCCAAGAATATTTCAGATGGTCCCCCTCCAGTCTCAGCCCTGAGTAGCAGAGAAGTATTTCTTGGAATTTGCTCTTGTAAATCAGCTATAGCACTTGAGGACTCCCAGATGAGCGTAAAAGAGAGGAAAATTAGGAAAGACAGGATGGAGACAGGAACAATACAAGTCCTTGGAACTAACTCTGTGTCTCAAGAAATGAAAGCAAAGGTGCAAGTCTAACCTCAGCAGAGGTGATGGAGAACTATTGCTTTGTTTAGGCTGGAGTTAAACCACAGGTTCCATGGAAAGCCACGGGTTTCTACCAAGATGTGAAATTGGTAGGAGCCATGTGTCCATGTCCTATAGAGAGTAAACACACAGGCTGTGACCTGCCCTGGAGAGTGCCAGTGGTTTCCCGTCTGCATTTATTCAGGGGAAGTAGAGCTACAGCTTATTGGCTGCTCCCACATGAAGCAGGAGTTTCTCCTCCAGGTTCCTGCAAGGACTTAAGATTCTGCTCCCTGTGCAAGACAGCTGTCCCTGCCTTTGGTGGTGGCTCTGGAATTGGCTCGCTGGGCAGGGTCTGCAGCACCCCACAGGAATGGGAGCTGCTGGCATGGAAGAAGCTGACTGATCTGTTGTATTTTTGTTTCTCTATATAAGGGTATTGGCTCATGCTGAGTTTCTACAAATATTCGTTTGGCATTTGTGTTACATTAAAACATAACACTCTGGCTTTTTATGAAAAGAGCATGTTTGTGTAGGGATGAAGCAAGTAGGGAAACAGGAATGATATTTAACATTCAGACATGATAGTACTTCTTCCTTCTTTCTTTTTTTTCCCACTCCATGCCATCCTGCAGTATGGATTGTGGGTAATTCTTTGTGCTGCCATCTTGAAACAAATGGACTAAAACAAAACAAATGCTGTAATGTTGTGGACAAAGTGATTGTCCATATCAGATCAGGTGTTGAGTCTCTTAATACTGCATTTCTTTCTCTTTGCTTGGTTTTTTTATTAAATACTTTTTTTCAGTTGTGAAAGTTTATTTCTTCCTGCACATTAAATGTTAGTAAGACTCAGACCTTAGCTCTTGCAGTTCCTAGCATTCTAGGAAGCATTACCTTGTGACTTTCCTCAATTCTTTATTTACAAAGATGGGTACTGTTTGGCTAGACCAAAGTCAAACTGTTATATAGTAAAACAGTTGGAGAATATGAGAGAGAAAACAGTGAATTAGACCAGAATTATTTTTTTTATTCCTTGGAAAAATAAGCTCATGTCTGAATGAAGGGCTGCTTAAACATTTGTTTAATTATGTTATACAATTCAAGTTCTTATCCAATGCACAACAGTAATGAATAAGTGTCTTTGAGTTGCTGGAAGGTATTTTGTACACTGTAACAATATTTATTTAAACTTTGTTATCATGTTTTGGTACAATATTGCTTTTCAGTATAGCCACAAAAGAGAAAATACAGTATCCTAAACGGAAGTATTTATAAACCAGCAAAACCTAGAATTTTTTTTAATTTTTTTTTTCCCCCCACTCCTCAGCTGTCTTGTCAGGCTGTTTTGCACAGGTCTGCCTCTCGGAAGCTATTTGGGTTTGCTCATCTAGAGATCTATTTCTGTAAGGCTGTGGAATTTGAACTGTGTTACAAAGGAACTAGACTGGTCTATTATAGACAAGCTGATGACATGAAACTATGTGATTGTTGTGAGGCTGCCTCGTTCAGTCCAAAAATGTTAATTGGAATTTAAAGGCATGTTGTGTACAAAACAAACTTTTTGTCTTCTTGTAGAACTTCCTGCTGTCAGACTGCTTCTATTCCTTTTATGATCTGCGCAAAGAATTTCACACTTGCTACCCTAGTTCAGCCCCCGTGAAAGATCAGACCATCAAGACTATGGCAGAATGTATCCTTTGGCTGCAGCTTTTACACCAGAATCAACTACGCTTCTTTAGGTTTTACATGTGTCATAGTTACAGGTTTTGTTCTTCTAAACTAAGATGTGGGTTTTAAAAACTCACAGGTAAAATAGAAGGAACGTTTGCTAAAGTGTGTACTGGAGAGCGGAGCTCTGCTTGTAATACTGGGCTCTTTTTCCCCAATTTGAGTCTAACAACTTTGGACAGTGTTCAGTAAATCCACTAAAGAAAAACACCACTTGTATTGATACTTGATCTTGAAGAAAAGGCTTAGCTGTCAGTGGGCCCTTTCAGCACCAGCTGGCCTGCAAGCTTCTGCTGTTTGCAGCTGGTAATAGTCCTCTTCTGTGATCCTGACTGAATTGAGTTTAAAACAAAAAATAATTTAAAAAACAAAGCAACCCAAAAAACCCGCCCAAACCCAACACCCTACGTCTAAATTTTAGGATTGTTGTGGCCTAGCTGAATGTGGTTAAAGTTCAGTTATGTTTGAAGTGAGAGGAACTTACTCTCTTTTGGTTTGCTTTTTTTTTTAACCTGTTAACACTGAAATGATGTAAGCTATCAATAGTTTTCAGACTGTTGACCGTTAAAGTGAATATTAACCAGTTTATGAGCACAGTAACAAATGTCTAATGGTCACGTGTCCCTGCTAAGACCAGTAAATTTGATTACCAGTTCTGTGGTAATATCAGAAAAGCCTTATGACTTGTTTATAAACGATTGTGCAAGCCTGTTATTTTCTATAATTGTCTGTTTAGATCTAGGCTTAGGGACAGATGAAACAGAGGAGGACTTTGGTGTGTGGCAGGTGAAAACCATGGTGGCTATCATTTTCAGCATGCTCTCTGAAAGCTGTAGTAAGTGAACTATTCATACAGAATGCCAAAATCTGTCTTTTCTGTAAGAACTGGCAGTGGGACTGTCATTCTTAAATAGTCTCTGACCTTGGTTATATTTAAACTTCCTGTTTTGTTGCAGATCACATATTTACCGAGCCTGAAACTGTGAAGTACAAGTACGAAACAGGTCCCTGGTAAGCGCCCTTGTCACGATTGTTTGCAACCAAAGATGGGTCTTGTCTAGAGCAGGGAGAGCCTGGGAATGTTTCCCCGTGGTCACTGTGGAAGTAGGTTGGTTCCCGAAAACAGTGACCGTGTGTTCAATGGTCAGGTGTGGACAGACCGTAGCTGGTGTGTTGAACGCTGTACTTTAGTCCGTATCTTTAAAGTCACTGAAAGTTAAGCGCTCTTTGTTCTCTAGCTTCTGTTTTGCGTGGCAGCGAGGCTGACTTATCTTACCCAGTGGTGAAGAAATATTTGTGAACTTTCCCTAAGTCAACAGGGGTAATGGCTAGTGCACCCCGTACGCGGCTGAGCTACGCGGTGCTCCTGGAGCGTGGTCTAATACGCTACGTTGCCTGTGGACTGCAGGGAGAGAAGAAACAGAATTGTTCTTTGTTTTCAAACACATTGCAGTAACTGGAGAGTGAAACATCTTAAGCCTAATTAACATATTGATATTTTTGGACTGCCTAGTAACCGTCTACGTTGGATTGTTCAATCTTCCAAATAAAATGAAGCCAGTTCCTTATTGCCTCACTGTGAGCCACTCTTCCTATTTATTATTTTTAAGGAACTGCAGTGTGGTGACAACATAGTGCATCTTGGGTGTTGTGTATATAAGAAGATTATTCCAGTTACCTTTCCATTCTTTATTGAAAGGAATAATGGAATTAGAAGGGTCCTAACAGCAAGTGTACTCCTCATTAACAAGCCAAATTAATTGCAAACTGAAATTTGGTAGGATAAGGGAAAACCTATATTAAAGCTTACTTTGACTGCGTGGTTTTTTTTTCTTTCTGTGCAGTAGTAAATCTGAAACAGTCGACAGTGAGACAGTAATACGTGCCAGAGGTTTGCCATGGCAGTCTTCAGACCAAGACATTGCTCGATTTTTCAAAGGACTCAACATTGCTAAGTAAGATAACAAGAATTTGTCTTGCTTTGTCATTTTGTCTTTAATGGCAAGTTATTTTAATATTTGTTTAACACACATCCCCATGCTCCCCACTGGAGTCCTCCCTTCTACTGTCTTTCCCCACACTTGCTCCTTCCCACCCCCTGGTCGTGAGAATTGACCAGCTTTACCAGCTGTAGGCACGCGAGAAAGAGCAAAGTGTGTGAAGAAGAAAAGAGACTTATCAATTAAAAACTAACATATGCTCATTTATTGCTGGTACCTAAAGGGAGAAATCCTACTGCATTAATCAAGGCAAAGTTCAAGATATAACAGAAGCTTTCATTTTCTGCCAGCTCTTTAGCATTCTGTGATCGCTCCTGAACAGACCAGGTTCAGCAAACTCCGAGTGCTGTTTGGAAAAAAAAATTCACATGACTGCTGTGTGCACACCTCTGTGTATATCTGTATATACAGATACATATACATATAGAGAGAGAGTGAGTAATTTAGCATACCTGCCACTTAATATATATTCCAAATTCTCAGCAGTGAGAAAATATAATTGTTTACTTAGAGGTATGAGAAAATTCAAATCTGTGTTTCTGAGATGATAGGAAGGGCTTGGAAATTTATATCTGCATGGAAGTTGAGAAAGTGGTGAGCAGCACCAGATCTAAGATCTCACTGGAGCGGATTCTGCAGTATTACTGTGTTACATTAAAAATGAAAATTAATTATGGATATTAGCAATTTCTTTTTCAGTCTGTAAACTCTGTGTTACAAAGTCTGATTTTTCTACTATTCTTATGCAATTGTTAAATGTATTAAAGATTCAAACTAAGTTTATTTTTGTTGGTTTTGTCTTCCAGAGGTGGTGTGGCTCTTTGTCTGAATGCTCAAGGAAGAAGAAATGGGGAGGCATTAGTTCGGTTTGTCAATTCCGAGCAGAGAGATCTCGCACTGGAAAGACATAAGCATCACATGGGTAGCAGATACATTGAGGTAAAAAGTAGTGACTTCAAACAAATCTTTGGAGACCAACCTGAATATTTTAGACTACAGTTGTAAATGAGAACAAACCACGCTTCTGTTTTGCTCAAAGTAGCAAAATGCAATTCTCTCACACGGGGCAGGGTGAGTGTGTTTTAGAGCTGAACGTTGTAATTTTCATGTGTGGTCTCTTTCTTTTTTTTTTTTTCTTTTTAAGGTTTACAAAGCAACTGGGGAAGAATTTTTAAAAATTGCAGGAGGTAAGTGATGCTGGAGTTCAGTGTAATTACTTAAGTTCAGAGGAGTATTGTTCTAGTTCTGATTTTTTTTCTTTTTTTTTTTCCTTCCACCCCCTTGACTGAGGACACAAACGGACAATGAAGTAGCTTTTCCTGTTTTGCCTTCCAAGAATACTTGACCCTGTCAAGTTCTGTTTTCATGTGGTTGAATTTGAGCTGTGAGCATTTGGGCTGTGATGTTCACAGACAGGTCTTGCTGTTGGGGAGGAAGACGAGCCCTTGCAGTGGCAGTGTCTGTGTACCTTGTATAAATTCCCACTAATCTCATCTTTGTTCCAATTTCATTAAAACATGAAACACTTTCAGGGTAAGGGAATTTCACTTCAAAATAGATTACTGGGAGTTAGTGGTGTCTCAGGTCTTCTGTGGGTTTTGTTGCTGGCTGCTTACCCTCCTATATTGCTCCTTCGTGCTTTGCTGCTCTTGTGTCCTATGGAATTGACTCCCCAGCACAGCCATACGTTGTTGGCTCCTACAACATATGTTGTTCTCCTCCCACCAGGCACCTCCAATGAAGTGGCCCAGTTCTTATCTAAGGAGAATCAAGTTATCATCCGGATGAGAGGCCTTCCTTTCACTGCTACTCAAGAGGATGTCTTGGGGTTCCTGGGGCCAGAGTGCCCGGTCACAGGAGGGAAAGAGGGACTTCTCTTTGTCAAGTACCCAGACGGCAGGCCTACGGGAGATGCATTTGTGTTGTTTTCCTGTGAAGAATACGCACAGAATGCACTTAAAAAGCACAAAGAAATACTGGGAAAGCGTTACATTGAACTCTTCAGGAGCACAGCAGCGGAAGTCCAACAGGTTGTAACTACTGGCTGTGAGACTCCAACCTTAACAGTTAAAATGTTTCTTCTAAAACTTGCACGCAGTTATGTTGTACACAACCATGAAAGTTACTTTATTAAAGTGCAGGTCTAGAAAGGGCAATATGTGCTTCCTGATTGCCATGGAAAATTGCGCAGTATTGGTTTTTGCCTTTTTTACTGCCAGTTTTGGTTTTTTGACATCCCTTAGGTTGTAAAGTAAAAATCACTGGATGTTTCCCTTCTACTTAAAGGTTGACTGATATCACAAAAATAATTCTAAAAATATACTAGATTGACAGTGTCGATGTAGTGCTTCTTGAAAAGCTGCAGCATTGTCTTTGAATTCTGGTCTCCCTGTACAGAATTTCTAACGTTAAATCCAAATCTGGATGCATTAAAACAGCTTTTCCTACAACTGCTTTGTTGGAAACTAAGAGTTACCAGGATGTGTCTGACTTATGGTGAAAGGAAGTGAAATATTTGTTTTCCTGAGGTAATATATTTCACTTTTTCCCTATCCTTCACCAGTTCTTAAACTGGTAAAATCATTATTTTGGCTCCAGCAACTTGAGCTGGTGAAAATCATCACCCATTGCATTTTTCTGCCTGACACAGAATATTTCTAGATTGATAATGTCAAAGGGAACCATTATGAGATGTGGTCTGGTCTTTGCATAACCACTTAATGCAGTTACTATTTTGACCTACGTGATACAAGAAGCCTTTTCTGTAGAAGGGTTGGGGCAAGGGAAAGAATATCCACACTTGTAAACCTGCCATTTACCCCCCTGATATCAGATTCTTGACTTCCCTAATCTCCATATGCGTATCGTACCATATGAAATAGCATGGTAAGATTTTTTTTTTCTTTTTTCTCCTGCTCAAAGAGAATGAGGCTAAATCCTGTAAGGAACAAAAATACTCAGCCACAGTGACCAAGTCTTTGCTCTCACTTTTGTTAGGGAGACCTGGATAAAACTTACATTCTACCAATATCTCATTACTACTTCTTCTATGACAGCTGCCTAGGGTGACACACTAATTTTTTTTTTTGCTGCTTGAGCAAGAGATGATTTTTTTATTTTATTTTATTGTTTTTTTAGGGAATTACAGGGTGCTTGTTTGAGTATTTATGAGAGGTAAAGCCAGCTCTCATCTCCTTAGTGTTAATGCAAAGTAATCGCAATATTCTTTACACAGCTGAGGGAGATTTCTGTCCTGAAATGTGCGACAAGTAGGTTCTTGAAGAAAGGATTCTGTTGAGACAGCCTCCCTAGGCTGAATCATTATTGACAAAACTAAAGCTTTGTAACCTCTTTTTGGTACCTCTTTCAGTGGAATGTGTTTCTTTATTTCCAATAATCATTGCTAAAGATGTTGTTCAGCAGTAGGCCCCGACAGCAAGTTATGTTCTTTTGCCATTTGAGAGCGAGTCAAGAGAAAATAAAATGTTGAGACCAAGATCTCCTGTAGTGCTTATCCTTTTTTCTTTTTTTTTTAATTATTTTTTTCTTCCCAGAAACCCTGTACTTGGAGATGAGGACTTGTTAAAAAAATTAGTACCCTCACTTAACCAATCGGGTTTTATGAATTAATTAGAGCTACTGTTTTTACTTATTAGTTATTTCAGGTCTCAGTTCTTTTAAAATAACTGTTTTTAATTTACCCTAATGTAAGAAAGAAGTGTATGTGACAATACTGGTTTATTAGCACAAATCTGATTTTCAGATGTTCGTTGTTGGGATATTCTAAAATGAACTGTAATCGGCTTTTAACTTTTTTATAATGAGATTAGAAAGATCTGTTATTAGGGTCAGGCAAATTAGATTTGTTAGACATCCCCTCTCCCCTTCTGAGTTTTAAACTTTCAAGTGCCCAACAGTAAACTATTCACAATAATTTGGTTTAAGAAGGTTTAGGTTGTTTTTCTCTGATGCTGGGAGTGGATTTATTAAAATGTGTGAAATTTAGTATTGTGGGAATTGGTTTGTGCTCAGCCAGATGATGTGTAAATCTCTGTCAATGTGCTTTTTTGCCAACAGGTACTTAATCGATATATGTCAACACCTCTTATTCCCACTCTTCCCACTCCCATCATTCCCGTCATACCCCCGCCGTACACCATTGCCACGGGTAGCATACGTGACTGTGTCCGGCTCAGAGGCCTTCCTTACACTGCTGGCATTGATGACATCCTGGAATTTATGGGAGATGCCACAGCTGATATCAAGCCCCATGGAGTTCACATGGTCCTTAATCAACAGGTAACAGCATGGTGCTGCATGGGAGGGCTCACTTTCTGGTTATTGAGGAGCATTAGAAGTCAGGGTAGCTTACCTGTTCCTGGCTGGGCTTTAGGTCTCCCATAACCTGGAGAAAACACTATGTTCTGTTTGCCTGTCTTTTTGTTCCTCCCCTTTTACATACACGCTTGTTTTTCTTTCTATATATGTATGCATGAGACTGGGGAGGATGAAGCTTGTTCTTCTAATGACAGCTTTCTCCTGGAGGCTCTCTTAAATAGTCCCTTGTGTTTCATCAAGTGCTGGAAATACACAAGACAGAAATGTCTTGCGTTAGGTGGCGTGGCCGCTCTGTCAGCTCCAGGGTTTCTGCTCAGTCGTAGCTGTGGTGTTTGAGTGGTATTTGTGGGAAAAATAGGTTTTTCCGCACTAACTTGATTCCACACAACTTCTAACTTGATTAGAGACTTCTCAGGCTTTAAAGGAAGTTGATAATTAAAAATTGTTTTGGGTATATTTTAATGACATACTCACAGGGATTTTTTTCCTTGCTGTCTTGTGTTAAAAAATAAACTATATCGGCCACAGAAATATCATGGTATTAAAGAAAACAAATGAGAGCTCTACTATATTTGTTCTGCTTTTTTGTAGAAATTTTTAATATTTTATACATGCAGCAATGTCTGTCAGGTTGCAGAAAATCCGACCTGGAAATCGATTTCTGAATTAGCTATGGACTTTACTAAAGCATGTCTGGAGCTTTACACTGTTGTGCTATTACCCAAAAAGTAGCTACAAGGGAAGGCAAAGCCAGACTCTTCCTAGAGCTTCACAGGAGAAGAATAAGAGACAATGTTAATAAACTGCATCAAGGAAAATTCCAATTGGGTTAAAAGAAGGGGGAAAAAGAAACCACAATGATAAACTGGTTAAGCACTGGAACAGGATCCCAGAGATGCCGTGGAATCTCCACCCCTGGAGACGCTTGCATTTCAAGCAGAGGCGGCCTTGAGCAGCCTGAGGTAACTCCAAAGTTCGCCCTGCTTTGAACAGCATTTGGATTAGAGGCCTCCAAACTTTGTTTCCATGCTAAATTATTCTCTATTTCTTCCTGCAGAAGACGGAAGTAGGTTGTGTTAACTGGGTGCTGGTTGCCTTTCTGCTCCTAAAAATAATTGCTATTAGTCATTGATGCCAGATGAGGAGGAACGATACAGACTTTCAGTGGATATATCTTGGTGCTTTCTGCATTTCTCTGTGCTCCGAGTGCTTTAAGAACAGATTGACTTATGATTATTTATGCCCCCCTTCCCCTAGGGACGACCGTCAGGTGATGCTTTTATCCAAATGAAATCTGCTGACAAAGCCTTTATGGTGGCTCAAAAATGTCACAAAAAAATGATGAAGGACCGTTATGTGGAAGTATTCCAGTGTTCAGGAGAGGAGATGAACTTTGTTTTAATGGGTGGCACTTTAAATCGTAGTGGCTTATCCCCACCGCCATGTAAGTTACCATGTAAGTCTCCAATTCTTCCGCTCTCTGCTGCTAAAGGCTGATGTGTGGTAGGTGCTGAAGCTTTGTGGCCTTTCACCTTTTGACTTGGGTTTTGCCATAATCAGTAATCATCTATCTGGATACGTGCTGAGATCGGAATGGTTCCCTTGGGGCAATAACGGGGTTGATCAGAGGCGGTTTTATTGTATTTCTCGGTGGTGAATAGAGGGCAGCGAGGCCTCGCCAGTGAAATTGTTGCACACTTTGCTTTTTATGGGTGGACTGTTCTTCTGAGCTCTGCGGTAGACTTGCCTGTAGTGAAATCTATTTGGAATTAGAGGGATTTTTAAAAGGGGGAGAAATTCTGTATCCTAGCTGCCAATGAGTGCTCTTGCTATCTTGCCTTAGAGCATTTAGAAGGTACTCTATGGGCTTATTTTTGAAGGAAGACACCCACTGGGATGATACGTTAACAGGCAATGGAATAGTAAAGTTGGATGGAATTTTTTTTGTTTATTATATTTAAGATTATAGTGAACCTTATTGTGGAACCATAATGGAACTTTACTGTTCTAATTGGTCATTACCAAATCACAAAGCAGATACCGATGTGGATTTGCAACATAGTAAAAAGCTGCCAAATATAGTATATAAAATCAATTTGACTGCACACCAGGCCAAGCTTAATGTTCCTACACAAATCAGGTATTTGTTCATCAAAATGCATCAGACTAGTGATTTAGTGGGGTATTCTTTTTTTCATTTGCTATATCCTAAAAATACTTTCTGAAGTCGCAGGGGGCCTATGCGTGAAGACTCGTCGTCAGCAGTTGTGGATGCCCCTGTGTAGCTAATATTATGGTACTTTTGTCCCCCGGAGTACAACTTCTGTTAGAGAGCGTGTTGGTGTGCACGCCAGCTTTCTCTATGCACATGGCTTTATGCTTTCTTTGAATAACTCAGAAGTTCTCTACTTTCCATTTGCATATGGACAAGGCTGTTCAGCTCTAGGAGCTGTGAATTCTTAGGAATTGCTCATTTCCAGTGCCCCAGTTGTCATTCCTGGTGATGTAGCAGGGGATTCCAGGGGAGAGGCTAGAGAGCACCCTTTGCACAAGTGTTCATTAATCATGCCTGGATTGTATTAATCACATTGGGATGAATAATTCCTTTCCTATAGCAGGGATCTCCGTTCTGATTGGGTTTTTTTGTTGCTGTGTCCTGGTTTGGTTTTAGGTCTTTCTCCACCAGCTTATGCTGCTTTCCAAACAGCAGCTGTGATCCCAGCAGAAGCAGCGCTTTACCAGCCACAAGCCCTCTTGCCAACCACCAGGGCTCCCCAGGCCTCCGCGGCTGCTCCTCCAACTGTTACCTACTACCCAGCTCAGGCTGCTCAGCTTTATATGAATTACACAGCGTACTATCCCAGGTATACCTCGAGGCTCAGCTGTTTCTCTTGATGTTTCAACGCAGTGGAGCGGGCACCTGTGTGGTCACCCGTGAACTGCTCTTAAATTTGTACTTCTGTAGATAATCCTGGGAACTTGATGTTCACCAGCAGATGGTAGCCATTTTAACCGATTCTCTGTGGCCATCTAATGAAGTTTGGCTTCTCTGTAGGTTCTGTTTGAATCTCATGATAATGTTGGTCTAATATTTAACAGTGTTTTTGGCAGCGGGGCAATGTCATCAAGGTGGGTCTGTTTCTTGGCTGAGTGAGAACCTCTGTCAATACATGCCTCTACCCTCATCCCTTAGTTTGTTCTTGAACTTACAATACTGTTTCCACACTGAAAGACTCGTCATGGGTGTGTACTACGTTTCATTTCTCATATCGGTGAGACTAAAGAACACTTCATATGTGTAAGCAAAGCAGAAGATCTCCACCTTTTCCCTTTCCTCAGATGGTATCAATGTGGCTCACTGAAGTCTGGTACTTGGGTCCATAGGGCAATGGCTTGTTCACTGATAGTTCCTAGGCTTGTGACACTCACTAGCCTGAGTATCTAGTAAATTGCTAGACAGGCCCTGACCAGAGATGCTACTTTACTTCTTTACTTACTCTTCTGTGGCTCAGAAGTACCAGATCTGGGCTCTTGCCCGCTTTTCAAACTTTGGTTTCCTCCGCCCCGCCACTTTTTTTTTTTTGATTTATTAATGATCTTAGAACAAATCGTCTGCAGCTACTATCTTTCTCTTCCCCTGTGAAATAGCAAATGCCACTCTTTATGTCTTCAAGTACAAATGTTAGCTGTTTTCCTTTCCCTCCCTTCTCTAAAAATAAATTATCGGATCCTGAAGAGAAATGAAGTCGGTCCACGGAGCAGTCCACATCAGGGCTGCTTGGTTCTATGTGGGTTTTGGGCTTGTTCTCCAATGTAAATTTTCAGTTTCACCTTTGCCTATTCAGAATACTAAATGCAGTTAGTGGTTTTCATAACAACTTTGCCCCTATTTCTTTTTCAGCCCCCCAGTATCCCCTACCACGGTGGGGTATATTGCAGCTCCTCCAGGAGCTGTAGCTGCTGCTGCTGCCACTGCCACCCACACTCCGATTCTGCCCCAGCCTGGAGCATTAGTCCGTATGCAGGGCTTGCCATATAACACCGGAATGAAGGAGATACTCAGTTTCTTCCAGGGCTACCAGGTTAGTATGCAGTCCCTCTCCTTGATCCTCTGTTTGGGCCTTCGAGTAATCATCAGTGGGGATCAAACTGAGCGAGTGAGCGCTTTTGGGAAACGCTGAACAACTGTGCAAGCTCAGTGTTGTGTATTTAACTGGCAGACCCAAGTGTAATATACAGTTTGCCTTATCCCTTATATAATAAACAAACCCTAATTTGAAAGCAGTGATTTAGCATCTAGAGTTAGGGTTTGAGTTTGGAGAGGGAGAAAGCGCAGAGCCCCAGCGTGAGCGGGGCTGCAAAGGGGCTGCCAGAGGAAGGTGAGAGCTGCCAAAAGCTTTCAGTCTTGGCCACTTTTTGGTGGGAGCCCTAGGTAGGGTCAGCATTTGGCCTTCAGGCTTAAGACTTAAAGTCTGCTGAGAGCAAATTTCTAGTACAAAAGGCTGTGACCTAGGTGTGGTTACTTGCTTGCAAGAGGAGAGAGACAAGACGCCTCTCTCAGACACTCTTCCAAGAACTAATTATTTTGGTTACAGGCAGGATCGTTTTCCATTAGAACTGCATTACATTGCAACCTAAAGGAAAGCTATTTTCCAAACCATAGCAAATATTCTATATGCAATAGGTAACAGCCAGTACATACTGATTCAATGCTTGGTCAGTGAGGAAACACTTAAACTTACTTTCTCGAGCAACGTTAGAAAAAAAAGCACCATGTACAAATGGTTTTTTTCCAGCAGCACTTATTTGAACTCATGGAATGGGTCTTTCCATGTCTTCTGCCTTTCATCTCAGAGCTTATTGTATCTATATCCCTGTTTTGTCATCACATGTTTGCTAAAAGGAAAGATAATTGAATATGGTATATTCTGGTGAGTATTTAACTTCTGTGGATAACAGCACTTACACAAATACCAAATCTGCCCTTTTGATACTACTCGGAAGCCCTGGCTTAAAATCCTCTTGGTGGGTCTCAGACCACTGTTCAAGAGACATGTGTGAAAAGACGACAATTTTTGCATATTTGTTCTTCAAAATTCTCTAAATTGGATAACAGTGGTATTGTTAAAGGGTAAGACGCAAATGGATTCTTCTTAACGCATAGCAGCAGTCAATAAGAAATATTTAGGCATGGCATATTTTAATTTTTACTTTCTTTTTGTCTTCTTTGTTTTCTTTAATTTGTAGAGCCAGATATCTCCTACGTAAATGAATGTAAACTGAGAACAGATGCTGAAATAGATATATTCCAGATTTTGAGTATTTGGAAGATACAGTGCTCTACCTGTTGTGGTTCCTTTTCAAATGTTACATTTATATTTGCAAATAGTTTTGCATACTTGGTGTTTCAGTGGAAAAATTTGAAGTTTAGCTTATAAAAAGTGTGATGAATTTTGACAAACATTAAAAAGAAAATGAATGTCATTGTGGTTTAGGGTTTCTTCTTAGACAGGTATTTCCAGAGTTCAAACCAAATTCAGTTACTTGTGGCTTTCATGATTTCCAGGCAAACAGTAGTAATATTCTTCTGTTGTTTTGCCATTTATATATTACCTTTTGGGTTGTGCCTGTTTGTTTGTTTTTTGACTGGGTATTTTGGTGTATGGATAGTGGGTGTATTTTAAGTACCTTAAGTGAGGAAACCTGTTTTCTGAATTGAAATTCAGCTGGAAGTGTAAGTGCACCTTTGAAAAAAGTGACATGAACCTGTCTGGAACAGGTCAGTGACAGCGTCTAGTAGCTCTGTCCTCCACTAAATCTTCAGTTTAGTAAATCTGGACTTTGGGCCTGGTGCTGAATTTGCCCTTTTTCTTGTTTCTGCATTTGGAGCACAGCTCACAGTGTTTGTATTGCACAATGAAATGTTTCAAATGAATAGAAACTTTGCCACAAGGTGAAACGATATTCTTTTGCTGCAACCTCCTGTCATCATCAGTTACTGATATTAAATTGGTCACCTCTTTGATTTCTTTAGAAGATGTTGTCCAAATGAGATCGGGTTCAATATCTTATAAAGGAGCCAAGGAATTATTTTGAATTGTTCTTGGAATCCCGCATGTGGTAATGCTAGTTTTATACTCACTCATTCCTTTAGGGGAAAAAAGAGGTGGTGACTTACTGTATTGGGACAATATTATGTCTCTGGTGCAACAACTAATCTTTTTTTTTCTGTTTTCCTCCCCTTTCCTCTCTTCTCATATTTTTTTTTTTTTATTTTCTGCTGCTGCCCAAGGAACTATTGCACAATGCTTCTGCTCGGTTATAAAGTGAGCCCCTAATGATCGTCAGTGGTTTGGGCATGGTTTCAATCTCTGTTTAACTAATTGATGTTGGTATTCAATGGGCTTCAATGTTGGTATTCTGGGAACCAGATCAGAGATGCTGAGATTGAAGGGTGATTTTTGTCTTCATATGTCCCTGTCTGAAAGGAATAGGTTTTAAGTTCTTCCTTCATTCTCCTCTGTTTTCTTCCTTCAGTCCATGGGCACTGTATATTGCATGTATGCACATTGCTGCTTAAGCAAAAGCAACTTTTATACCAGACCTGCCTCATAAGAGATAGACTTTGCTTATCATGGGCTTCAACAAGCTGGTCTCAACATCAGTACATGCTTCTAATAATAAATAATGTGAAAATCTGCAGATCAGCTTTTTAATTTGATTTTATCAGCACTAGCCTCTTGTTTAGTGGTTCATCAGTTCAGTTTCTTCTTGTAGTTCTGCTTTCTTTCTTTATCGTTGAAAAGTCCTTCCAGTTTGCATGTGTTTAATGTATCTAACGTTAATCTTGAAAAACTTGTGCAGAATTGTAATAGTAAATCTTGGAGATGGTAATTTTCCCCATCACCTTTCTGTATAATACTGTAGTATACTGTAGTCTTCAGAAGAGCCAATATTAGTACTCTCTGATTCAGCACATAATTCATGTTAAACTGCTTTTTAGTTGTACTGTGATGCATTTGATTGGCCATTGATTCCACTCCAATCGTATACTGGATACACAGCTAAAGGACGCTTAAAAAAGCAGCAATGACAGCAGAAAACAACCAAAATCACAACCACAAAAATACCTACTGTACAATTCGGATAAGGCAGTGGGCTGGCAGTACTAGTTCTGTGATTCTGATGGGCTAAAACACCAGCTGCTCGGCAGATGCTGGTCCTTGGGCATTATGTGGATCTGTGGATGTTTGCAGGAAACTTCCCTTATAATGAAAAATATGTGATTGTGAATTGAAAAAACATGTGATCCTCAAATTAAGAGAAATAATTTCAGATCATATGGGGGAAAAGTTTGAGGAAGAAGTAGTGCCAAAATAGTGATAGCACGCAACAGATTTCTCATTGCTCTGTACAGTTGTAGAAACAGTGAGAGAAATCAAGCAAATAAGGAAGGAACAGGTGTAGTAGTTGGGTGATGAATTTACATGAAGTTGTTTGTGTGTATCAGAACAAAATTTTTTGCTGAAAAGTATTTTTCTTTTATTTACTGGCTAAATCCTCTATGGATTTTACTCTTTAGCCACTAAATGAACCAATGAGAAATATTTCTAGTCTCCAAATAATGACTCTTTTTTACACTTATCAGAATGCAGGTTTATTGCTAACATTTGCAGAGTTACTCTGCAAGCTATTCTGGCGAGACCTGCTAGCTTTATGTACAAGTAGATGCAATTTCACTGTGCCCATGGGCTTAGCTGGCCGAAAGCTGATCCACAACTCTCACCTTAGCTGGGATTCAGCATGCATTTAGTAGTAGCTGCCCAGTTTCTTGGAGAATGGCATGAATGTAAAGTGAACTCGTGTCTGCCTGAAAAGGACCGTGCGGATTAGTTCTTAGGATGCAGACTTGTTATTCAGGCAAGTTGTGTATAAGTGTAGTGGGATGTTTCATTCAGAACTAGTAAAAAGCTAAACTAGGAGAAGACTGAGATTTAGGGGCCATGGTCACTATCTCGGCTTTATTTACAGTCTCCTGAATTTGCTGAAAAAGGCTAGGATGGAAATGTAGGGACTTTTTTGAGTATGTATTTTTATGTCAGAGAATTTTAAAATAAATACTATTCTTTAAACCTCTGCTGGGCTTAGGTGCCTTTTGTCTGCAGCTAAAAAGAGCTTTTGCAGTATATTAATCTTTCAAGTCTTCCAAGTTGCAGAATTCAAGGCTCATTGTTGGGAGGGGAGGAGGGTGACTTGTGTTTAAAACAGTAATAAGGAAATTAAGGGAAGTGGATGGATGGCTAAATTCCAGGGGCATTAACAACATTTCTCTCTGGTATCAGGACAGCAGGCTTCATTGTCGATGACTTTTTAGGGATTAGGTTTTTTTTTCTCTGAAATGCACGCTTGAACAAAGAAGCATTCTCTGTTTCCTATGGGTTCCTTTTGAAATCTGACTCTTTGTAGCCGGAGAGGGACACCCCATGGTCTGTGCCAGTTCTAGGCATAGCGCCTTCTGAGGAGGGAAGGGAAGGGGAAGAGGATGTGGTAGAGGAAGAATTGCCACTTACTGGTGTTGAAGTCATTATTGTATGTTCACCTCGTGCATTCAGAATCTAGTATGCTGATTGTTTTGCTTTAATCCTAAATTTATCTTTCATCTGGAAATGTTGCCTGTGCGGAGAAAGTATCTGTGAGACTGGGTCTAGTAAATTAGTGGTTACTGCCGGTTTCCTCCCATGCCTGAAGCAAGAAACTTAAGTTGTACCATCTTTAAGCCGTATTTTTGGGAACAGGCATTACATATTTCACTGTCTGTTCCAGAAAACATTCAGGTGGCATCTGTTCCGCAGAGCACTCGGGTGGTTCCTGGTGCTCGTATCGGCACTCTTAAAGCATACTTTATTGGCAAGGCCAATTTAGGGTATTTCTCCTGACAACTTGTGCCAAATGTTGCAGTTACCTGTTTATCAAATCAGATTCTATGTTCCAGACATAAAAGGGTTGCTTCCTTTTGGGAACTATTCTATGTTAGAGTTTATTAGTAGTTTAAGCTAGAATTGCAGCTGCAATGCTGAAGTGGCCATTCTGCTTGGGATCTTTTCCTTTCCAGGTGGGAACTGTTTTTGTCTTTCATTTCCCCTTGGTTTTTTTCCCAGTTGGACCATACATAAATATATTTTCCAATTCTAATTTTGTTTTTAGCAATGGATTTCCCCTCCCGTTCCTCCCCCCAAATTGCTTTGCTTATGCTGTTTTAGACTGATCTTTGAATGTTCACTGTAGAAATTGCAAAAATGAAATGGAAATCAATAGCTTGCTGTTTAGTGACCCATTTAAATTTGTGCACAGTCTGTGAGGGAACAAGGACAGTCCCATAATTCCCCTCAACATAACAGGTATTTCTGAAAGAAATAGCACTGCATAGCAGATAGCCTGTCTGGGAGAGGCTGCCATACTGGATGTAGCTGTTGGTCAGAAATGGCCATCTATTTTAGGAGACAGGACTTAGTGTTATTTAATGTACACCTGTCATTTAGTATTATTATAGTCTATTCTAATATGTTATTTAATATTATAGTAGCTGTTATTTAATATACATGAGTTGAAATGTCTGCCATTTCAAATGCTAATACCTAGAAAGGTACCTTAAGCTCGTAAGGTAAACTGCTGATTCTGTAAAGAAGCAACGTGTCCTTCAGGAAACATCATTTTACCATTATTAACAGCCATGTCTCAAGCTATAGAAGTCCCCACTGTCATGGGGGAGGTAACAATAAGATGAATGTAGGGAACAGGGGACACTGTTCTTTATTCAATGCAATCTCTGCTCAAGTCAGTTGTGGGATTTTGCTCAGTATGTACATACTCTTCCTGCTGTCTTGAGCCTGCCTTAGAGCTAATCATTGACCCCAGAATCTTATTTAGTAACCACTTGCAAAAGTTCTGTTTTGCTTCCTTCTTTGGTTAAGTTCTAAGGTTATGTTCAAAATGCAAACCTTATCCCATACCTAGTTTCTATATTTAGTTTTCGTCTTTCTTGATCCTAGCTCCCATCTCTGATCACTAGAAATCAGTATAGAACCAGAGTGGATGCTGAGAGCCAGATTTTGATGTCCTTAACATCTGAGGCTGACTTTTGTAAAGGAGCTCTTCATTTAACAGTGGTATTGTGTGTGGTCTTCCTTACTGGACCAAGCCAGACTTGTTGATGGCTGATACAAAGGGGAAAGAGAAATTGCTTTATTGTCTGAATTTATTTCTACATTCTTCCTCAGTCATTCTAGGAAATAGTTCTTCCCTGTTCATCAACTATGAGCCTGTGAGAGTATCCAGCTTAATAGGATAAGTTGAAGGAAAGCTCTGAGACTTGCGTTCCATAGATTAAATCATGGCTTAAAAAGCAGGATTTCCTACTGTGTCATTCTAGTAGACCACTATATTTTAATGCTGCTGTTGACGCAGTGAGAGTGAAGTCCCTAGGTGAGAAAGAATCACAGAATCTTTTAGATTGGAAGGAAAGTCCAACACCCCACGAGTTGTGAGAGGAGGGGACAAGGCAGCAGCTCTGAGGAAAGAGGCTGTGGTCCAGTTCAGAGAAGCAAGGAAGGTGGGAACCAGATGATAGCGGGATAAGAAGAGGGTCATGGAGGCACTAACAGTGAAATCTGCATTTAATTTCATTTCACTTAACTTTAAGGGGTTATTGCAGTATTCGATAACTTATTACCAGTTACTTGTGTGTTAAGGATAGGTATTTGAAAATACAACATGGAGTTTCACATTATCTCAGTATTATACTGTGTCAGGTCTCAATAACATTTATACAGGACTGCTAGACTCTAGCTCAGTGAACTTGCAACTGGAAATACTGGGGGATTAAGTCACTAGGTGGCGTTTTTAAAAGCTAAACGGAAGCAGAATTTGGCCCGCTGTGTTGCAGGATGAGCCAGCAAAACTGTTTCCATTTTGAGCACAATGAGTTTATGGGTTTACTGTTGGCTTTACACCGCTTGTCCTGCATGCGTGGTTGGGGGGTTTTGTTTTGTTCTTATGGGTTTCTGAAATTCAGACAGAACCAGATGTATTCATGACCATGTACGTCCTCAGGCAAGTTAGGTTAGTTTCAGTTTCGTTCACGGGGAGTGAGAATTCCCCCACTTTATTTCCTAGCTTGGTTTGCAGTACTACTTTTTGAATTCCGTAGGTTTGAAGAATTTACTGTTCCACAACTGTTTTGATTAGCAGCAGTCTCTTACCTATCTTTCTTGTGATTAGAAGTTGCTTCTATTGCTAGGCATTTAGCAATAGATTATTTTTTTTTCCTTCCTTCCTCTCTCTTTCTCTCTCTTTCTTCCTTAGGCCTGGGCTAAGCTCTGACAACTTTGACATTTCTGTGCAGGGATGTTTGCCCACTTTCATGTTTTCCTCATTGTTTATGCATTTCAAGTGTAACCTTTTAAACACTGTCCCTCACGAGACTATAGACCTTTGCTTACTGTACATCTACTGATAATCTAAAGTATGTACTATCTTGAGACATTCCTTCCAAAGAGTAAACTCACATTTTGTAGACTTGTTTCAAGGGCAGGTCTGGGAGCTGATAAATCTAATATTTGCACGGTTTGGTTGCCCTGGCAGAGACTATTAGAAAATACTTCTTATATTTGTCTTTTACTTAATGGCATGGGTCTAGATGTGAAGGTGGCTAGAATTCAGTAGTAAAAATTCTGGAAGGTTCTTTTCTTTTACATTCTCTGGGCTCTTGGTTGTTGTTCTCTGTGGAAGCTGTATGCTGTGATGGTTGGTTTTTTTTCCTTTTCAATTTCGCTTTGGATGGATACAACATGTCCTGTATGCCCAAACATAATACCTTTTCTCCCTAAGCTGGCAGGAGACTTTTTGTTTTATAGAAATATCAAAGGAAGGCTACGTGGTGTGCATTCGGCAATATTCTAAAATATTAGTGCAAAACAGCTATTTTAGGCAGAGATAGAAAACATTGCCACCAAAAGGATATTCTAGAACTTGGGTTATGCTAAACGTTTTGTCTTACAGGAGCCACTCCAAAGTAAGTCTTTGTAACGTGTGCATGTCTACTCAGTCCCTTTCTAGGGTATATAATTTTCAAAAGATTACGGGATAGGTACAAAACAATGTCATATTCCCCAAGATCTATTTACTGACTATAGATTTCGTATTTGTACCAGGCCCTCCAATAGCATGCATGATTACTGTTTAGATCCAGGATCTCAAATATTTCTTAGATCTGATTGACATGCGATGTTTTGTTTGATTGGTGTGACTATACTGTACAGTCACTGTTCTTATTTTAATATTCTTCTACTGCAAACCTATCACGATGCAGTTACATTGTAAAGCTTGTCTTTTTTCTATATGGAAACACACATATACTAGTGTAAATTTTATCTTTTAAGGGCATTCATGCTGGGACATTGCTTTACTTTAGATACACTGGTGTGTAATCTATGTAATGCAAATATATCACTGAAGTGTTTATCACTCTGCCCTAGAGAAGCTGCAGTTTATTTCCATGACTGCAAGACCTGAATGAGATCTGTACCCTAGCTCTAATCCCCCACTTCAGAACGCGTGCTGGAAGATGCTCAGCTGTCCCAGTGAGAGTCATTACTGGAAGGATGATTATGCAGACTTAGGAGTTTTGATACCTGATGCTGCTATCTCATGAGTAGAAAGAAAAGAAGAACACTTCATGGCCTGAACTATTTCTATCCTTGATAAGGAACAGTTCAAATACACAGTTTGGAATATTCCCCACGTGCATTTACTTTAAATTTATTTCTACAACTGGTAATTTAGTTAATGCGTTTTTCTTTATTTTATCTTCCATAAAAATAGTATCTGTCAAATTCACTGTCTCCTGCCAGTTATTATAGCCGATGCTCTTAATTATGGTTGCAAATGATCGTTTGTGTAGCTTGCTGTACCAGAACTGTTCCTTCTCTTGCTGATTATCACATATCACACTTGTACTGTAGTATGCGCCTGATGACTACAATGGCCTTATTCAGCTGAGCGATCAAGCAAGGAGTGTGTTACAAGCACCGAAAGAGTGGGTCTGTTTGTAACTCTTTGTAACTTCTGAAGAAGGTAAGATGCCACTAGCAGAAACCGGGTCTCCAGTGGTGAATGGGAAGGGAAAGAAGGGCTTGGTGATACCGAGTTGTTTGCTTACGGCTCTTCTTCCTTTTTAGCTTGCATTGGGGTCCTCGCTTTAACCTTTCTGCTATGTCCTATTAAAAAATCAACTAACATAAAGAAACAGCCAATTGTGATCTGTGGTTGATGGAATAGCAGTGGTGGAGGTAGTGTGATTGCCTCGTTCTGCTAAGGCGGTGTGTTAAACTTCCAGAAGGCCTTATTACTGTTCATTTCTCATGTGACACTTTCAGGCCAATGTTTTATTTTTAGCATAGCAGTGTAGATGATTTTTTTTTTTCTTTTTATGGCTTCAAAGCAGACACAAACGTATGTGCCAAAACCCCCAAACCTCTAGCTTTCTCCTTGGTGAATCGCATACCTGTCTCGACATTTAATTTTTCTGTTTCTTCATCTCTCTAATGCAATGTCAACTATTACTTTTTCTTTCCTTTTTTTTTTTTTTATTTACCCAAGAGGGAGGTTTCTTTGGTATAGTGGCTCTCTAATGCAACTAACTAAACTTGCTAATGGCAAACTTCCCTACGCTTTTGGCACAAACACATAATTCCTACAGAAATTTTATTGTGACCTATGTGGAGTTTCTGACTTCCCAATACTATTGTATTCTATTCAAAATACTACTGATTAGTTATTTTTCTACGTTATTTTTCTCCTCAAACAAAAACCACACAAAGCTTTCAATACAAAAAGTGGCCATTGAATACTGTGCGTTGTAAGAAGTACCTCCACAGATAAAGCTACCTTCACATAATCACTGTCAACTCGGTTGTTTTCAAATGAATTAGTTTCTCATGATACTGTTAGGTCAGCTAAGGAGAGCTGGATAAGAGGCTGCATGGCCCGGTGGTGTACAGAAGAACACCCGTTATTATTCTGAGCATTTCCATATTTATGTGACCTTGAACAATCTGTTTGGCTCTCTTGTTTTACCCAGATTAACCGGAAAACCAGTTAAGATCAGCAATAGGGTTCTACTATGCATGGGATGGAAACAGCCTTTGACTAGAAAAAAAATTAACGGGGTAGCTCATTCTGAATTCTAGACAGTCCAAAGCGGTCTCACACAGCACTCTTTCTAGAGCAAAACACTCAGAAAAAAAGATTTGTATGGTTTTGAATCTATATTTTTTTAAAAAATGTATGTACATAAAAAACCCTATTTCTAGCTATAAATCTAGATAAATAAGAACCTAAAACTAATGTGTCTTAAAATGAAACTGAAGGGATTTATTTAACCCTTTTAATTATCTTGCTTGGAAAAGGTATAGACTTCTCTTCTAACTTTATGCAATTTTTGTAACGTGAATTTCCAGATCCTTACCTTGGTATTACACCAAAGCTGCTATTTAAACTACTTTTTAAAGCTCTCCTCTGTGCTCCAGAGGTCTAACCGTGCTCCGTGTGTGTTTTCAGCTGACTCTGAACTGCAATATTAAACTTACATCCAGGACCGATGTGCTAAACGACTTGATCCCATATGGATTAACAGCAAAGAGCTGCTTTAGACCAGACCGTCTTTTAGCTCAGATTTGCGGCTCGACCCAAACTGCGTACGACTCTTTGAGCACAGTGTTATTCTGAAATAAACCAAAATTGCTTCCAAGCCCAAACTGGGCTTCAGACCTGATGTTTTATTTGTCTTTGAATTTCCTTCTGCATGCTATTCCTTGACTAACTTTAGTTCTGTGAGAATTAATTATATGAATTCTGTACTAACTGTCTTACATATGCTTTTAGTTTCTAAAGTGTACTGTTGCTTATATCTTAAGAACACTTCTACTGCCTGCTAAGAGTTTGGGTGACTGACACTGTGGCGTGTACTTGTTTTATTTTCATATGCTTGATTGTAAAGCTGATCAGAAACTGCTGCTGGTAATAACTGAGAGGTCTGATATTTCTTGGAGTATACCAGGCACATGCAAATTCTACAAAAATTGAAACTCTTAAATATTTTAACCTTTTATAAAATCATGAGGACATATGTCACATGAACTTAACTTGAATTAGGCTAATACTCATAAAACTGGTTGGGTTTACAGCATGTGTTTTTTATCAGGCACTGATTTCTCCAACAAACCAATCTTGTATGCTGAGCTTTTGACCCTTCAAACTTTGGTTTTGAAACTTCACTGAGATCCATTTCTACCCAACAAATAGGGCTTCTGAACTTAGCTTGGAAGGACTTCCAGTATGTTGTGAGAAATGGCTGGGGTGCCATAGGGCAGGCAGAGATGTCTGCTTTAAACTCAGCATTTTGAAGCTGTCTTTTGAGAATTCGGGAGGGTAGATGGACTCCAAAGTAAATTGGCTCCAATGACTAAATAATCTCACTTGCCATCCTGTTTTTTTTCTTAGCTTTGTTAAGAATGCAAGAAAGGTTTCTTTAATTTAGTTGGAATGCACCAAACTTTACTTTGTTTTACTGAACAATCTGTCTTGCACTGTTAAGTTCGACTTATCCTCCCAACACAGAACTCTCATACAGCTATGTAATTTTTTTTTTAACTTTGCACGTGTGTATTCACGTGCCTTATAGCCTTTGTCACTTGGCCAGTAGTCCGCATAGTGCAAGAATTATTTGCTGAATGCCTGGACTTTCTTGATCAGTTTGCCCTTTATTAACATCTATTAACACCTTTCTTTTCTTGTCAACCTTTAATCTGAATTATTTCTCCAGCAAAATCTTTGCATTGAATTGCCTACATTGTTCTGTTCAGCACAACAGCGGAATTAGAGCTGCTGCTGTTCTCCAAGCCCAGCTTTTTAATCTTTGGCCCCTTCTCCTCCCTGTTCTCACATCCAGAATCTTCTCACTGCAGACACCGGGTTGGAGTGAACCAGATGCCCGGAATTGTGAACTGCAGTTCCAGCTGTGGTTTTTGATCTTAACTGTGTTTTTTTTCTCTTGTCTTCTTGTGCCGTTGCAGCTCCATGCAGATTCCATCCTCCTGCTTTACAACTTTAGTGGCCAGCCCAGCGGAGAGGCGTTGGTGACTTTTCCAAGCCTGGATCTAGCTAAGAAAGCAGTGGCTGAGAAACACGGCCAGCTCCTGGGAAGCCGCTGTGTAGAACTGTACTTGGTGTAACTAAACACTCTTTGGGGGATGGGGAAAGAACGTTGCACTAAACACCGTGCCTTTTGCAAAATGAGAAGTCTTCCCTTGTCACCCAGGCAGCAGCAAATGTGCCTTTTCAGCATAATATGTTGGAATGTAGAGTGGTACATGTCCTGCATGTAATTTGAAAAATGGCGTTTCCTATGCCAAAGATAAAGTGAAACCAAAAATTATGCAGTTAATTTACTTAATTTCTAATGTACTTGTTTAAAAATAAGCAAACCCACTCCTGGCATCTAGTTAATTCTGAAGACAATCTAATAGCACTTCAGCTATGGCAGCCGTGGGAGAAACCTGCTCAGTAGCATTTGAAGTGGAAAGCGAAGCTTGAGTCATTCAGATTCTTCTGTGTTTAGTTTTTAAGCATTTACACTTGGCAAAGTGTCTGTTTTTTGTAGAGTTTAAATGCCTTTAGAAAGGTCTTTTGGAATGCATAGCTTTCCCAGTTCAAAGTTTAGATCATATTGATTTTTGTTTTGTTTTGTTTTTGACTGGAAAATGCCAGGATGCCGGACCCCAAACGCAATTGTGCTTTCTTATGTTTTCATTATACATTGTTTTGCAAAAGCCATATTTGTCTGTCTTACCAATGTACTGCTGCCAACATGTAAAACACAAAAATAAAAACAATGGCAAAAACCAGGAAAATCCTCCCTGCCCGCCCATAATTCCCTGCCCCCGGCACCAAACTGCTAATCTCCACAGGACAAAAATGGCACATAAACCTGAGTACTAATAAGTTATATTTTTTTATTTAAGCATAATAGCTTTCAGATACTGTATTAAAAATTTTGCTCTAGTTTATGTGCATGCAATTTGTTTACATCTTTAAACTACTTTATTTGTATATTATGAAACAACAAGACATGTTGAAATCTAAATCTTCTAGTGCATGCTTCTTTCTTTTTCCACGTGTGTATATATACATAAGCTAGAAGAAGTACTTTTACGTCATGTAGCATGTGTTTAAAAAAAGACATCTGCTGTAGAAGCACTAAATGACTTTGTTTTTACTGTGCCTTACTTCGAAACCATTCCAAGTGCAATACCAGCAGAGCAAAACGTAATGAATCCTGTTGTGACAAGTTCATGGATGTCTGAATTGACCTTTTTTTGTTAGTGTACATTTTGAGTTGTACTTAAAAGAACTGAATGATGTTTGCTTCTTTATATTGCAACAAATAAAAGAGATGCTTACGATGTGTATTGGCTTTTGAAAGTAGCTTACACTTTGTTTTAATGTATTTTCATGGGGTATCATTATTTATCAGAGAACCTTTTACTCATTTCTTTTTTTTTTTTTCCTCTTTCTCCTAGATTTAGGTAAGCATATGTACCTTGTGAGAGTGCTGTGAATTTTTTTGGTTTTGCATGTGTTGCTAAGCCAGAAATAGGCATGATATATATTTCTCTTCTAGTGGAACACTTCTTAGGCAACGCGATGTCACTGTTCACATGCTTAGTTCCCTCCTCCTGGTGCCAGAAGAAACAAAGTATGGAACTGGAAATGGTGGTCATGTTTGGATTTAATTGGCCCATTGTGTCACTTCCTTTTCTGTGCCAGGCAAAATGCTACATTTATGTCACTATGGAGCCAGACAACCTTTCTGTAGTAAAAATGCCGAAGGGAAAGGAAAAAAAAATTGTTTCTCTCTGGTCAGAAGCATCCCATGCCAGGTGCTGCTTCACCATTAAGACCTCCCATCTGAAGTTTTATCCCAATCAGGTGCGACTGGAGAGAAAGCTTTTGCATTATTTTAAAGTTGGGACTGTTAAAATTAATCTGTTTCCAAGATTTGTCTTGGCGAAGTCTACTGAAAGTCTGACTTTAAAGTAATACTGGGGAGGATGGGACCCTTATGCCTTTGAGGCGAATGCTTCTCCCTTTTAAAATTTTGGGGAGTCCCTGCCCAGAGCAGCAGAGTGTCTCGGCTGGGGGCCCTTCAGGTGCCCATGCTCCAGCTGCTCACCTCTGGGTTATGGCTTTGCAATCTCCTGAAATACCTTATTTTTCTCTTAATAGCCTGTATGGAACTTCTGTTTTTCTGTTAGCCAAAATGATGCTTAATCTACTAAAAACATATATAGTCCTTAACAGCTCCTTCCATTCTTGTTTAGACACGATTTGCGCATGCCTTGGCAGGTTGGGAAGGCTGAGCCAGGGCTGGCATGGAGCCCCTTGTGTAACCATCAGCCATGTTTCGCCTGTACTCATACCCCTTCCTCTTTAACACCATCATGATGGTTTAAACCTTTGAAGCGCGGTCCCACGCTGACACGAGCCCCACTGGGTAGCGGACCCTGCCGTGGGGAGAGGCTGTATCTGTTAAAGAAGCCTCCGAGCAGCAGGGGCTGGTTTTGGGGTAAGAGGAATGTGGGCCCTTCCCCACCTGCCGGCTGTGCCCTCGGCCCTCACCGGGGAACTGCCACCGACGTGGGGTGAAAAGCAAAGGAGGCCTTCACTGCCATTTTACCCGTTTCTGCAGTAAAAAGGAGACAGGCCCGCACAGAGCGGTTGGTTGTCCTGGTGGGTTGGGTCCGGGGCTTGGGGGGGCAGGGGAGCCAGTGGCCCTGGAGGGCCCCTCTCCCCGCCATGTCGGCCTCCCTCTGCCATGTCCCAACACCCCGCACCTGATGGCACACAGCTATTTTTCCCTCAGCCACTGGCACAACCAGACTGTGCTTGTAGTTGGCGTCTGAGGTTTTCTTGCAAGAGGCTAAGAAACAAATCCCGCCTAATTTAGCCCCCCCTTTCCCGGCTTGGTGCCTATGACCCAGCAGGGCCGGCTGTCCTGGGGGTCCCTATGGCTCAGCTGTGAGGGGGGAGTCTGCTCAGGGACCAGGAGGCCAACTGTTGTTTCTTATATTGGTTTGTTATTATGTTCCTTTTGCATTTTACTTTATATACTTGATGATTTTTTTTTAAAATGTAGCTATTTGAAGTTAGTTTCTATGTGCTTGCTGATTACAAAAAGTAGAGTTTAAATAAAATACCTTTGGTAAATATTGCTAAAGGGCTATTGTAATTGTGTCTATTGAATGTAAGCTGTGTCTTTGAGATAGTACCTTTTGCTGTGCGTTTTAGGGTGTTTTTTTTCCCTTAGTAATCTTTATTTAGTGGCATGAGTAAGAGCTTTTAGATTTGTCAGGAGCATCAGTGAATTTTTAGTTTGGTATTGTAATTTTATTAAACTGCTGGTTTGGTATTTACTGCCTACAGTAATCTTTGCTACCAGTAGATGTCCCTTTTCCATCAGGGTTTGCAAGTACCGTGCTTGAAATACAGATACTTGGGGGCCTGAGGGTTTCCGCGTTCACAACTGCTGTAGAAGTCTCTGCGTACTCGTGTCAGTAAATAACCTGATGTCCATTAGTGTTAAAATTGGAGGTTGTTATGTTTCCTATACAGCAGTTGATTTAATTCTTTTTATTATTTTGTTCTTGGTTTTCTATTTTAAATATTTTCCATATAGGGTGGTGCATTCATAGATATGCAAAGGGGTTGTTTTGATGTGCGCAATTTCATTTCAAATTGTGAAAATTACAGTAGTATCTGATTCCATTTAGTTGGAAAAATAAACTTTTAAAAATTGCTCTACAAAAAAGAAATTATTAAAATTTCTAACAGAAATCCAGTGGAAATGGTTTGGCAAAGGGAGTGCGTTAAGTGTCACCCAAAAGTCACACTTAAAAGTCATACTGTTTTAGAACATGAGAAACCATGGGACCAAGCAAAATGACTCTTTAGCTGGTTTTAAGAAAGAAAATAAAGTGATACCAATAGCATAAAATTTAAGGATTTACGACCGATTAAATTTGGTAGCAAAACCCATGATTGCAGCCCAGGTAGGACACGGACTTGGTTGCGATGGGTCTCTGCTCCCCACTGGTAGATCCGAGTGTGGTGTTTACGCTTTGCTGATTGATTTACTTGCTCTTGCCCTTGTGGTTGGTTCTTGGTTTCCTTGAGCGGTAAAATGGCCTCAATACTGGCAGGGTTTCTCTTTGAGAGGTGGTGACGTTCTCAAGCTGTTTGTTCAGCTCCTCCTTGCTGGGGGTTGTAAGCTACTGTGGGCAGAGAGCAAATTTGCTGTTGCTGTTTTGGATCTTGTTTCCAGCCTATGCCAGATCCACAGCTGCTGGATTTCCTGCCACGGTGGCCAGATATACTGGGACACCTTTACTTGCCCTCCTCCTGATGCTGCCTTGGCAGAGTAGGCTGCCCATATGGCTCAGAGGGGGCTGGAGCCCAGCATGAGGAAAACCAGACTTGACATTTACTTTCCCCCTCCATCTAAGGCCCATGTCTGATATTCTGAATCACCCTCTATGTGTTAATTTCCCCTCATAAAGAAAAAGCCAAATTGATGATGTAGGTTTGTTTTCATTTTCAGCCTTTCCCCCATCTCTCAGGTCATTTCCTTTGGTCGTGTTGAGCACTGAGAACTGACAGTCTTTAGAAATTCTCTTTGTAGAGGACCTCATGCACATCAATCAGTGGGACTATAGCAGGCACGTAGTATAGAAAGAGGTATCATAAAAATAGGGAGGCATTTTTAATGTTTAGTATTAGATTTTCTTGTGTTGTTCTAGCACTTGCCGCATTTTGGGACTACCAAAATTTGTTCAAGAGAAAGTTCTGTGAATTTAGGAATGACTGGGGGGGAAAGGGATTTGTATATCAACAGTTCTGCTATTAAAATTAAACAAACACTCTCTCTCACAACCCTTAACCTTCAAACATGTGAGTGGTCTTTGTAGATTTTTGCTGCTTTGAAGCATTCCCTGTCTCATGATGTTTCCCACACAGTTCAAGCGAGCAAGGTATTTTTAACTCATTTAAAATGTGAACGTAGCAAAAGAACTAACAGGAAGAAAACCATTAGCTCTTGAAGTGAGGGGCTTATAAGAGAAACCGAGAAACTTGTGTTTCATTAAAAAAAAAAATAATGATACAATAAGCTCATTTGCAAGGTATGTTTTTAAATGAAAACATAAAAATGCCTAACTTTTGATATTAGAAATTCTAGTTTTAAAATTCTGGGGTTTCCCTTCCCCTTCTCTTTTCCCTTTCCTTTTCCCGTTCTTCTTTCTTCCTGTGAGTGTAATGAGTATTTACTTTACTCAGACTTCTGAGACTGCACTAAAAATGTTGAGGTAGTGAAAAGTACAAAGGAATGGCTGGAAACAAGGGAGAGTTTAGAGAAAAGCTAGCAAGGTTGAGCCAGTACAAATAGAATAAAAAATTCAGACTTATGAGAATGCAACCCACCTTGTGTCAAAAGCCTGGGAACGTTCGATGCCTTGTACTGCTCATAGACCTTCAAGGGCATTCTTCCCTTCTGGAGCAATAAGTAAAAATGTGAACAACATCTTGCGTTGCTTTTGGTTTGGAAGAGCTGTTTTTACGATAGACCTGATGAATGGCAATTGTTCTGGTTTATATCAATTTCTTGTACTGGTCCCTACTCTCTAGCTTGGCTGTTACACAATTGTAACTTCAGAAAGTTGTTGGTGCTGTGTTTTTAATCATGAGCCGTTACCAGCACTTAATTTTCTGCTTCCTGGGGCTGGGGGAAAAGCAGGTATGCGACTCCCTCGAGTCACTTGTATGTGTATATTCTCTTTTAAATTAACTTAGGATGTTTGAAATTCATGCAACTATAGCTCTGAAAACAAGTACTTATGTGCAATAAGCTTCAAAATCTTTACTCTGGGTTCTTTTAAAAGAATGATATTAAAAAGTATACAAGGGCAAAATGAAGGAAACGTGGTTCTATTTCTTCTTACCACCGTCCACGAGAAGGGCCTAGAGGTGGAACGAAACCACATCAGAGTAACTGAGGAGAGGAAGAGTGAAATCATAGAATTATAGAATCATATGGGGTTGGAAGTGACCTCTGGAGATCATCTAAGTCCAACCCCCTGCCAAAGTGGGTCCACCCAGAGCAGGTTGCACAGGAATGTGTCCAGGCGAGGTTTGAATGTCTCCAGAGAAGGAGACTCCACCACCTTCCCCGGGTAGCTTGTTCCAGGGCTCTACCACCCTCACAGGAAAGAAGTTCCTCCTCACGTTTAGGTGGAACTTCTTATACTCAAGTTTGTGCCCATTTCC
>JAOXNO010000063.1:27390030-27420943 GCA_028565335.1 Limnodromus scolopaceus
TTTGTATTCTTTGAGTCTATTTAGGAAGGCTTTAAAATCACCATTCTTATACCCGTATGAAGCCAGGGAGGAGGTACCTGTTATCTAAAAGTCAATCCATGGCAATGGTATTCTCTTGCGTGAATGCAAGGGCAGCTTGTTAAAAACACACATTATTGCTGCCCCAAGGTTAAAGAGTTCAGAAGAGCTATGTAATAACCAGTTCCCTTGAGCATTACAAGACTTGAAATTTATTGGGCTTAAAAAAAAATATCTTTCATTCAATGAACTTAGCTGGCACCATGGCACTGAAAATTGTGTGACTGCAGGTAGGATACTTTTCCGAGTATTTTTATCATGCCAACAGAATGCTGGTGTAAACTGCTAAAAAACAAGTCTCTTTTTGAACAAAATTTAGATGTTGACTTATAAGAACTCTGCTCCTTCAGGTTCTGTCAGGGCACTGACTACAGCCCCTCTAACAGCCAGTATCCACTCCGTGCTGCTGAACGGCTGTTTCGTGCAAATCAAACACCGCAGCTGGGCAGCACCACTAGAACTTTGAAGAGCAGTACAATAAAAAGCAACGTAGATAAATACCTTTTATATTTTGAAATTATTAGGCGGTTACTTCCTTTAAGTTTTGATAGATGATACGTATCTGTGCTGGCAACGCCAGAACAAACTGGTCCGTACTGTTGCCACGTTCTGTGCTTCCCACGGGGAAAGGTGTTTCACTGAACAGCACGAAGCCACGGGACATTGGACTTGCCTTCAGTCACAGCACATTGTGAATACAATAGCTGGCCATGTGGTGATTTATTTGCCAAAGGTCTGGATAATTCATCATCTAGAGTACTAAATTGAAGTTACAGGTTAGTTTGTGGTGTTTTGTTTTTTGATCGATAATCCCTGATTTGTTGACAAGAGGCCGTTTCAGAGCCCAGTGCAGTAGCTCTCTCCCGCCTTTCACTTTGCTGCTGGAGAACTTCATGGAAACATTTTTAGCATGTGGGCAATATGGATTTATCTGGTTTATATGGATTTACATTAAACACCTCCCATTTCTGAGGGAAATGCAGGACCTTGTCTAACGGAGTAGTTTTACTTGCCATAGTGATTTGTTTGGGATTTGATTAGTGATTTTGTTAGGATTGCTAATTTTCAAACCCAACCAGTATTTGCGTGTGCTAAGTACCTGAATCAGTGTTTTGTCAGAAGGCCATAGAGTCCTTTTTCTGCTGTGTCTGGCAAAGGTGTTTTTTCCCCAAACCACAGCCTCCTGGTGAACACATCCTCCTATTTTATACTTTCCAAGAGCACCCATTTCAGCTCCCTGGAAATCTGTAAGCAAGGAATGGACGGGGGAAGTCTGCAGACTCTGGAAGCCTATACGTTGATTTAGATTACATACAGATGGTGGTAACAATGCCTCAAAGATAGCAGGGCCTGCAGAAGCCAGCAGCTAAGATCCAAGTGCTCTGACGTTCCGGGGTGCGAGAGCCCGGCTGCCAGGGTGGCTGCGGGGGGGACGGGGAGGAGGCGAGGCAGGGCACGGGGCTGCTCCCGCCTGTGCCCAAAGGCTCGGGAGCAGCGGGAGGGATGAAGGGACACAGTGGGGAGGACCGACCTAGCACGCAGGCTGGCAGATGAAGGAATGGGCATTTAAACCAGGAAAGCAGCTTTTCTAGAGAAGGCTGGTCTTTTCAAGCCTAAAAAAAACCATTATAAAGCAACCGTATTGAATATTTACCCAAACTAGGTAGCCTGGAAGTCCTTCCGAACAGCTCACTGAAAATAGGTACAACAAATTATGAGATACCTGTATATATCTAAATTGGGAAGCATTTGGCTTTATATGAAGGACATCCTGTGTTTACCAGCATTATCGTAATTAACTTGTCTTTCTGACAGTGGAGTGATATAAATAAAAGTAGTTTAAAATGTAAATCACGTGGTCTGTAAGAAGAGTTACAATCTTGCATAGAAATGTACAAGACTGAAGGTGAAATCCTACAGCGTTTTCCTTTTTGTATTAATTTGTGAGGGAGAAAATTGTATTAGCTTAAAGACTAAACTAGAAGTCCAAAGGTCAGCAACTGAATGCGTGACATGCTACCTTCTTCCATGTAGGGTCAATCACAGAACATTTAGTGGTCTGTGATCACAACTGAAAACTTAATTCGTCAGCATATATACAGGTTTTCTATAATGCTGTCTAGCAAAATCCAAGTTCCTGGGTGACAAATTGGGAGAGGAAGTCAATTCCAGCAGCCCCGGGAAAGGACAGAGGTCAGGCTGGACTGATGACGCCTTACAAGGCACATCACAAGAAAACTTCTTTTCTATACTTGCAGAAGAACAATGTTATCCCATCTTCCCTGGCATTTTGGGCTGTGCTCTCCTAGGAACATAGCTAGAAAGATTTCCTATGCCCTTGCGCTTAATCTTAAAAGCCATCGAGTTAGCAACTAGATACCAGGAAACCTGGATGCATGGCTTGTTTGCATGTGCTCATTTTTTATAAAATTTCCTTTTTTTTTGTCAGCACAAGTTTCTAGGGGCCGGGCGCAGAGCTTGTTCAGGGTTCGGTAATACCAATCTCAGGTATGCTGTCAAGGATCTCTAGGGTCTCTCTGCCAGGTTCATTCGTGTTGTGTAGTTTGTACTTCTGGTGCCTCTTTGAAGAACAGCCAATGTCATAAGACGTTAGGTGCAGATGAACAGTTACGTGAGCTGGACCGTGACTCTTTCAGTCTACTACCTCTTTTTTATTTCCATCCCAAATTACATCCCTGCCTGTTTGGTGTGTTTGGTGCCAGGTGTCAAGTGCTGAGCCCATACCCTGGACCTCTACTGGCAAGGGACAACGAGCCAGAAATATTTTACATACTAAATAATTACAGAGGTCTAGCTAATACTTAGTAGGAATTTAGTACCTACTGATCACCTAAAGTTATTTTGGATGATCAGTGTGAATTGAGTGGGTAACATGAAAAGTGTTATCGAATGTTTATGTGCTAGCAATCCACACGGCTGATCTTGAAATAATGCCTGGATCAGACCCAAAGGCTGGCACACACTACACTACAGAAATGGGGCAGATTCCCCCACTACAGAAGTGATAGCTGCAATTTGAAAACTTCTGTGTCAGTTACGGCATGGATCAAAATGCAATACAGCATTAGTTTTTTCTTGATTGCACTGTGAAATGGAAATGACTTTAACAACTTTCCTATGCCTATTTAATTGACCTCTTTGGCAGTTATCCCAGATTTCAGAATTTCAGCTGTCACTTTATTTGCAATAGTTTCACCTTTTTCTTCCCTCTTATTTATACATAGTGTAAGCTGGCTGGTAAATTTATACTAGTAGTTAAAAATAGATTGTGCAGAACAGAATTTAACATGGTGAGGAGAAAACCCACCGTTACAGACAGATTAGATTGGACCTGGTGATGCTGTAGTATTGTATTGCAAAGGTTTTTATATTTTATATTTTTATATTTTGGGGGGTTTGGTCTTCCCTCTCTGTGCTGCTTCAAAAGAGCACGAACACGCTGCACTGAAAGTCATCTGGAAGCTCAAGCCCTTCTAACCTTTCAAAAAAATTGAGCAGCACACTGCCATCAATAGCAGTGGCACAGAGAGGCAGAGAACTAGCTCTGACTCCTGGGTCTGCTGCCCAGCTTGTAAAACAAGAGCAACCACATCTTCTGTTTCACTGGGCCGCTCCCGCTGTTTTGATTTCACATAGTGTTCTGTTTGCTTTTTTTAAGTCCCTACTGACTGAGATTGACACAAACCCAGGGCCACAGCTCCTCGGAGGCCTCTTCCCCCCTCCCTCTGCCCTTATCTTTTGGGCTGAGGGCTTTGCCTCTTGGTCACCAAAGACTTGCACTGGGACAGCTGATAAAGTCATTGGTCCAGCTGGTTGCTGCACAAACAGCCAAACTGTTTGTGAAGATCTCTTAAAACTGTTGCAATTCGCAACCCAGAGTTTTAAGACAAACTAAAATTAGGTTGAAGAGCTCAGGCATTTGTGCAGTGAGTGACAGGCAGAGGCAGGGGCAGTGATCTTAGCAGCTGTTCCAGCGGAGCCACGTCCTGCGAGCAGCATGGACCTGCCTCTCCGGAGAAATTCGCACTTAGAAGAAGTCATCCATGTTAGCTGATTTGAACAGAACTAACCTCTTGTGTTCTGAGGCATGAGAACTTCATGAAAGCTGGTGCTTTTAACAATAAGTTGCTGGTGTTTTGAGTACATTAAGAACTTACTACTCTAAATTTGTAATTATTTTAAAAAGAGGAACTGGTGCTTTGATATGTTTGTAAGACCTATGCTTTTTTCCCCACACTGGTTTGTTTAATCAATTAACAACGCCACCTTAATTTATCCTCTCACTGTGAGACCAATCCATAATTTGTCAGTCAACTTGTATACTTGGACCACCTTACTGAATATTTTAATTAGAATAAAAACATGCTATATCTAAACATGATCTCCAAGATAAGCATTTGAAGTCCTACATCGCAAGTAAAGGCATTATCTTTTTAAATCAAATGCCAACCAAATACTAGCATGCTTCTAAATGGCTCTGTTCTTCATTACCCCTATCTCTGAGCGCTAAAAGACAAATATTTTGTACTGGTGCACAAAGGAAATCATAAGCAATCCCTAAATCTAAAGGTCCTTCTAGGAACAGTGCGTGCGACATCTTTTCCCTTGCATGAGGCTGGTAATCTATTATCAACAACTGCACCTTCTACAGGACAAGACAATGTCTCCAATTGGCAGTTACCAAGCATTTTAGCTTTTTGTAGGTCAAAATTCTGCCAGTACACCTCCATGGCAGAAGCAAACCAGTTCAGATTACAAACCATTAGGTATGTCATGGCCAACAGTAGAAACATAGTGGAAAAGCCATCAAGATGCTTCCCCAGGATGTTCCACCAGCCTCCAAAACATGCTTGTCCTAGGGAATTCCCAAGCCAGAGAGAATCTTTTGTGCTAAATGGTCACGTTTGGATTTTTCTCCCCAGGGTCTTTAAGGTCTGTGCAAAATTCTGTCATCCCAACATTCTGAGACACTAAGTTCCAAAGCTTAACTACGTACAGCCGTAGCAACGCTTTTACATATGTTCAGCCTGCTACATTGATTACTTTGTGGACACTTTTATCACTTCCTCTCTCAAGAAGTATTTTCCATTACCTTTTTGGTGCCACCCATTGATTGTATGATACTTGGCATATTCTCGTCATTCATTTTTCTGGCTGGAGAGTTGTAGCTGATTCAACGTAACTTCTGCTCCAAGTCTTTGGTAAGGTTAGATGTCCTTAACCAAAACACCCCACAAAACAACCTGAATGCATCTCATTCTTTTGTGACATCAGGGACAAGATGCAGGCACAACATATCTATATAGTAGCATTTGTTCATTCGCTTCTGGTTTCCTAAATATTCCTAGCATTTATTCACCTTTGTAAGACTACTGAGCAAGTTTTCACAGAACTGTCCATTTTAAATTCAAGATGGCTTTAAATGAAGATAGTTCAGGGAACTTGTCGCTGTATGTATAGAATTTGGGCAGGTTTTTTTTTTTTTCCCTTCCCTTACCCTAATTTCCACTCCTTTAACTGATTTTTCTTTAATCACAAGTCTTCCTGTAGAGGTTTCTAGTCAGTTTTGGGTTTTCACTTCTCTGAATAGCTGAGCAGCAGCAGCGTCACACTTACTGACTTCCAGTGCCCTGGCTCCAAATCAGATTTAAGCAAGAGGTTGAACTATTAGCTGTAACGTACAACTGTTGCTTACGCTTTCAGAGCTGTTGTCTGACATGTCATCTGGGCGAGGTGAATTGTCACTGTCTGTCTGTTCTGAAACCTTCTTGCCAACACTTCGATTTGAGACAGATCCTACAACGCGTCCCTTTTTCAAAGGACTTTGGCCTGAGTTCCTTGGCTGTGAACTAGTTTTAACTGAATTCCTGATTTGTTATCTCTTGGCCAGGTTTCACACTTAACCTAATAATTTTCATGTTCCTTTCTATTTTCTGCATCGGGATGCAGCTTGTAGTCTCTCTCACTGCAAAGTAGCTGTACACTTAGTCTGAACCTTCACAAATAGGTCACAGACTGCTTGCAACTATTTTTTACCCTTTTGACCACGTATTTTTTTCTTAAGTAAGTTTTATTGTTTTCTTATAGTTCCCCTTTTGAAGTTTGTCACAGCCTGTAATGTTGAAACTGCTCCAAACCAGATTTTTAATTTTTTTTTTTTTTTTTTAAGCAGTTCCTGTACACTCCTTTGGACCAAATAAAGAGATGTTTCCCCTTGTGGGTTCTTCTCATGACTTAGTGCTCCACGAAGCAGTCACACTTACCCGTTCTATACAGGATGACTCAAGTATTCCATTTGTGTATTTCCTGCCTTTGCAGATTGTCTATCTCCTGCAGCACACCATAGTTACGGTTGCTCTCCTGTTCAGCAGTATAATCTAGAAGATATACTCTTCCTAATTTAAGCCCAGAAGTTAAATCTGTGAGTATTCTGTACTACTAGTTGATGCAGTTGGCTTGTCTGATTTGACCCTAAGCACTCTTCAAGGTACAGAACCATTCTACTAACTTTCCTGTGCAAACATCTCTTGCGTTAGTACCACACTGACTATCTTTCTTACACGAAATACCTCAAGTACCCATTATTTAAATTGTAAAGAATGCCAAGCTTCTCAATTGTATTTCTCCGATGCTGGCATTTGTATGTAACCATAGTTCTCTCTGGGTCTGTTTTTCTGTTTGTGTGCCCTTTTTAAAAGGCGCTTGTCAGCGTACGTTTCATAATTCTAAGTTTGGGGTTTGTCAACCTGTGTGTCACTCTTCAGTTGATGATACTGGTATTTGGGGGAGCTATTTGAGTTTTCATTTTTCAAGAACTCCTGCTCTTCATTAATTGTTCTGTACCTAGCACATTCTGAGTTGCGCGGGGTATAGTCTAGAACGCAGAAATAACCGAAGCCATAACTGGTATTTTATGAATCGATTTGCTGTTTCAAGACACAGAAATGTGAACTTCGTGTACAGAGTCCTCTCCCTAGTTTTGCCATTCTGAATAATAGCTACTTACCTTACCAATACCCTGCTGATAGGTAGGGAAAGCAGAACTAGAGTCAGTGGTTTGGAAAGATAGTAAAAGACCAATATAGTGATCTTAGTTTCATGGGCAAGCTTAAGATCAGTCTACACACTAATTGTGTGAGAGTTTTATTAAGGCTATACACAGAGCTTGGATACAGTACTGTTAACAAGCCCACATCTACCATACGCTTACAGGTATTCCCCTTTATAAAAAAAAAATCTATGGGGAAAGTAACACATATGTGTTATATGTGTATCTATATATACTGGAAAAAAAAAAAAGGGACGGTATAGTTCTTTGGCATTTTAGGCATGTTTGTAATAAAGTGAAAAACACTTAAGAAGAATGAGCATAAACACAAACACGACCAATATACCATGTGTCAATCTCTAATACTGTTACTATTTAGAAGAGTCATAGTGCATAATTGTCTTGTTTATATGTGAAATGAAGAAGCTGAAAGCATCTTAAAATAAATCCAGATGATCTTTCCCAATTATATTGCACATTCAACTAGAATCTACTTATGAATCTGTATTGCTAATACTTAGATCGTAGTGCACACCACTGTATTCCATCTATTTAAATTGACGTTGATTCATCTTTTTTTAAAAGGAGAAACATTCTAAATTTCTCACAGTTAACTGATTCGGCCACTCTACAACCTTGCCCATATTTGGCTTAAGATTTTCATATTCTCTTCTGTTGTTCTACTAGATCCTACAGCACTCAGGAAGTTCTGTGGCAGCTCTACGTACTTTCAGTGGAGGTTTTTACTGGTCCACAACTTTTGCATTTTCAACTATTTCAGAATACACAGGTGTCCAATTATAGCAATGCTTAAGTATTACATAGTGCTTTTCACTTGTAGATGTTAAGACTATTAAAACACTTTCCCCTTTCCTTCGTGCTCCAATTCCAAACATTGAAGCGTTTCAGTAAGCAGACTCACCCTCTAGATTTTCCACATAGGAGTTGGACATGAGTGCTGAATGTTGAGTCCATTTCTCTGTTGAACCTGCTGGCTGGTATTCCAGGTCAGAGATAAAACTGTCTGTGTCAGAGAAGAAGACAGACATAACTACTGACTGGACTAAACCAAGAAGTTACAGTTCACTCAACCAGGAAGTGACTTTCTTTTTTTTTTTTTTTTCCAAAAGCACTAACTTTAAATACCCAGTTTCATTCACAACTACCACATATGTTGACATAAGTATTTATAAATTATCAGAGTGCCTATCAAAACCAATATCAATTATCTTGTATATTTAATTACTTTCCAGTTAGCAGCCAGAGCCACAAAGGTAATGGTTAATATTTTTGGATGTCTGCCTAGTTGTATCATTACAAATTTTACACTTAAACAAATTTCATTTTAGTATTTGTGTTTAGAACATTCCACCTGCAATTTTTTCAATCTGCTTTACTTACTGTGCTCAGATTAAAAGTGCTTCTGCCCCTTGACAGCACCTCCACTGAACAAGGTAGGCAAAAAAAGTACTCGTAAATAAAACCTTTATTTTTATTTTTCCTATCCTTTAACCAAAGGAACTCATTGCTGTAAACAGCTGATGGCTTCCCCTTGATTTGTCAGGCTCTGTACATTTTGCCCAAGGTACTGATCTGCAGATCACAGGCCACACATAGTTTGAAGTGTTTGAAAACTAAGTATTATCTTGGTACAGGTGGCTCTATCAGACCATGGCCATGGGAGGAACCAAGGAGGAAGTGGAGAACTGTCTTCCACTGGACTGTTTTTCCTGGAGGAAAAATGAATGTAGAATACTGTATTTATTACTTTGACCAACAAGCATTCAGTTGTGATTAGTGACCATGCAGAGCTTATAACAGTCGACTGGCTTGGGTTTGGGTTTCTTTTTTCCTGCCCAAGACAGAGATCCAAGTTTAGTAAATTAGGCTTTAACGCAATTAACAAAATTACTCTGGAAACTGGCTAATTTGTGCCTTCTGGATAGAGCCACACATTTGCTTTGCCACCACAATTTCTAAGCCCTTAGGGATGACTCCTGGGAGAATGGAAGAGTCTATTCTTACTTCCTCCTGAAATTCAAGCAGTTCAAATTACTTCTTTGGATGACTTCTTATGCTTAATTGTTTAAAGTGTAAAGTTACATGTGTTTAAACAGGAAGTGGAAAGCATTATTGGGATTTCAATGAAAATGTCCACTGCCATTTTGAAGGAAAGGAGAAGATGAAAGACAAATTCTTGTCAAATAACAGGATGTTAAAAAAAAGACCATTTTACCCCACCAGCTACAGTAGAACCAGCAAGAAGTGACATTTAAAAAAAGATCTAATGAATCCAGGCAGATGGGCAGAGAACTACCTTAGGATGAGACAAATGAACTTTTATCAGCAATCTGTTTTAACGCTCAGGCTTTCAAAGGAGCGGACAACAAACACACTGCCAAAAAGCCTGCAGAGAGTACAGTGGAGTTAATTAGCTCTTTTAATCAATGGTCTCTGCACCATACAGTCTGCATAGCCTATACTGTAAGGATTATCTGACACCTTAGCAGAGAAATATGATTCTGAGCAATTTTTCTAATTATTTTGTACATAGAGGGATTCTGAAGTTCTTGCGTGTCCTAACAAAGCTGCTGACAGCCCAGAGTTTTTGCTCTTAGAAAGCCCTGACAAAACGTGTAGCACACGTAACGTTTCTCCAGCCAGCACCTTCTGGAGCGAAGCATGCACTTGCCTCTGGCACACCACAGTTGTTTGTGAAACATGATAAACAAAGCAACAGCCTTTTAAAGTGTATTAACTTAGCATAAAGATTCTGTTCAACACACACTGAAGTTAGATAGAACTTGAGGTACCAGATAAATATACATTAAAAATACCTTCCTACCTCATAATTTCATAAGCATCTGAGAAAGGTTTTTACTTCTTCAAGCAATACTAAAATGTGTTTTGTACACAAAGAATATAACACTAAAACTATTAAATTGAAATAGAAATCGAGAAAACTGACATATCTATTTAACTGATCAAAAATTCATACTTTTATGAACCACCTCTTTGTCTTCACTCCTCCCTTAAGTAAAGAAAGGTTAAGAAAACACTTTCAACCCTCAATTATCTGCACCAGATTTGGGTCAAAGCAGTAAGTCAACTTAGAATTAGTATGGACACCAATAGGGAGACCAAAAACCTACTGGACTTAAATCATTTGCTTTACAGGATCTCTTCCCGTAGGAGTCAAGCAACTTCTTTTTTTGTAGCACTATCCGATTAAAAGTTTAGCCTGGGTGTCCTCTACTACTACTGAACTGCAGCAGGATGTGTGGGCGACAGCACTTAAACTAGAAGATGTATTGGTTTTAGAAAAGTAGATCCCCAAAAATATTCTAGAATGCACGATTGTTTGCAGCATCACTAGAGTAAGCAGCACAGAGCAGGGGGTTTTAATACGCTTCGCAAAATGAAGATTGATATAACTGTATAGGAGGTTGTATCAGCCGCCTAGGTTTGGTTGTATTGCCGCATCTGCCGAGGAATTCATGCGTTTTAGAGGACAGGCGAGTGAACTGCTGTATTTACAGCAGTAATGAGGATCAGTAAACCTCAAATAACATTACGGACAGGCTGCAGCTCACGCTTCCTCGGCTATAGGCCTTCTTTTGTCAACTCCAAACAGAAATCTATCAGCTGCATTTGTGCGAAGAATCCCTGCAGTATATTTAGCCTGGTTTTGACTCCACATGACCAGCAAGTAGTACAGTGTCAACTTTCCCTAAAAAAATAGGCTGCTGGGCTATAATTAACCCCCAGTCTCCTCTGCTGTGGAGCAGGCAGCTGATTCTGTTGGTTTGTGATCAACCCCAGTCATACGGCAGGCCACGTTTGCAATGGCAATCTATCAAGGACATGGTGGGTTGCCGTGCAAGTTACCATTCCAAGCCATAAGACAGGCTTGCTTTTAGTAATTTCAGGTTTGATGCCAACTTTTGTAAGAAGTACTTTTTAAATTATAATTATAACAAAAATAAATAACAATAAAATAAGGCTGTATGAAACGTTAGGAGAAATACAGTCTTCCTGTGCCCATTATGTTTGTAGCTGTATAGCCAGACTGCCTGGGCCTGCAGAGCCACAGCACAAGCTCTGCGGCGATGTGGCACAGGAACAGATACCCCTGGTCACGTCGCCTCACCCTCCGTGCCCGTGTATCACAGTGAAACCAACTGGCTTAAGCCCTGTGTTTACCCCCCTCTCTCAGGAAGACGACAGATGAGCCTAACACAGTAAGCGTTAAGCGTGAACCTTGGAGCTGTAGGACACGTGCTGCGCAGGGGGAAACAGTGAGAAAGTGCCTAAGCATATTTCTGCTGGTGTCACAGGGGTGTGCCCAACCCCTGCTGTGAGCATCGCCACCGGGACGTAGACATGCCACTTGCATTCACAGAGAAAGTTCCTAACCTCTTCTAACTCTTAAACGGTAATCTCCTTGTGGCTGTACAACTAGTTGAGCTTACTTTGAATTAGTGACAAGGTCTTCTGTGGCTCTCGGAGGTAAATGGAAGTTTCATACATTAGTGAGGATTTATCTAAAGTTCTTTACATACCAGCAGTCCATACCTGCTCTTCCCAATAGATGCCTTGCTGGCACACATTTTATGAACACAGTGAAGATATGGTCATAGCATCCTTTAACTGTTGACAGCCCCAGATGTCTAACAGTCTCTTCACCTTCCCTCACTGTTCCAACCTTTTCCTTTTGATCTACTGCTCAGTCTGTGTCTTTATCTCATTCCTAACGCTTAACCTATTTCTAAAAGTAGATTCCCATTCTCTTCTAATACATTTCAGGTTCTGCCTTATGACCTTACCCAACCTCAACACCTGACTGCAGGTGGCCTTTATGAGAAGAATTAGAACTGTAAACTGCTTTTTATTGCTATCTCCATACTGCTTGACAATACATATGTAATATACAGAATACTGAGAAAGGAGGCATTTGAACACAGCCTTACTAAACAATTTATACCAGCGTAACTCTTGGAATGCCTTTTATCAACAGGAATATTCTGAGAGTTTATGTATGATGTAGGCTGGATTCCTGTCCCCCACACCCACGTCAGGGAAGCTGCAAGACGCAACATTTCATCCTGTGCTTGAGTTTGAGACGTGCGTCTCAACAGCATCTCAAGTTGGAGTTGCACCAACGAGACAGCGGGTTTTTGAGCCGCTCTCCTCCGCGCTGAGCTAGACCCTAGCACTCGGAACTCCTCTGTGTTTCTGTAGAGCTTCAATGCTTTGTTTGGCAGGACACTGCCTTAATTAAGAATGTCCTGCTAATGCATATATTTTGAATATATAGAGAAATACAAAGTACAGTCATTCTCCAATACTTTCTTTGTAGCTACTATTGTGATTCTCCAGAAATCAAGCTGAAGCTACAGTACAAAGCTAACCGTAAGAGACGTGCAAATATTCTAGCAAAGATCAGAATGATCTCCAAGTTCCCCAGCAAGAGAATTTATCAACTAGAGAGTTATCACAGACCTATTAAAATGAATAAATGCAAATGGCTTAGAATTCTACGTGTAATGTACCTGACAAAGCAGACTTAATGCTTTATGTACACAGAATGGTTAGAGGATTTCTAGTTATGATTTATAGTAAATCCACATACTGGATTTTCTAATCTCCAGCTTTATGTAATGGAGATGCAATGAGTAACAAAATGTAAGAGGATTAGCAGAAGGTCATCCTGGTTTGCTGAACACAGCCTCACGTAACACCCTAAAAATCATTAGAAATCTCATCACTGTAGAAAGCCATGAAATCCAAGGTAAATTCACTCCTAAACTGCAACCCACAAGAGATTAAATTTGAGATCAACAGTATTAGAATAGATGTAAACCGTAAACTTGACAGTGGGATAGGTGAATCACCACGCTAGGAATACTTTTTAAAAACAGAGGGGGGGGGGGGGAAATTAACAAGGCCTCAGCATACAACTAGATCAAGTCTAACTTTGACAAGCTTTTCTTCAAGTGGGGAAGAATGGGACCTTTATTAGATGAGTGTGCAACAGAGCCCAGTATGGATGAGGGACATGGGAAAGGACAGAAAGACCGACTGCCTGTTTGTCATTTCAGCTGCCCCTTTTATACCTAGAGGGTATAAAGGTTTCCCTCTCTAGAGGGGAATGTTAGCCTGGGCAGCTGGGCAGAGGGCACTTGCTGAAAGATGTTAAGGGGAAAAGAAGGCCCAACGTACCGGGGTCAGGGGAGGAACAGCAGAGGGGACAAATAAAGAGCAAGATGCTGTGTTTACGTAGTTCCAGTCCAAAAGTTTACCAGTTTGTGCAGATGTGACTATTGCAAAGACCTGAGCAGAAACGAGCGTTGTTTTTCAGAACACCTTTTAAGTAGTAGCATACAAGTACAAATTCGAAATTGTGTTATGTTTGAAATGTTTTCTGTGGTATCATTTGAATTTCCTATCTAGGTGTCCTCACGCAGTTAGATCCCTTGTTTCTTCGAGTGAATTAGAAAGTCTTTCCTGCAGGAAGCAAGGATGGGAAGAGGGGAATCCAAAAACCAGCAAATTCAAGGTGGAGGTTAGAAAAGCCTAAAGACATCAATCAGATCCTGTTGAAAAACAAGAAAACAAAGAGCCATACAGACTTCAGCAGGTAAAAAGAAGAGGGGGGTGGGTGGAAGCGTACATTCTGCAGCCAGCCAGGTCCAGGATCTGCCTTTAAACTGTGTGACCCTTTTTCACTCCTGGTCTGAAGAGGGCCCAGCTTGCTCCGACTGGGAAAGGGCAAAGGAACACAACAACATTTAGAAAGATACTGCATTTCAGTGACTGACAAGCAGATCTGACTTTGCGGAGAAGCTATGAACGGTGAATCCAGATGTGTTACACCTTCCAGGAGACGCTGGATCAAGACTAACCCAGATGCTCTTGGTTTGAGCACTGATGGATGAAGCAGCTTTGTACTTCTGAATTAAGGAGTGGATTTAGGATTTTTTTTGAAGAAAAGCCTGAACGTTGGCTGAAGAGGTGGTAAGATTCACTTTTTAGGAGTCTTGCTTAAAGGAATTTGTATAACTATTATCCAGATTGTAGGTGGGGTGGGATTTTTTTTTTGTTTGGTTGGGTTTTTGTTGTTGTTATTTGTTTTTTAAAGAATTTTAAATCCTACTCTGTTAAGCTACACAGCTTAGTAATTCTGGGACTAATTTTGTCATGAGGTAGCACTTCCATACTACACTCAAAATTTAGTTAAAAGGTCTTAAAATATTTTGTTTTCTTGGCAAAGAAAGTATCTACTATGCTAATTTTGAAAATGTGAACATTACTTAAAGAAGATCATTTATGCTGTCATGGTTTTTTGGGTTTTTTGTTTACTTTTTTAAAAACTGCTGTCTTAAATTATTTAAGGTTAGTAACCCAGACATGATTTATAAAATTTTCAATTGGCTTTGCCTCAGTGTTTTATTTTGAGAGGTTTATTTGCCTTAATTGGTAACACTTAAAAACCTATTTTCCAACTAAACATAGCTTTCAAGTTTGATATATTAGCTGGGAGAACACACTGTATCAACATTCATTTATGTATATGATTATGTTTGGATTTTTTTCCTTAATTGTTATAACAATAACGTAGAAGAACTGATTTGCTATTTGTGTCTAGCTCTGCTTGTATGGACACTAAAATTCAATTATACACAAAAGAAAAAATTTGAAATTTTTTTTAAACCACAGTAATATGTTAGATGAGTTATAAAAAAGTGTTCCTGTCTAAACATGTTTTCTATTTAAAGCTGATTAAGCAGAGGAAGTATTTACTCATGTTGAGAGAATTGAGCAGCTTGTTTCTCGTCACTACGCCCTTCAAGATTTTTGGAACAGCAGGTTTCAGGCCAGACATCTGATTTGTATTTGCAGTTCAGAAATGAAAATAAAAAAAAATCCAAGTGAGCCCAACCCCCCAAGTAACCATCGAATGGCAGTGCCATGAGTGAAACCGAAATGAAGGTAAACTCTGCGCTTGCGAACGGATTGCTCCTGCCAAGTGCTAGTCTAGCATTTAAAACAACATCCAATGTTCCATATAGGAAGTGTATAGTTCAATCGCCTGTTTTCACACCTTCTTTATACTTCTATAGCAAGCTTTATTTAAAAACAGAAATTGATAAAGTTGTGGCCATTTGATTCATATGGATATTGACATATATATATACACTTCCCTGAACTATTAGCAAGTGTCCACTCCTTAAGCGTGGCTCTTGCAGCTTTTTCTGTTATTCCATGTCTTTGTCAGCACAGAAACCACTCAGTAATTTCACTGCGTCAGGCAATGGAAATAGTTTCTAAAAGCAACAAATGTTTGCAATACAGGGGAAAAAAAATTGGCTTTCTTTTTACTGTGCATTCACCAAAATTTCTGAACAGGTATAAACATACTGCCAAGATGCTCCTAAATGCTAAACACTTCTGCTTATATCGTGCAACACTTAACTACAGTATTTAGTTGTATTTTATTAATTTCTACATCTTTTTTTGCGAGTGTGGAGAGAAGAAGGGTGAGAAAAAGGTAGGTTCTACCATGACACTTCTTGAAATATTAGATTTGTTCCTCAGTCCTCTAGTACAGAAGTAGAAAATGCTACTTTTTTTTGGTTGCATTTTGTTTTAAAGCCTTGCTCTTCTCCCCTCAGCAAGTCCTTGATAGAATCAGTCCCTTCCTTCCTTTCTAAATAATGGTAAGTTCACTGATAAACAGTGCTTCTAAAAAGAGAGCTTTGTTTAATTAGGGTGGCCATTTAACTGAAAGCCCACTTAGAGCATCAGTTTCTCTCATTTTCTTCCTAGTATGCTGTGTCTTTAAAGGCATTTTTTACTCAAGTTTCTTGCTCCTGACTGGAGGCAACAACTGCAAAGCTCCATTTGTGCAAGGAACCGGGACTGCTGTCCCAGTGGGGGGTATTTAACACATGGCCTACACTTAAGTCTTTACACTGCTGCTGATACAAATAAGTAATTACTAGAAATGATTAAAAAAAAACCACCCAAAACCGACAACATTTAAGGAAATTGTGGAAAAGAGAGAGTAAGATTCCCATCATCAATGTCAAACACCTTTTACATGCCTTTTAAGGCCAGGCCTTCTGTTCTTCCAGTCCTATTACCATGAGGTTCTTTCAAACGCTTTGCATCTATGTCCCCAGAACTCGCTTAGGACCTGGTAGCTCTTTCTTTTCACTTGCTTGGTCAAGTTTTGTAAATTAACACTGTCCAAGTATTTAGAGAACTTTGTAGTCTGGCCTTTAACACTAGAATGTCCTTGTTTGGTTTATGATAAGCAAGTGAATTTCTCAAAAAGGTAGCCAGAGTGGGAAGGAGAAAGCAAACAGCTACTGTGAGCAGAGGTGCTGAATGATGACAGCAGACCTACAGGATGTCTGTGAAGAGACCAAGGCAGTGCCAAAATGCATGTGATCTATCTTCAAAAAACTGCCTGCCCGTCAGAACTAGGACAACTCCAAGAAACAAGACTCCAAACTACATTTATGCAACTTAGATATACTATTATGACTTTCTCTGAAACATACCAACAAGACAATCAGAATTAATTCCCTGTATATAATGTGTCAGTGTGTAGGTGTTCATTCTCAAGCCCTGATTTAAGACAAAAGCAAAGTCTATGAGCAAACTAAAGTACTTGAACTTTGTAACTACAAATTTACAGCTGATATAATTAGTTTTAAATAAGCCACTGCTTTGGACACAAAAATGTAAGTTCGTTTTGATGCTACAAATTCACTTCTGTGAAAAAGAGTGCGTTCTAAACAAAATGGAACAACCCTCCCACACCCACTTGGTAGATTAATGTCAATTATATCCCCGTATTAAAATATTAGATCTACTTACCATCATCTAGTGTGATGTCTTGTAGTCCTATTGTTTGAAAATTCAGTTCTCGATCTTCAGGTTCTGGTTTAATGTTAATAGCTGCCCCATCTGGTGAGAATGGAGATGAATCGCATACGGCGTGGTGCACCAGGGATGGCGCTGCATTAAGACCTCCCAGTGCCGGACTGTGTGCTTGAGGGGAGTGCTGGCCAGAGTGACTCGCAGCGGCTGGCGGGGGCGATGCGGCAGGTCCTGAGCTAGGAGATTGATAAGGCATAGGTTGGAGCTGGGGAGAAGAAGGTCCAGAGAGCGGCGAATGGACCAAAGGGTGGGAGGCTGTCGGGGATGGGGATGAAGCGGATGCTGGGTTTGCAGAATGGTATGGGACTTGCTGCAGCTGGGGAGAAGACTGGCCAAGGGACCGACTCATTGCAGAAGGGATGGAGCCCTGCCCAGCGCTCGGGCAGTGGTATCCCATCGATGGTATGTGAGAAGACGACTGTCCTGAATGAGCTGGGTGTGCTAGTGGGTGCCCTGCTGTACTTGACGTCGACACAGAACCTGGGTTTGAAGAATGAAACTGCATTGGTGGTAGAGCTTGGCAGCTAAGATTTATCAAATGAGGTACAGCTGTGTCCTGCTGAAAGGAAATAGTATCAAATCCTTGGCTGGAGGCAGAGTTCATAGGAAGACCAGACTGTCCGTTGTATACATCATTAGACTGCATAGGCTGGTAAGAAGGTCTCACAGGAGGTGCTGATGTTACCTGAAAAGACTGAACCACAGCAGGAGGCAAAACATGACACTCTTCGCTTGGACTAAGGTTTCTACCTTGCATATGTGGGAGGTGGGATACTGCTGAGGTCACCATTGCCGTGTACGGTGGTTGAACTGGACACACAAGGCTCCTGGGTGACGTAGACAGTAAATTGTCATGTGGATGCCCTTGCTCTGGTGAAGGCAACTGAGTTCGGATGGAATGCAGGCCCTGGACATTGCTTGTGTGAGGCAGGGCCAAGGACGGAACAGCAGATAAATCCACCTCATCTCTGTGCTCTTGCTTCATTATAACTAGAAAAAGTAAAATGCTATTACAATTCCAACCCATTTGTAGACTGTGATAAATACACACTAATTGCTGTTTAACAGCCACAACAGTATGGTTAATGGCCTTGCTCTAATTCCACTTCTTTTGCTCTGCTTTTGCTTTTTTATACCTTATGCCTTTTTATAACCCTTAAAAGCCAGAATTCTCCTGGCACGTGGTCAACGGCAACTAACTTCCCTTCTAAAATACCCTCCTATGCAATGTATGTTTTTAAAGGCTTTTGCACTGCAGCCAGAGAAAAGTTCCGCACATGTAAAGGATACAGCTCATCGGGGGGGTGGGGACAAGGGCTGCTCCTGGGCTCCCCTGGAAACAGGCTGACCAGAGTTCAGTGTCGGGCGCTGGGAAATGGGGAGTTAGTGTTTTAGCTGGCTTCAGGCTTCCCCTAGACTCTGATCACGGTGACAGGTGAGCTTTGGCAACACAGTCATGCTAGTTTTGAGTAGTACCCGTTGTTTTAGTTAGAGCCACTCTTCCAGCATATCCCCCAACTTCAAATGATGGTAACAACTGTTCTGATAACACAGAGACTTACAAACTGACACACTTTCAGTTACAGGATTATTTTTTTTTTTTTTCAAGCTACTGGTAGGCTTATGAGAAAATACTGATTTTAAGTACAAACAGAAAACGCTAACGCTTTTAACTGCTCAATTATTACTTTGTACAATACACTGTTAAAGAAACTGCTATATATATTTACAGATAAAATGGATTTTAAAACACTTGTGCATTAACAGCTGCAGTTATAATTAAATCTGCTTCTTATTTAAGCAGTGACATTACTTCATACCACCGTTTACATAATTTAAATATGGATTTTTCAAACAAAAATGTAGTTTAAGATGTGTATTGTAGCTATCATATTCTTAGGAATGGTTGAAAAATACCACATAAATCTGGTAACACAATTAATGCACACAATGTACCAATACCCAGGTAACTGCTGAGATTGTGCATGAAGGTACGAAGTTGGTCATTTTAGAGCACAAGTGAACAAAACTAACTTTAAATAGTATAAACTAATGGCAGTTGGCTTTGTCAGCACACACATTAGCATTAAAAAGTTTATATTAATATCTGTACCTGACTGTATCTAGTCCTCCAAACAGTGCTAAAGGGTCTAGCACCATCATGGGAACCTTGTGATTTCTGACTACTCTAAATGGGTATGCATTTCTTAAAAGAAAAGAAAGTAAGAGGCAGGCAAAGGAGCAGGCGTCACGTACCCAGTGGTAACCACTGCCTCAGACCAACGGGAAGGGGTTAAGATGTTTTAACTACGTGTACACTTAATTGTACAGTTTTTGTTTCTGGCTGAATTACAAACTGTCTTCTCTCAATGTGCTGCAATGTGTCTGGCGTGGGGGGGAGAAGATTTTTTTTTTTTTAATCTTTCTTGTTTCTAAACCTGGGGTTTTTTGACATTTGAGGCGGGGGGAAATGCGTAAAACCTGCTCTTCTACGATCTCACTATCCTCCGTGTCATCACTAGGGTTTATTTAGAAGATCAGCTTCTGAGAATCACCATCATTCTCAAAGAAAAGTAGAATGCAAATTATTCTGTAAAAAGCTTAAAGAAATACCCCACTGTAATCATAGAGCTGTACCTTATTACTGTAACCTTCAGCTTTTCAATTAGACAAGCTTAAGTTGTTTTACAAACAATTCAAAGCTACTCTTACCTACCTGTTAAAGGTACAAGACTGAATTACTTTCAAATGCCTACTTTAAAAAACAAAATAAAATGCAACTTTATTTTTTTTTTTTTAAACTATAGTACCTGGTGTATAAGTAAAACGTTGAGACTGGCTTTTTTTCCTCTTGCCATTGCAGAGATAAAACTGCACCTGAACTGCAGCTGTAATGGTTTTGTTATGGTATGGAGGAACTTCAAGTATGATGTTTGCCTATATGAAAATCGAAACAGAAAAGTTTTACATATCAAATGCAAATGAAAATACTGTTGATTACAGAAAAACTAAACCACTTATTGCAAAACTAAAGGAAACTGATATTCTGAAATAGGTCAACTTCAAGTTTATGCATGTTACATAGTAAAAAAAGTACTATAAGCAAACTTCTGATTTTTTCTTTTTTTCAACACAAGTGTTCTGACGGTAATACTTTTAATTAAATAGACACGTCACCTAAAGGATGCTTGGTTTATCTGCCAGAGCATAAAAAAAACCCTTCCAGCAGTCAAAGAATTGCATTTTGGAACTTTAAGCTTTTATGAAAAAATTTTAACGTACTGGAAATCATTTCTCAACTTAGCAAAATTGTCTCCAGTTTTCTCAATTTTCAATTTTTTTTCATTGCTTTCACAACAAGCATTTTCAGTTCCTTCAGAGTATCATCTGAATGGCTACTTTATAGTATTAAGCCAACTTAGAGGTCTCCAGTTGTCTGTCTGAATCAGCCAATGATCTACTTACTTTACTAAATGAAGTCTAAATTTCAGAACAACGAAGAGGTCTAGTTTCTCATTTTAAAACAGAAAGCTTTCTAGAGTCAGAAAAATTGTTTCTCACCCCTTGACACTTTTCCCTAATTATCTTCCCTTCTACCTCCCACTGAGGTCGTCCATCTGTTGAGAGAAATTTACAAATAGTTCAAGCACAAAGCATTTCATAAAACTCTTAAATAATCTTAAAAATACACAAATACTTAATATAAAACTCCATTTATTTTCAGTCATAAAGAGGCCAGTCAACTGCCAGAGACACAGTGTAAACAAAGCATAAAGCATGGGGATGCTTTAGGAGTCTCAACACTGCAGTGTCGGTAAGCTGTGTGCTGTGCAGGGTTCTGCATTTTAAGGGCACCTGCTGATTCAGAGCTGGATTCAGTTCCCGAGCAGGTGAGTGTACCAAGGGATGTTTTCCCCATTTTTCTAAGAACATTTTTGAAAGGTAGTTAAATTACTACTGACACTTGTGGTTATTCAAACAAACATGCCGATGACTTAACCCCTAAGTCAGCACGTGAGAGATAACTCATGCCATACCTTTATGCACATACCCACACGTTACACCTTTAATACAAACACCCCCCCTGAACCGAAAGACCCCAGAGCTCAAGTCCCAGGTGGGAAGGAAATCCCCCCGGGGAACCTCTCTCTGCTCTGACCCAGCACAACCCACTGTCCTTCCTCTAACGCCGGCTTCTCTCTGTTGTGGGTTTTGTACAGGATCTCAGGGAACCTATTGCCTACAGCAGTGCTTTAAGAGGCCTTCAACTTGTGTGTCAGGATACAGTATTACATACCCCCCCTTATGCTGCATTTGCTAATAAACCCTCCCAATTCTTTTACTTAAATAATTAAGGAAATAATAAGGTGTAGAAGAACTGGACTTGGTTGCAAACTTTTATTTTATGATCTACTTTTGCTACTGTTTTCCCAAAAGTTCAAATCAGATACTCCAGCCACAGCAACGATAATGTCAGTTGTTCAAATTTTATGCTCTCTATAGTACAGGAACAATTAGGAAAGAAAAGGAACTCTATGTATTAAGACAGCCAAGTCCTAAATTTTCAACTATTTTTCATGCGTTTTAGTCTAAATAAGAAGTATTAAGATCAGGATGTGTATACAGAAGAGCTCCAGAACAAGAAGTAATGCTAAGTAACTGAAGATCTTGGAGCAACATGTATGTACCCGAGTGTGTATGTGTATGTGTACATCCACCTCTATACGATACAAAACAAAAGCAAAGAAAACTTGCAAGACATTCATTATATCTGGTTGTAGTAAACTAAAAATGGAAAGTATTTGATAGGGTTTTTTTGGTGTTAAATTCTCTACCTTATGGAGGTGCATCATTATGAAAGTGATAGAAGAGAGGAAGAACATGGGGCTAGGGGAAAAAAAAAAGCTTTTAAACCTGTAATTACATATAAACAAAAATGTTTTAGAAATATTGATCCAAAATCTGCAAGTTTCTTGCTTGCTTGGAGATTCAATTGTCTACATATTAGACTGAAAAATTTAATCTACTACCCTCTCAAAGTATAATTTGTTTGGTTTCATGAGATCAGTAGCCAGCACTTAAGCTTTTCTACAGATTTCCCTGCGTGAAGAGAACACTATGTCCTGAGTACACCTTAACTGAGATGCAAACCTGCAATAGCATTTTCAACTCCACTTTGCTAATACACAAGTGTAAGCCTTCTGCAGCTCTCACCCATGACTAAGTGTCGCCTCGAAGGCTGAGCTTGGATTCTAGAGCATGAGAATCACGTAATACAATGGACTATAACATTTCTGATTTCTTGGCAATTCAGAACTTGACCGGCCTGTCAAGCACACAAGGTTGCGGCTGTTCCTACCACTGCTTATCGCTGCTATTCTACCTACACACAGCCCTCAGACACAGCTGGAGCACGCACTGCACAATCTGAGCCACATCTTGAGACATGTTAAAAAAAAAAATGCATCCCTAAGGGTAACCTCTGTAGAAAATCTGATGCAAACATATGGAAAAAAAACGAGTTGTGTTTTCTAACTAATTTTTATTTCATTAACCTAGGAGCAAGTCAGTTGCTGCGCAATGATTAAATTGGACACAACATGTCATGAGTGCCAACTAGTATATTTCCATTAGTTCCCATTTTAACTTTTTATTATAAAAAAAGGAGAATATGATTTGTCAACAGCATCTTTCAAATACACACAATTCACAGTTAGTTAACCTGCAACTGTCTTCCTGAATCACAAGTTTTATTTCATTAATAACTGCCACCCAGCATACAGATCAAGTTTCAGATTACTACTCGTGACTTTTTTTTCTTTTAAAAACATCCTTACTTCCTAAAAATCAGGCTTAGGTAGTGTTTTCTGTTTTTTTTTTTTTTTTTTTCTTGAAAACAAAGAGTAAGATAGCACTTACCTTGTCCTTTTTCAAAAAATATAATTTTGGATTCTGGAAGAAAATTGGATCCTGTCACCACCATTTCATGGCCTCCATTTACTGAGCAGCTATTGATGCTGTACTTCTCAATCTGAGGGAGTTCTTGAGCAGATCGCTGAGCTTTAAGAAAATTAAGGGAAAAAGTATTAGTCACAATTTTAATCACAGTGACATTTCTTTTATGATTCTAACTTGAAGAATAAGGGGTGAAACTAAAATTACTGTCTATTTACATATAAAAATCATATTTGTGTATGATTTATCTTTGTTTTTAAAATTAGGTTGAAATTACATAATTATAGAAAAGAAACACCAAGAAGCCATGAATCCCAATGGTCTCTACTGCTACAGCAAATGAAATTTTTAGTTTAGGAATACTGGTTTAAGAGTTACTTTAGTATTTGATAGACAAAATGAATTCTAGGAGAAATTCAGATTGTTTAAGGTCATGTTTTGATTCCTTAGTGCCAGCATTTAACGAACAAGCTCTCTGCAAGTTCATTAGATAATACTATATGAAGACAAGTAACGGTATAGACTCTTGTAATTGAAATGGTATTAGTTCTTCCCAAAATGGCTATTTATTTTCACTGATGTATATCAGCTGCTCACACACAGAACTCCTGAAGCTGCTGTGTGGCTGGAGTATTAGGTTTAAAGGCTAAAATACTGTTTTTCCTCAAAACCTTCAGGCTGCCACTGCGCAAGTACCACCTTTAAATAAAGATATATTAATTTTTTTTGTAATTTAGCTCTTTACACACAATACTTTTTACACACACTTGTTATATACAATTCTGACAACATTGTCAGAGTGACAATATTACTGACACATGCAGAGAACATGAGTATAAATTATGTATAGTTAAAGCAATCTTACAGCATTCAACAGGTATGGAAGCAGTCTGCAGAGATAAGACTTTTCCACTAGGCTGTGGGATGTGAACACGAAACACAAGTCGCACTCTGGTATTCTTTCTTCCAATATCTGTCTCTCCTTTACGGAGCTCTATATCTGAATTGCGAAGTTTCAAAATACCAGCACAATCGATACTGGAGATAGGTGAGGGTGGATGGATCAGAAGAGAAATGAAAGAAAATGAATCAAACTATTGCCAAAGTATACTCTGTAAGCCTTTCTTTTGTTAAAGAATGAAAAGCGTTCTAATTTTCCCCATGTTACACTATTTTAATTGTCTGAGATTAAAAGATCTGTTAATGTCAAAAATGGCAGCAAGTACTCTGCTGAAACACTTTGTCTTGTAAACGTCTAACTGCTTCTTTTTTGAACCTTTAAAAGATGACATGCTATTGCACATTGTTTAACCTTCAAAGTAAGTTAGTTAACATAGTAAACATCATTTACAAGGACCAAGAGACCCGTATTCGGTTCTGCCTCAGGAGGGACTACAGAGCAACAGAAGTGTAGCCATCAAATCCCAGCTCCCATTCCACATAGTTATCCATTAGCCATGAGACACACATACTTTAATCAAGTAAGACATACACATAAGCCCGTGAGGAGTGTTACCCTGCACCTCAGCGCGGGTTCATAGCATTCAATGGAACTAGAAGGAAGTCTGCAACTAGGAAGAGTTAAGCTGACTTCAGAAGTCTATAGAAGAAACAAGCGTGATCCATAAACAAACAGTTGTGCTTTACTCCATTTACTGATCCTCCAGCTAGAACAGGGCAGTTTAATTCATAGAATCATAGACTATTATTTAGCACATTGTATCTGGCAAGACCTGAAGTGCCAGAATAATGCAACGCTGAAAATAAAATAATCAAAAAAAAAAAAAAAAGAAGGAAAAGGCCTACCAAGGTACCAGGAGTGAAATCACCATTCAATCAAGAAACAAACAAACAACTATCTGTATTGCTGCATTTTCATCAAAGAAAAGTCTTATGCCTTTTTAAGACAAAACCTCTAGAGGCCAGTAACCCATGTGGAATTCTACATCTGTGGAGTTATCCCTATGCATGGATTGTCTGGGGAAGCAGAATCCCAGTAGCACTCATCTATTTCCCTGCAAATCTTAGGAGCTGCCTTGTCTCTCTACGCCTTTACTTCTGGCTACCACAACAGTAGTGTGTTCAAAGAGCTGCGTCTACCCGAATCATGAGCCATATTTGTAGAAAATATGCTATTCTACAAGATTTTTCTTTCACCCTTGCACAAATAAAAAAAAAAACCCAAACCAACATTAAAGCTAATTTATGCTGTGGTGTACCTGGCTGACATGTTATTTTCAGGAAGAAGTGGTATTTCCAAAACTTTTGTGCTGGCGATTATTATCTCTTGACTTGCTGTTGCAACTGTTTTTCCAGTGATCCTGTGCACCTGGTAGAACGCATGAGGTCTTAAGTAGCGATCGTCCGCTGTTCCGATGAACATCTGTAGGTTTACTGGCTTCTCGCTGTAGCCCAGGAGCTGATGAAAAAGTAGATGCAATATTAAAGGATTAGTTGACTTTTCCGGCATTTGTGTGTCCATAATATAAATACACAACTAGTACAAAGACTTAAGAGCCCAAGAGTAGTATTTCATTACAAACATCTCCAGTCTCTTCTGAAATCACAACACCGAGTACAGGCATCCGTCCCTCAATACAAGTATCAGCAACGACACTTATCAGAACAAACGGATATCAAAATCTCTTTAGTACTTTTTAATCTCTCAACGAGAAAATAATACTTTTATCTACAGAATTTCTACAGCAAAGCTATGCTGCGTTATAGGCATGTTTCTGATACTGTTTTTAATGAAAGCCAAATCACCAATTTTACTAAGATGCACCTAGTTCCTAGAAATACTAAAAACATCTTAAAGTTTAGATTTTCCTCTAATGGAATGCAATAGTGAGTTTTATTAAACTTAAGAGGTTTTGTGAACGCAAATGTATTGTGTTAGGATAAATATAATTCATAGCCAGAAAATCAAATAAGATTTGTTTTTGGCAAAGAAACCAAAATTTGATAAAAGTTAATTATTGCATCTTTCCTTTTCTGGTATATAAGACTACCCACCAACGCACTCAATTGTCAAACTGCCTGTTGTTTGCGCTAAAAACAGTAGTTCTAGGCACAAAACCACATTGAAACATCAGGAAAAAAATACATAAACAAATTCTACAAGAAAAAGTTAGTTTTATGATAGTACATTGCTAACGTATTATGCCACATATTTAAGGGACCAAATTTAGCCAATAGTACCACGCAAGTCTCCTTTAGCCACTGCAATTTTAAATCCGAAGCCTATAAAATAAGTCTGATAAAGCCCGACGCTTCCTTCACCTTCCTGCAACGGGCAGACTGCGGCACACTGCAATTATGTCATTTCTAAAAAGCAATACAGCAAATTTACATTTCATCGACTTCAGCATCAACTTATGCTCAAACCAGAGGGAGGACCAGACACTCATTCTTTAAATGTGGTTTTGTCACGTCAATATTTTTGTCTCTAGGGAGAGTTATTTGGTCACACAATATTGTCCAAGCTCTTTACAGAGCTAACACTTAAAAACCAAACAAACCCATGTCAATTTAACCTACTTACCAGAGTAATTCCACAGGGGCAGTCAGCAGGACAAAACCCAAAGCAGACCCACGCCCAGGGATGAGGAGCACTGCTGCAGATGTGTGTCTTGGTTCACTACTATTGGCAGCAAGTTTTACATACACCAAATGAACGCCTACTTTTCTATAGCGAAGTGATGGCTGTGACAGCACACACCAGTCTTGGTACTTTTATGAGAGCTCTCTCAATCAAGAACAAAAATTTGGTTTCCAACAGAAGTCTGGAACTCTAAAGAGCTATTCTCAAAGCTTTCAGCCTTATACGAATGCTTTTGTCGAAGATGTAATGCTCATTAATGAATCCATCTAAGTACAACAGCATCCTCATACCTCCTCTCCCTTAATTGTAGTTTATGTTCTTCCTACTTGCCCAGTGACCTTAAGCCTCAAAAGCTCAAATCTAGACCAAAGACAAATAAAACCAAGCTTACTCAAATAAACCCAGAACAACAACTGAGGCTTGTTCTTCACCTCTTCATATCCAGCACACACACACACACAAAACCTAAAATAACTCCCGAGACATACAGCAAATCTACCAGCTATAGCATGTAACTGTCATGGAGCAACAACATACAACTCTTGAGCAGCTGAACACAAGAGCTCGATAGAGGGAATACATTATTTGTTACACTCACAGCATTATGAGACTGCTCTCGGAGAAAACACCTGTGCTACTTTTTATTTTATTTTAAGTGAATGGAGAGGAAAAAAGGAAACTGTTCAGAATTACTGCTTCTATTGCTTTTCTGGGCTGGGAGATCTCTAGGCAATGACTGCAGCGAGGAGACAGAGCTGCTTTTCAGGGCTGCAGACAAAGAATACTCAATTCTGTTGTCCTCAGATCTCCTTGTGCCTTTCTCAGGAGAGGCACAACATCTCCCAGCTGGTGCCTTTAAGTGGCCAGGCCACTACAAAGGAGGTTGCACAGACTGGTTTCTGTCCTTAAACTCAATGAGTTCTCATCTGTCCCCCCCCGATGCCAGCCACCGTTGAGAATTCATGCATGCACAGGCAAGCAGAACAAACCCACTTTATAACTTTAAAATCACAAAGTCACATCTCCTCATGGATTTAACAATCCTTACCACTTCAGACCCTCGTTATAATGAGGGAAAAATATCTGCCACAAAAACCAAAGCAATCTTTAGAAGTCATGGCAGCTTTTACCCAACACGATGTCCTATCCTATAATTCACATATTTCCAACTTATTTCTTATATGATGTCATTTATTTGCATTTATATATATACACACGGCTGTTATTTGCAGGCTTTTGTTTTGTCAAATATGTAAGATCTTTTTGTTCTCCCTGGAGTTCTTGGTACAAACAGAGCTAAATCCAACAAAAAAACCCCAACAAACCAAACCAAAAACCCCTCAGCCATTGTGTGGAGACGGATTAAATTAGAGTTACTTTGATTATTCATATGACAATAAATGTGATATTCAAGCATTTACAAGTGTTACAGTGGAGACAATGAACCTCCTGTGACCATCAGTGTATCGACAGGTTTCTCTTCCTTCATCTGTCAGAACTCACCTGTAAACCACAGGAATACAACTGGACCACAACAAACTTTACTCTTAGTTACTGTTGCATTGACAATGGAGCACAGGGACACCTACACCCATTGGATACATAAACCCATACTTTCCTTTTTATACTTGATGCAGGACTCCAACATATTTCCAAAAGAGAGAGATATATTTATTTATTTTTATAAAAACCAAACAAATATTTTAATATTTTCTATAATTATTTTAGGAGTTTAAGAAATATTTAGGGACATGGATTTGTTCAGCATTTACAGCAGCCATCTCCTCCCAAGTTCTCAGCACTGTGTCTCCACCATCCATTTTCCTCAGAGTTAAGATTAAATCTTAACACAATGGAATACAGCCTAAACGTGACGTTCATTAAATGCGTTCACTCTAATACTGGGAATTACATAAATTATAAGCCAGACCTATTCAAAAATTTGAATAACTTCCAAATGGGGTCACTGTGACAAAGCTAACTTCTAATTAAAGCTATCTTCTCTTTCCTTAACAATGGACATGTACACAACAGTTCTAGAGATACTATCGACAGGGGAGAGAAGGGGGGGTGTGTGCACATAATTGTAAAAGAAAGCTGGTCTGTCTACAGGCAGCGGAGAAACTGTCCTCTGCAGAAGCCTACGGAGAGCAGGAGCTTAAATTTTGTAAAGCAAAATATACCCCACACCAACAGTTGCAATGGTATTGCCTACGATGGCCATAGAGTATATTTGAATTGCTCAAAGCTGTGTCTAATGCTAGTTTTGCTTCCATTACTCACGAGCAAAGTTCACCCAGATGTGCTGTTATGGAGGACATAGGGTTCTGCAAAGCCCGTTGTGGGAGGGGAAAGCGGTGGGCAAGTGTGACAAAAAGTGCCACCCCACCACCAGATTAGTTCCATATCGATAGGTTATCGAGTGCATTTTCTGTATGATGCTCTTGTGATACAAGCTCGTGTGCTCGGTGACTGTCTCACTACATTAGCTGTACCAAAGTAGGAATTCAAAACTATGTTATTACAGTTCAGATGAAATAATAAGATCCCCACAACAAGAGCCCACACAGTAGTACCACCTTCAGTCACCTTCCTTCTGGTTTATATATTAAATTAAAACAAATAAGAAATCCAATGTCCCAAGGAAACAAGGAAAAATATTATAATGCAACAGAAAACACTTCTATAATAATTTAGACGAAACCTGTGCAGAAACATACCAGTAAGGCATTTCATAATTAGAAATGATCTGTAATAACATCAGGACAACCCCCTGAGAGTTTCATGCTAGTGTAAACCAGTCTGAAAACAAACAAACAAGCCAACAAGGTCTCTCCCCCTCACTCCCCCCACACTATGTCAATCTGATGCTCACACTATAGCTTTGTCTCAAATGAATTCCTGTAAAGGACCTGCAATTAAGTCCTGTTAAAGGTACTGTAATATATATATATATATGGTTAGGCAGAGTAGTAACGTATGGGCAAGGTAGCAGAGACTTTATAAATTTGTACTTTGCATTACAAGTGATCTCTTGCATTTATTCAAGGTTTAAAATAAAAAAAAAAGAGAACAGCATGAAAGAAAAACAATGTAAAGCCACAAATAGAACCAATGTGTGCCAACAGAACCAAGTGTGACAATTAAGTAAGCTGGGGGGGCGGGAGGGGGAAGAAGAGAAGAAGAGCATAACCCCACCGCCCACATTGTAGAGTGTATTTCAGGGCCTGATCGCAGTAATGGGGGCTGCATAAAAAGGAAACGTATCAGTCTTACACAAGCAACGAGCAGGTTGCACAGTGTCCTCGTGGGTCCAGCAGCAAAAAAAAAAAGACGTAAAAAGCCTAACAGGCTACGGGTGCTAATGAGACAGCCTTGGGCACTGTGTGCTAAAGCTTTGAGGCACCTGGAGAGATTGTCAAAAAAATATGTCGATAAAAAAACCAAAACAACCAACACCCCTCCACCTTTATTATACAAGGTAGTGCTTTAGAATTAGTATTTTAATTAATATTTTCCTCTTAAATCTTGTCTGACAAGTGAGCTGAGAATTCATTTCTGCAAAATTCTGCACGAGTAAAATGAAAATTGCTGAGGAGCATGAAAGTGTCCTGAAGTCCATTATATGAAGAATCCCGGTGAGAGTAAGCCTTGGATGTCTCTCCCTACACAAAACCTTCACCTAGTAGGCAAAGCAGAACTTTCTGCCCACCACACTTGGTCCTCACTGGAGACTAAATTACCTTCTGTTTCTTGGGAATGGCGCCATCTCTTCCCCCCAAAAAGATGATATTTAGAGCCTGAATTGCCATTATTGATGCAATACCTGTCTTGTGAATAATGAAGGAGACTTACTACCCCGAATCAACTTCAAACCCGGAAAACAGACATATTTTTTAAATACAGTTTTGTTCTTATTCAAAAAATGTTCTTAGTTTCTTTACTGCAGGGTGACACTTTCTAGTTACCTCATCTGCTTTGTGCACAATTCTGTACGTTGAAAAGCCCACACATTTAAATCAGTAAAAAAAATTGCTTCAATGGAAATACCTACATAATTAACTTGAAAGAAAAGATATTACATTCTGTTCAAATACCTAATGAAGCCATAGTATCTGTACCTTTAGTTCACTTCAGTAAAGAACACACAATATAAGAACATAATGTCTCTATACAGACTGTAGGTATTTAAATTAACAGGATTTTACAACCTGCAGGGAAGTGCTGCAGAACCACCACCCCCCCAAACCTACCCC
>JAOXNO010000063.1:27433740-27459672 GCA_028565335.1 Limnodromus scolopaceus
CAAAACTAGATGCAGCCCTCGAGCCTCACCAGCGTCAAGTACAGGGGGACTGCTGGCCACATTATTGCTGACACATGCCAGGATGCTGTTGGCCTTCTTGGCCACCTGGGCACACTGCTCAGGTGGGCCCATATTCAGCCGGCTGTCAACCAATACCCCCAGGTCATTTCCGCCGTGCAGCTCCAGCCACTCTGTCCCAACCTGTAGCGTTCATGGGGTTGGTGTGACCCAAGTGCAGGACCCAGCACTCGGCCTTGTTGAACCTCACACCATTGGCCTCAGCCCATATTGTTCAGTCCGCACGCTGAGGTGAGGATCAGCAGTCCAACTGCTTGACTTTGAAGTCACCACAATTATTTTGTCACTTGTAAATCATGCATTGAACTCCAATGGTCTGATAGTTCATTACACAAGTTCAAAATTTAGTGCTCCATTACTCTTAAAATACCTGGAGCATGTTTAAGAATAAGAAGCTCAGCTGCTTCAGAAATGAACACAAATTTGGTGTGATCAAAAGATTTCTGTCTCCCCCAGCTTACACACAGCATGATTGGTAGAGCCATCTAAATTCATATTCAGAACCCAGAATCCAGATCAGCTGCTGACTGTTGGGTTTTTTCAAGTTACTTTAGATCAAAAAGTTAAAAGAAATGAGAAACTTTGTTATTTAAAAGCCCTCACTTTTCAGACCTGAAGGGGGAGGAACGCATTTGGAGACACTTTCACATGTTTCATTTCAAAATTCTACCCCGTCCATCACCAAATTACTGTTACAATAGCTTGTGACCTAGTCTTTTACAGAAGTTTCTATAATTTTTTGTTTTCTTTAAATGAGTAAAAACCTTATTAACAATGCAGTAACCTACTAGTAAAGCATCTCACGTCAGGTAACAAATAACGTGACAGTCATTCTGAAACTTTCCTTAAATCAAATTTTAGCACATTGTTGAAACAGCACCAATCTGTAAGCCTTCTTCAAATAACACCAAGAGATTTTTATAATCTGATTAATGCAAGCCTCCAAAAGCTCATACTCATACCAAGATTAAAGGCTTCAGAGAACAGCAGCTATTAAAGGAAACTCAGAAATAAAGAAGGTAGCACCTTCTCTCTTCAGTAGCACCCTCAGCAGAAGCCACTGCATTTAAAATTATCACTTCAGTGAATTTAACAGATACCTTCTTCCTCTGCAACCATTATCTCTAAAACAGAACTGATTCGGGCTGCACAAACTGATGAGGAAACAGCTACCATTCAGCGTGAGGACCAAATATGTCCATATGAGCTTCAGCTTTCAGACCTGCAGAAGTCAGGACCCAGCTCAGGGGCTCACCGTGCCTCTCTCACGCAGGACAAAGCAAACCCCCAAATCAAGATTGCTTGCGTTTGACTACGGTCCCACAGCAGTACACGTGAGGCAGAACAAAGAGCAAAGCCTACGAGAGCCACTAAAGATAATCCAGTTAAAAACTTTAAACAGTTACCTTCCGTTTGTAGCACTCTTCCTCGGCAACACATTGGGCAAATGGCTGGGGCTCTGTGCAGAGCAAGTGCAGAGGCTGGTCCCTCGGGTGACGCACGTGTGCCCATCAGCTCGGCTGTAGTCTAGTGCTCTCCTAGACTCCTTGTTCAGAAAGCTTTTGAACGCAGGTGGAACTAACATAAGAACTCGTTTTAGCCGCTCTGTATGAGCATGTTCCTGCCTCTTTGTAGTCACTAGTTCTAGTAATAACCTTTTGAAGATATCCACTAGAATCTCAAGATGCTTATGAAAATTCTTATTTCCTTTGTTGGCTGAGATTCACAGAGCTCCTAGAGCGATGCTTTTATTATTTCTTAGTTGCAACAAAAATAACATTTTCCACTTACAGCTCCTCCCAACACATCAAAATCTGTCACTGTGGGAAAAAGCTCACTGACCATACAATGGACATTCCACATCTTTTCCTCATCCCAAGTTTTTGCAGAGATTAACCAACAGCGTATCCTGTGACAAGTCAATGTTGCAACACAGCAAACCCTGGAGAATCTCAAATCGTAACTACGATCCAGCGCTATGGTCCTTTTCCAGAACGCCTCGAGCCAAAATACTGCTGCAGTTGCTCTTCGCTACCTAGAACAAAGGAACGCTTTCCCCAGTGGAGTAATTTTGGAGTTAAGAATTTTGAGGCCGTTGCTTATCAATAGACTTTTTAAATACTGTTTACATTCAAACCATCACTGTTGTACTACCAGCAAAGCCACAGTAACTATGCTTTCAGAGTAGTGATACGGTATGCTGCCAAGTAAAATCTGTATCACTTCAGTGTAAAGCAGAGAGCTGAATCACATGAACAGCACGAAGGTCCCATATCAAACACTACCCAAATTTCTCTGGATTCATTAGTGGTGTGTAAACATTACAGCAATAGCCTAGCTTATTAAAATTGAAGAGGTTCAAAGTTCTCTTGCTTGTCTCACTTAAGTGGGACCTTATCTTCAAAGTCAGCGTTTAACAAATATTTTCACTTTAAAGTTTTGCTAACATAGCATAGCTGGTATTATTTCTATTTATCAAAATAAGAAGAAAACCACTTAACACGCTAAGTTTGCCCCTAGTCCACTCGCACGGAAAGATTTATCCTTCTTAAAATTAAGACCAAAGTCCCAATAGTTATGTTAAAAATTGAACATAATTGTGTTCCTCTCTACTCTCCAGACTTCCAAGAGAAGGATTCAGACACGCGAAGCAACTTTTCCAAGTATTTGGCTATCTACTACAATATTTAAACTATTTTTTTCCTAAGAGAGAGTAAGCAATGTTGTCAGCAACCCTAATTTCCAGCAGTAACTGCCAGAAAACTGCAGGTAAAATACTCTCAAGTTGCCATTAATATCCATCATGGAAGAGATTCCTGTTTGTTCATCACTACTGGAACAAAGAAACTACTTGATATCCCATTACTTCTCAGTGCTCTAGATTAAATTCCAGACACTGCTGTGTCTGAAGACATGTGTTTATATAATTGTTTTTAAATCAATGTCTAAGTCTAAGAATTCCATGAGGGAAGACACAGCAAAAGAAACCAGGTTTTATCTCAAGATTTTTGTCCATAAATGAATATTCCCTGGTTATTTATCAGACACAAAAGCACTAATTGTTCCCATCAAATACTCCAAGGGTGAAAGAAATAAAGAAAGAATGAATGACTCATTAAGTTTACTGCCTGACAAAGTGCCTAATTGCTTCAGATGCTAATTAGATTGTCAAGATCTACTTTACTTTAATAAAAGGGATCAGTTTTGAAAAGTTTCCCAATATTACACGGTTTCATAAATATTTACTAAATACCTACTAAACAGAAATTTCACAAAGTTTCAAAGACTTAAGGATTCACTTAAGATAATTCACATGAGCATCCTAACCCTTTTCAGAAGGTACACTAGTGCGAGCAAGCTGATCAAATTCAGATATTTGAATATGAATAGACTCCAGGGAGAAATACTTTTGCTGGTATTCTAGATTATTTACAACCTACGCTGACATAGGCTAAATAAGAATGTGAACTTGAAGCATCTAGGTTTCCCTTCCAACAGCCAATACAGTATTTGGGAAAGGAGTCAAAGAAAAAGAGAACCCAATTCATAAAAGAATCTGAAATAGCTTTATGCAAAAGCCTAGAAATATGTCTTAAAGAGATCTGGTGAAAAAAACAACTTGAGTTTTTTCTACAAGTAAAACTCAAGCTCTAACAGTAGATGTGCAAGAAAGTCAAAAAACCAACATCTTTATGAACTGTTGGAGCAATAAGCAAATTATCGACTATCACTACATTAAGATCCTAAAAAGAAAGGGATTTTCCAAGTGGAGGGGAGGGAAACATGACACATGAGACACAGATAAAGTGATTTCCTATCCGTCCTCGTGAGGGGAGGCTAGGGGGTAGAAGAAAGAGACATCTTAAATAACAGTAATAAGAGTAACAACGTAATAAAGAAACTTATCAAACATCTTCATTGCTGAATATTCTGTAAAATGACCAATTTAATCTGCCATTGAAAGAGCGCTCATCTAGCAAGGCAGTTGGTTCATGATATCATCACCAGACACCTTCCCCATTCCTAGACACGGAAGACACTCACCTAGTTCTTTTACCTGTTGGAAAGGAATTGCTGCACTCTTTCTGCCCATTGTTTGTCACTTGTCCACACTTATCTTCAACAAGGAAGCAGAAATGTGACTCGGTGCACGTGTTACACACACATTTTTCATATGCTACGTACTGGCAGATTATGGGTCTCTGTGACCAAGTAACACGCTGTCACCTAACAAAACTGTTTGGATGGCATCTGAAATATGACTAAAATGCTCAAAAGCATGTTACACATTTTAAAACTTTTTAATTATTGCACACTTACTGACCATAGAAGAAAGAAGGCAAACATGGTCAGGAGTTGACAAACTAGATTACAGATTACAAAACTCAAGACAGCATTCAGACAAGAAGGTGCTATCTGCACATTTCACACCATGTCACACGTGAGGCAAGTTATCTCCACTTCTGCCCGGGGTCAGTTCATTGCAGCCGGGTGTGCGTGCTGGTCAGTCACTGCATTTGCTTGGAATCAATACTCCAGCTTACTCCATGCACTTCTTTGTTCTTAACAATTAAGATGTCTTGATTCTAAAGCACGTTAATTGTAATACTGTCCTTGTTCCAGCTGGGACAGAGTTAATTTTCTTTCTAGTGGTTGCCATGTTTCAGGTTTGGTATAAAAGGAATGGCAATAATGCATATCATTTTAGTTGTTGCCAGGTGATGTTTGTATTTTTCAAGGACTTTTTTCAGCTTCCCATAGAAGCTGAGAAGGAGCCTGGACAGAAGGACAGAATGGCCAATGGAAGATTCTGTAGCACAGCCATCATTGCTGGTGTATAAACGGGGTGAGGTGGGGGGCAGGTACTCACAATTGCTGCTTGGGAAGGAATCAGTTCACCAGGTGGTGAGAGCAACTTGTGTCATTATTATTCTTATTTTCCTTTTCTCTTATTGGTTTTATTAAACTGTCTTTATCTCAACCCACAAGTTTTTTGGTTTTTTTTTTTTTTCCCCTTTCCCCTCCTTTTCTCCCCATTCCTAGCTGCCAGCTGGGATTAAATTCCAATTAATATATTACTACATATAATATGTAATAAAGATATAAATTGCAATTAATGTCTAACTCTTTATGACAATAGAGGTCCTCACTTTTGGTCACTGTCAGAAACTATTTAAGAAACAATAGATCTTCCCGCATTTTATTTTTATTCCTAAAACATAGGAGTCAATTTAGCACCCCTACTTTATAAGCATCAAAATTATAAAATATGACAGAATGAAATGTTTTAACACACTTAAAGTGCATGCACCCACGGAAGAGGCTACAGCTGCTAAGTAATTCAACATTTCACTGAGGATACAGATGCCAATGCAGCCATTTCCACTAATTCAAAAGTCAGACTACATTTTTGGCTGCAAATGTATACAGCTTAATTTTTATTTAGTTCACACATGAACAGGTGTAGTCTTTATTGTCTTCTGCCTGTTTGTCCACCTTATAGTTAGAAAAGTTCTTCAGTGCCAGCTTCTGAATAAATTCTGCCATTTAAAAAAAAAAATATTTTTACTTCTTAGTGAAAACAGCAAAATTGAGTTTATTCAGTTCTGCTCAGTTCTCCCAACTCAAGAGGAAGCAGGTCTAACTGAGTATAAATTTCTGTAACTATGTTGTTCATCCCACCCAAGAACCATAGATCCACGCCCCATCTTGCCACACATGCGTATGTTCACGTGTTTTTATCCTTCAGTAACGCTCACCTTTTATGAACTATGTTAGCCTGAGAGCAAACAAAAATGCCAAGTTAGGACTGCAGATTATCCTACATAAATAGAATACAATTCCAAAATAGAAAATTAAGGAAAAATAGTTATCATTGGTTTAGTTAGAATTGAAAGATTCCAGTAACAGACTGAACACCTTTTATTAATAGATGAACAGACTATAACAAATTTAAAAAAAAAAAAAAAGACTTCAAGATAGTTAATGTATCTGTCAACACAGTTTCAGATCTGGTAAAGCAGAATTTTCCAGCTAACTGCTTTGTATCTGTACTCTTTAACTTCACACTCAAAAACAGTTATGTAGAAAGACTTCAAAGAAAAAAAAAATCACTTCTCACTAAAAATCAATACATTTCTGAAGAGGAAAAATTAAAATCTGGTTATACAATTATGCAAAAATGACAAAATGGCTGAATAAGCCTTATTTAAATATTTAGATATTAACAATCTAAGCTAGTTGACAACTTCTACAGAACTTATACAAAAGTTAGTTTTAAAACTAACAGAGATTTTATATTAAGAAAATGAGTCTTCTGTGTGACACTGACATATCAACACATAGGAAGAAGTTCAGCAGTAAAACCGAAAGGTTCATTGGCAGAACTCAGATGAACACTGAACTCTGTTTGATAGTACCCATTAGAAGTTACCCTTTGGGAAGCTCTTAAAGGTATCATTCATTTATCTTCCATTTGTTCTAAGGATGTTTCACTCTACCCTGAAAGTATTGGTTCATAATCTACCCATTTGTGTTCATAACTTCCTTTTAGGTACTCACAATAGTAAAAGTTACAGCTGAATTTTCTCCATTAGTTCTCTGCCTAAAACGTGCACGGAAAGGGTCAGCTAGAGCAATCTTTAACAGATGGCTAAGTGCTTCTATATTCCACAAGACAGACACCCCTGAGAATATTCATGTACCCAACAGAGAATGAGAACAGGTATTATAAAACATTTTTTTTCAACAGGCTTGCTCATCTGAGAAGTCACCAGGATGTAATGCACCGCGACGTTAAAGTGATGCAAGAATAATATCTGAATTTGGAAAAAGACACTAGAAAGGGAAATTACATAAAAACTACCATGTTGCCAGGAAAGGCAGCATCCACTTTTCATGGCCTACTGGGCAATAGTTAATTCTAGTTTTCTGCTAAGAATTTAAAACTCTCAGAGTCGGGAATAAAAGCGCTTCCTATAGGGCATCTCTGAAGCTTAGTCAGAAACATTTCTTTATTTTGCTTCACTTACTTTGGGAGAGGAGGCAGAAGGGGGAGGAAAATACTAAAACCATGAATATTTTCTAAGTAATTCTTCCTAAAATTAAAAATACAGAATGTGAAAACAACTGCTTTGCAAAGATGACTTTGCAATGAGAACAACATTATATTTTGTCATTAACTTGTAGGATTTAAGCTTTGCCTTTTTCAAAATACAGCATATATGTGGAGAATCCTACCCTAGCTTGCCACCAACCCCACCCTCTGTGAGAAAGAAGAATTGCTTCACCCTCTACATCCTTGAAGTGTAAATTTTAAGCATTGCCTGTGGACAGAATGATACAATTTTAATCAAAGTAATTTTACAGTCAATACAGAGTAGCATGGATGCACTGACATTTAAACCTATAACATGGCTTTTATATGGACAATTGTGTTACAGTTATTAAATTAATGTACCTTTCTTACAAAATGTCCACACAAAAATACCATCTGCAACTCCTTCCTCCCAGTACCCCCCAATCCTTGTTTTTAAAACCCAGTAGAGCAAGAAAAGGGTTCAGGAATCAAATGGATAACTTGAGCTGAGTAACCACAGCATCTGTCCATCCAGCAGCAATGCTGCTTAAGGAGTTCTCATTTCTACTCCACCCACTGCATTGTACTGGCAAAGTGATTCCAGAAGCTACATGGTTGGACAGATCACAAAACTGCTCCATCTAAAAAGTAACAGAATGGGAAGGAGGGTGAATCTTTCCCTCAACTGAACTAGTTCCTTCTTCTGAGCCTCCACAAATCATCCTGCTAGCGTATGACAGGACTACAAAAGGAAAAGAGCTAGTTAACTCAGCACCACAATGGTAGAAGTACTCTTGGAACTACAGACCAGAAATCAATGCTTTCTGGATGTCAAACAAATTTTTTTCTCTATTCTATATCTAGAATTCTATCAACCCAAAGAAGCAAGTAAAAACAAAAGCAAATAAACTACCCACCTTTCTGGTCCTACAGTTTTGTAAAATCACACAAGTCAGGTTTCTTTAGCTACATTGAAATGTTAACTGCTCAGATTAGATGAACTGCAAAGCATGCACAGAATCTGCAGACATTTGATTCAGCTGGGTTCTGTGCACATATGCAAACAAACTTTATTTAAATAAAACTAATCCTATGTTATGATGCCTCTACTGTATTTTTAAAAGAAGAAAAAGGTGGGTATTTGGTATCTCAACTTGTTTTTTCCCCCGAATATATATCATCTACTTGCCTACAAATCATTTTCTTTAAAAAGTCTAAATGCATCACAGAAATATAAGCACATTTATATGTCTATTTAAGATGCACGGGAGGGGAAAAATGGGAGGGAAGCACTTTTTCATCACTTACCGAAATATGGGAGTGTGACCAGGCTTTGGTTTGTTCCAAGTAAAGTGCGAAGGAACAGAAAGAAATTGGTCTCCGGGCAAATCTTTTTTCAAGGTGTGCTGAGATCCAGAGCAGTCATCTACTGCAGTTTCAAGGGATGATGATAAGTTACCCTGTTCTTCAGGACAGATATCTATTTTTCCAGATAAAGTGGCAGTCTGATCCTCTGAGGTCTTTCTTGTTTTTAGAGGAATATCAGTCTCTGTACAACACTGAAATGGTGAAAGGCCAGAATTAAGGCCTTGTACGTTATGGATGGAAGTGTTTAGCCATGTGTCTTCTGTTATGCTTCCTCTGGGAGAATGGCCAGGTGACGGAGTTGGAGAATGGTGAGGAGACAGAGAACCAGCATAGCAAATCTCAGCGCTGGAGTGTCGCCGTTTCCCACAGGGGGATGTAGGTCTTGAAGAGGGCCTTGATGTTGGTCTAGGGCTCAGCCAATTTTCATCTGTAATACTAGTTCTAGGAGAATGACAGGGAGACTGCCTAGGTGACAAGGCATGCCCGAATCCATAAGGCTGCTGCCAGGATTCATCACTGGGACCTCTCGGAGAACCACCAGGAGATGCCAAAGGAGAGCCAAGGGTAAATCGAGCAGCTGCTTCATTTAGCTCTGAGTCTACATCATCATAAACGTGGGAAATGGATTCACAAGAGGAAGCATCTGAAAACCAGCTTCTGGATGAAATGCTGCTGGCAGGGCTCGGACTAAGGGACGATTCCCTATATGATGGCTCAAGAGGAAGATAGAGATGGTCCCGTGAAGGCCTTTCCATGTACTCATTTTCTGTGCCATTTGTGTGCAATTCATCTTCGTTGGCTTCAATCCCTTGATGACAGTTAGGTGAAATAGATGTAATTTGAATACTAGGGCACTCAAAGGGTTTGGGTCCACCTAGTGGACTGTATTTGGATTCTGGTACCTCACAAGTTCCTTCATAGTTCTTATGACTCTGAATTCTTGTAGGTGGTGACAGAGGAGAGGAGTGAGACTGCAATCCATGGCGAGGAATACAAATTGGCTGATTTACAGAGGATGATGGTTGGTCTACATTAAAAATGTATATGGACGCACAGTCATCTGACTCAAGATCTGTAAACAAAATTAAAGAAAAGAAAAAAAAAAAAGAAGAGGAACACAGTCAGAATGCAATACTTGAAAAATGCCATAAACAGTATCCTTTGTTTCCCAGGTAGGGCCTGTTTTCAACATTGCCCATCACACTGGCCACACAAAATAAAGCTAATTCTTAGTTTTAATTTTTCCCCAGCCGTATTTACAGCTAAATATGACTACACCACAGTTTTCTGTCATAAATCTTGTTTTCAAGCAGATTCTACAGTTTATACACATCCTCAGTGGTTGAAAATATAATACATACAGAAAATGGGTTAAAAAAAGATCTAAGCTAGAACACTAAATTCAAATGTTACTTTCATATAACTACATTCCATTCAAAATTAAACATCTTTAATCATAACCCATTAAAATTAGTCTTTCAGATGAATAGGACTAGGATACTTTCTGCAAGTACCAATACTTACAAGCACCAGAATATTGCATACATAATATTTATCACTTTTAACACTAGAAAGCATCTTACAGCAACTCAAACGTCAATGAAGATTATAAACAACTAAAAATATTCAATCCAAGAGGCCTAATAAAATATTTTATTAAAGATATTATGAAGAATCTTACTCCAAAGATCTTTTTTGATTGCTCAGAAAACTCTCAAGTACCAATCCCACAGAATAGCATTTTTCAAGTGCAGTCTCATGAAGTTTGAGCACAAGTTGTTCAGCATAAAAAAAGGCAAACCAAAATATTCTCAGATCTCACTAACTTATCCAAAACACAGGAAATATTCCAAAGAAAAACAAGCAATTGAGAGGGAGTGCAAGACCAGTTAACAAAATCAGCAGCTTTGTCTCACAGAACTAAAGCACATCGTCTTGCCCCACTTGTCAATATTGAATTAACCAACAGTATGAGACATTTGTCTGAAACAAGGGTAGAAAACATAATTTTTTTCTTATTTTGAAATCACTACGACCCCACTCTTGTTTCTTTCCCCTTGTAAAACAGAGCCTTCCCTCTATAGAAAGCAAGTACGTAGGAGACCTCAGGTAGTTCACATGAGTAGTTCATCTCCTAGCAGATGAAATTAAATGTTCTCAGACCATCCCTACTAGACACTGAAACTAGTCTCAAAAATCTGTTAGAAATATTGTCTGTACAACCCGAGTAATTTGTTTTAATGTCGAATCACTTTGAAAGCTTTGGACCCATCACTAATATTTAACATCATCGTTAAAATGGTACAGTTTCTAGTGCTTTGTGTGTGAATTTTTATTTTTTAAAATATTTTTTCAGTAGCAAGGGAATATTATGCAGAAGCATAAATATTTATTCAAACTAAAATGCTCCTGTATCAAATGTGACAGTGAGACATCATGTTCATACAATTATTTTCCATAAATTTGGCCTGGATGACATTAATTGCGTCTCTGGGTATTAGCTCTTTTTTGTTGGTTTTTTTTGGGTTTGTTTTTGTTTTTTAAATGGTTTTTATCCCAAGTATCAGCAAACTATTAATACTTGTTTTAAAATAAATCTAGTCTCTCTCATAGTCAGATAAAATATCCAGTCAGGAAGCCATGTATTTTAGGCCTTTCCATGACGAAAAAATTTACTATGTTAATGAAGTCATTTATTATCAGTTTCACTAATAGCAATCAGCTTAAAATTAACTAAAACAGAAACAAAACAAAACAGCATCTCCTCAGAGACAACAAGGAAGCATTTTCAAATAATGGGAAAGCAATACTGTAAGCAAGGAACAGACTATGTTCCTCAGACTTTAAAAAAACAAATCAAAAATGGCTGAAGGATCATGGGCAAGGAACAGCTCTGTTAGTGATCTATCTATTAAAGGAAGCATTTAAGACTAATACTAAGTTTTATAAGCACTGTGTGATTTAATACGTATTACAGATAGTCACACATAACAATTATCCATATTACATTATTAATTACTACTATATGTGTTAAGAGCAGGAAAAAATGGCATAGGTAATTTCTAAATATGCATACACTAAAACAATCAGGATACTCAGTAGGGACTATTTTGTATATCATACAAATAATTAATAGAAACTCACTACGCTGAACACTCTCAAAACTGCAATTCCCCATCCTTCCACTAGGATAACAAACGTTTTTAAAACTTTAATTGGGGGTCTTTCTGTTTGCTGTTTCCCATCACAAAACATGAAATGCAGACAGCAGTTGCAGGTTTTCCACATCTATCTGTATATTCATGAGCAATATCACAGATGTCCTTGTTTCCCAACACAGTATTAAAAACATAGGTCAAGGGAGGATAAAGGCAATCCTAATAAAAAGCAATTATTCAAAACTTAGAAATAAAAGTTACAGGTAGAGAAATTCTGAAATTATAATAAAGACATTATAGGAAAGCAACAGTTGGAAGTCTTCAAATCCTGTGCGTAACCGGTCATTAACGGCTTTAGGAACAGTAGCAGCACATTGTGCTAAAACTCCCACCATTGCTGAGAGTCTTATTTCTCTAGCAGCAATAATCAAGAAGTCTTAAAATACTTAAGACAATTTGCCCACTTTCAGTGCCACTGGGATTTACAAAAAGCAGCTGTACATTCAAAATTTAAGTTTAATGAAGCTAAGGTGGAGAGATCAAACTAGCACAAAATTATCACCGCCAGCTGGGAAGAACTGGGGAAGGGATGGAGAAGGCAGGAGAGCACTCTTCTGACTCGGGTTTCTTTGGTCCCTCTCCACGACAAACAACTTGCAGTGAGCCTGGCAGCCTGCTCTCCCACGACCCCCCCAGCAGCACACACGCACTCACTCAGAAACACAGGAAGCTAGAAGCCTGAAGTAAGAACTGTGCATCTAATGAACAGCAAATCCCGAAAGCGGGCTTAAGACTGAGGCTGCAAATACATTGTTTCCACAATCACCTAAAGCATTTCCAGACATGATCAATAAACAGGCAGATTTCTTTTAGTTTGCACCCACAAATTCTTCCCCTTATAGTCAGGTGTTAAAATAGCCCGTTAGTTACTCATACAAAGGACAACACTAACTACTAAGACCTTTACAAAAATTATGTCATTAATTCTACTAGACTTTTTACTAATAATTATTTTTGTCCTATTAAAGACTGCAGAGAGAATCCAATCTGAAAGAACCCTCTAACTAGTTTGAAGGAACTAGTAAACGTACAAAGATGAATATAACTTGGGTGAAAGATATGGGGGATAAAAAAAACCCAACAAAACACAGCTGACAACCCTTAAGATGGAAAGGAGCGAGAATAGCTCAAAGAAACCCAACACAGGGCTTCAAGAAAGCAAGAGGATAAACAAACTCAGGCAAGTCTCACAACAGGCAAGTGCATGGCAAAAAAGAGTTATGGAGAAGCCCAAGGCAATAAATGGAGTTATGGATATCTGGTTACTTAATAGGAGAGCTATGACATCCAAACAATCCTACTGGGGACGAAAGGCAGTAGAGAAGTGAAGTTGGCCAAGTCACGAGGCCTTCACTGACCATATAATATAAGAAAGCAGCATTCAAGAAACAGAAACTAGGTCAGATTACTAAAGTAGAACACAAAAACCACCACAAGCTCATGGGGGCACGATGCTAGATAGGACAGATACAGCAAAATACAAGGACCAAAAGAAGCAGTGCCATTGACATCAAAAGCCTGCCATGACCCTGAAAAGGCAGGTGTGTTAAATGCGTTTTCTTTACTACAGTCAATTTGAGTAAATTGCTAACAAAGTTAATGGCAATGCAGGGTAAAGAAAATTGGACTAAATAAAAGCTTAAAAAGTACTGAAGAATTATGAGCCAATAAGTTTAACTTCAGTTTTAGAAGTAGTATTAATAGTTTATTTGTTCCAGTAAGCATTTAAAAGGAGACAGGGAAACAAAACAAGAGTCAATGTTTGCTAAGAACAAAACTGCGTCAAACAAATTTTGGTTTACAGTCAAAGGAGGTCTCCTGGATAGCCAGCAGAGAGAGAAACTTAGCTTTGTTCTAACTTATTAAGACTTCTAACACTACAATGCATGGAGAAGCCACCGAATCTTTAGAAGTCTAGTGAAGCCTTCTTTCCCCACCCTGCTGAGATCAGGTTTACTCCTGGGAGATCACAACCGGTAGCAGATGCTCTACATTCACATAGTGCATATAAGCTATACGGAGCTGCAGACTTCCACTGCAACCTCACATCAGGCGCCTGTGTCATCCGTTATGAATGACAGCCAGAAAGTTTGTCATTTTGAATGTACATTTGCTACTGTCTGGAAACAAACTAGTTTACAGCAGCTCCGTTCAGTATTAAAACACTGCTGGCTCATCCCTTACTAAGCTGCTAACTACGCTTCAACATAAGCTGTCGAACTGGAGAATTAAATAATATCCAGAACAACTGCTCCTAAAGAACATTTTGCTTGCTATTTACCGTAGCAGACTGCACATTCAGGACTAGTAATGTTTGCCCACCAGTTGTTCACTCCTCAACCACGTACTGGCACACGCTCCTGTGCAGCTGTGCGGCAAGCCAGATTTCTCTGCAGGAGGAAGGTCAATTACTATCAAATGTCTGAACACACGCCCTGTGCCAAAATTATCCAAAACACTTTACTATTCTAGATTTGTAAGCCCATAAACAAACAGGTTCAGACAATAGGAGTTGTTATGAGGTACTAAGAAAGCGCAGTGCGACCTAGGTCTTATAAAAATACTACTGGGAAAACAGGATCAGTAATCAAGTCCTTTAAATAGCATAAGGAAAGACTTGAGCATTGCCACAGGCATCATGTGTGTTCTCAGGCAAGTCATGTCATCTGCCTTCACTCCCAAACTTTAAAAAGAATGACAACTTCTTTTTTCAGTTCTGGCCTGACAGTTACCATTACCTCTTTCTGAACACGATAGTATTATAAAGAAGAAAAAGCATATGCAGGACCTTTTTTAATTTCATTATCCTACTGATTGGCAGACGTTCATGTATTTCTTGGGATGAAAGAGGAGTCTTGATCTTCACAATGAACCCAAAATACCCAACATTGTGCACTTCAAAAGGCAATCCATCAGGGTTCCTGATGGTACACTGCCACACTAAAGCTCTGCAATTGGATATTTAACTCTAGTTTTCCATCGCAAGCTGTATGTTCTCTAGAGACACCTCCTAAAGCTTAAACATCAACTTAAAAAACACAGCCCAAGCCCCCCCTAAAATCCACAGCAATGCATCAGTTTATAAGAAGTATAACTGACCAGTAAGTCACCAAACGTGGCACTAAAAAAAGTATAAATTACGAAAACAATTAAGGCAGCAAGGCAGAATGGGGGAAGACACATCCTTATAGACCAAGTTTAGCAACACATAAAAGAGTAGCACAAATTTAAGCTTTCAGAAAAGGGCGATTGACAACAACTGTCATTTTATGAAGCAGTGCTCCCTCTTCAATGATTCTGTGCTCTATTTCATAGTCAGATCAGATTACTCAAAAAGGATAAAAATAAATTTTACTTCTGTCAATCATGTACGCTAGAGGCAGCTCTGTCATGCCCATCAACATTTCACTCATTTTCTTGTGTTAAGCAAGAATACTGGAAACGTACAAGAAAAACAGTCTGCTCAACAGTGGGAGCTCCTCAATGAGACTTCTCCAAATTCTAGTCTGGATCAGAATTCCTTATCCTCGGTAGAAATGCAGAAAAATAATGAAGCTGCACTAGTTTAAGCAGCTTAAGCAAGAGAATAATACAGCATATGAAATGTTTACAACTGACATCGACTAAAATAAGAACATACTGGCTCTCAGGGTGTAACTACATGTTATGTTTTTTTCAACAACAACTACCCTCCCACACACTCTCACACACCAAGGGGGATGGGAAATGAGAAGAGAGGTATTTTTAACTCAGATGACTTTGGCAATCAGATCTGCAGTGCACTAACATAAACACCTGTACACATACACAACGGACAGGATGGCAAGCTTTAGGACATGGAGGGGAACCAGCAACCAGGACAGGAACTGCAGGTGTTTTCTCTATCAAATAAAAATGTAACGTGCAACTAAACCCTTAGGCCTGGTACGCACTTAAACTGGAATGGCTGTCTCAGGCTACATCCAGCTTCATCCTGAAGGAACGGAATTAAGTTCCAAATAGGGAAATAACAGTCATGAAATTTTATTTGGCAATAGGAAAACCAGATGAAATAAACATGAAAATCAAATGCATCTGCTTAAGCCATAAGCACGTTTCAGAAAATTTTGTACTTCTGTTGTAGCAAATGGAGTTAATCTCAGTGCTTTGACATACATTGGTAAAAACTGATGTACAAAGCAGGTAAAGAATCCACCTTGTATCTGTGAAGTTCAACAAGAATTAGTCATTCTAAGTTCAGTTACAAGAACAGAAAATAGCAACCAAAGTGCTAGGCAGTGTTTATACTTGTGCCTTCTCCAGCTCTCCTGGTATTTCTTGTTGATTATGAAGTACGTGTTTAAATGAAAACTTTATAGAGTGTGTGGTTCAGCATTTAAGGACTATAAATTAATACTCATAACAGGTTAAGAAAGAAAATATTTATTTTTTGCTTTAAAAATCCGTAAGTTCTGTGGGCTCCTCTTTGCTTCCTTTTTTTCCTCTCTGGGTGCATCATTCAAGAGGGCATGGTATTTTACTGCACAATACCCTTGCGGACAAAACAGAAGCTGTTGCTCTCCAGTTTGATGAAGCCTCATTTGTCATTCAGTGTCAGATAGAAAGTCAGCTTGATATGACCCAGCAGTTCAGAGATATTAAGAAATACACCGTGACCTTCAAGGAGATTCTTAAAATGACACAATGCATCCGTACGGCAGTTACTAACACATAGTATTAACAGCCTCTTTGTCACTGCTACTTTGAAGTACGTTATTCCCCATGATCAGTTGTTAGGACCTGTGCAAGGACCACAGCCCTGCAGTCCCAGAACATCTGGTATGTGTAGACATGGGAGCTGAGAGAAGACTGAGCACTTCAAAACTGATGTGTTGCGCCTGTGAGGACATAAGGCAAGTACTGATCAAAGAGAATAAGGAAATGATGTCCTGCGGTTGCCAGCCGAAGGTTTGCCTAGGTTCTTCTTCATATTGCAGGCCAATTCATCATCCACAACCTAACTCTTCCTTTATGGGGGCAAAACTAACAGACTTCATAAAAGGCTCTCCTTTCTGGTTCTGGTTTATGCTGTACCTACAAACTGACACCCTCACCTAACTACCTACATGGATGCCTTTACCACTGATCAACCCCTAACACCAATGAGCTGGCTGGTAGCAACCTGCCTCTCTCTAGAGACACCTCCAGGTTTAGAGCCCGCTCCAGTCCTGAACCAAACACCGAGCAGAAAACAAGTTTCCAAGATCTGAATGTGTAAGTAGGGCCATAGCAAACAAGACAAGACAGGAGCATGCCAGAAAATGGGTATTCTAGTTTATAGGAGAGTATGGTGACACAGGCTAGGGTCTTTACAAAAATCAGTAGAAAAGGAATGCAATAAGGCAAGAAGTTTGAGAGGGGAGAGGTTAGATAACAAAAGGAAGGGAGACCAAAATGGGGACCTGCCTCTTTCTGTTTATCAAACAGAGCATGGCACAGAGGCTGAGAACTGGTATTGATAGCATCTGAACAAACTAGTTTTGGAACTCTTCACACCTCAGCAAAATCACACTATACTTCTGCAGCTGTCCTACAGCATGACAGAGGGCAAACTGTTCCACAGCAGGCAATCCTACCATATAGGTAACTCAGTATTTCACCAACATATTTTATAATATAGCTTTATTGTAGACTTCAGGTGCACAAAACTCAAAAGGCTCTGTACATGAAAGGACTGAAATGAGCCAGAATGATATTGTGAAACTTTGCTGTTTTCCAGCTGCTCACATGAATGTAGGATCAGAAGCACCTTGGATTCACTTTGCTAAGATAGCCCCAGTAAGCACAACGGGCAGAAACAGCAATCAAACAGCCCAACGAGAAAGGGGAAGCTGAAGCTGAGCAGAAACACCATTTTTTCAGCAGCTTTCAGAACGATCCCCCAAAATACAAGGGAGGTGGTGTTAGCACGTCTCACAAACATGCCACATGCAAGCCCTGAAACTTTGCATCTCTTCATGGAGTCCTAAATAGCTTGGAAGCTGGAATTCCAGCAGGAGCGGGGGTTTCACCACATACTGTATGTAATCAGTCTGACCTCCTGCCCCCAACCAGAAAAGCTAGGCAATTTGAAAGACAGTAGCATTTGCTCTCAGATGCCTAAATTTGACAAATTACACTGATGAAATACAGAGACTCTGACCTAATTTAAAGAAGCTATGCAAAACACAAAACGTTGACAGATTTTCTTAGTGGTTCTTTGGATTAGGCCACACATTCTCTTGTGGCCTTGTCACTTGAGTACAGTTATACCAAACACGGCTAAAGCATGTTGTAATTACACAGTTACTCCATCTCCTCATCTCCTTTGTGCTCTTGATTTAGGGAGCAACTACTCGAAAGCAGCTAAGACACACAAATCACTGGAAACATTATTACACCTTGCTACTATGTAGCATCAAAAGCCAATCATAGCTACCAATTCATTCTGGTGACAATTTATTCTGGCACCTCCTCATTCTGTGTTTAGAGCATGCTTTCATTTAGGGTACAAAGATACAAAGGGTTACTCTGTAAAACACTTTTAGTTAGAATGTAACAGTTTGTTCCCTGTCCCAATTATTATCGGTCACAATTTCACTCCCTGTCCAGCAATAGCACAAATGCTGCTTGTCACTGGATTTATGTTTAAATCGTCTTTCCATTTTTTTTCTATTTACCAAAACCATTAAAAAAAAATATTAAAATTTGGGATTTAAAAAAAAAATTTCTCCCATCATTTGTTCCTAAAAAGCACAGTTAGCATCCACTAAAACATGAAGAGGCTCACCAAACAGTGAATTCAAAGTTATTTGCCTCCTGCAATCTTGCATAACCTCACACATAAGAGAAGGGAAAGATCTCAGTTTGAAAGGACCTAAAAGTCCAAAGAGGAATATTTACAAGATTTCAAAAATAACTCTCTCTACCAACCTGTTAAAAATCAAACAGAGAAATCGAACTTCATTCAGCAATTTTGCTATATTGAAAATATTTCTCATTTTTAGGTGATGAGTAATCTTCAAAAAGCAGCCTCAAAAGTCATTTTTTTAAACAAGCAATTGCTATTAATCTAAATATTAATATGAATAATATGATTCTTCATTTCTAGGACTAATAAATTAGCTGTAAATACCTAGTAATGTTTCTAACTACAAATGTCTTTTATACAGCCTCAAATGAAGTGTTTGCTTCTGCTTTAAAAAACAAACCACAAAACACCCAATACAAAAAAACCCCACACCAAACAAAAATACAACACAGCACAAACCCAACCCAAACCCAGAGCTCTACTTCCATGAATTTATTGCTGAAACATCATGGGTTTGTAGTCAGATCCTCAGAAAGCTGATTCTTCTCTCCTTTCCCTAGGTCCATAAAAATGACAACTGGGCCTGCCAAAGAAAACTGACATAAGTATCTTCTCTTTTATCACACCTATCATCTTTTGTCTGAAAAGCAACCACAAGCATTCAGTGCCACTGCGACACTTCATCAGAAGAGCCATGTAAATGATGAAGTTCAGCTGTTGAGTTAACTCACGGGATGCGCAGGCCACAACACAGCCTGAAAGCCTGCTTATCAACCAGTTCTGCAGATTTAAACTCATCTTCCCTGAACGACTTTGAACAGTCCCACATGTTTTTTTTTTTTTCCATGTTGCATTTCACAAGAATACTCACAGACGGGTGTACTAAAGGTGGAAGAGAACGTGGGCTTGTTAATAAGCTTGCTCCTGCCTTGCAATTTTACTTAGCCTTACTGATCGTTTCACTCATCTTAAATTCCACTGTCATTCGAACCCCACATGGCACGCCTGGACAAATGCAAGGACTTGGATGTTGTTTTACAGGCTGGGCTGGCTGCCAAGCCTGCTCCATGTACTTCCCTGGCCCACTAGGGCAGCTTTAGGCAGCAACTCCCGTATTTACGTTATTGCTGTGAACAGCCAAACTGCTACTTACTACTGACCCAGGCCCAATCCACTCTCATTTCTCGCTCATTCACAGCGCCATGGCTTACTTGGCTACTCTTCGGGTGAGATACGATAAACTGCTTGCAGTTGTACAACACAAACAAAAGGAAAAAGACTATCATGCTTTAAGCAGAGGGCTCCTTTTTACTTTGAGAAAGAGCAAGCTTATTTCTAATTTTCAGACATACATAAAATAAAAGCATTAGCACAAATGCGTTTGTGCCCTGCCCATCTCCCACACCCCAGCTCTCAGGATTTGTTTTCATTCGCACTGCATCCATAATTCAGATGGGAGGGAAGAGGACAGAGAGTGAGATGTGGCTATGAATTCACACACAAAATAAGTGACATTTTGTCAAACTAGGGATCTTTTTCAAATCCCTGCATTCCATAGTGATTCTTGATGCACTACGTAGTGATCCAAGAACCATAGGCCAAACCATAAGAGTTACAAAATTAGATCAGGTGCAACTACAACTGTCTTGTCAGAGCACACAAGAGATTTTGGTATTTTTCAACACGGTCTCATCCTGGTCAAGCTTTATCAAAATTGGCAATGCTTCATTTAGCCAGCATACTGTGAAAAACCACAACGTATTCAAACATGTCAGCTTCCCAGGATTATCAGCTTGGTCTGTTACTCTCAATGGCCAGGCAATCCCGACTCCATTGATACCAGATTTGACTTCAGCACACGTTTTCCTTTGGTTCTCCCCCAGGGTCTCTCTAAGTTATCTTGAAGTCACAAGGCTCATGTCACACACCCTCTATTTTTGGTCAGATGCAGCTGTTTGGTTTTCCCCCCCGTCCTCCATCAGCAGATTATATAACCACAGCCTATGGCTGATTTGCATTGTGTCCCTGCCTGTCAATCCTTCACGCCCAGAGACCAGCATCCACCAGCTTGTAAAATGACAGTAACTACATTCCTCTCAAGTGGTGGTTCCTATCACAATACATTTAATGCTTGATATCTAATAAACAAACACACTAACATTGCTGTTAAAAAAAAGTATCATTTATGTTTAAGGGCAAAACAAAAAGACTGAAGTAACTCATTCATTCATTCCTTTCTTCCAGTAGCACCAGCTGATCCTAGCCTTAATCCACAGGAGCACTCTTTTGTATGGCGAATGTTTACAGAGCAGCAGAGACAGCTGTATTTATATGGATGGCTCAAACTACACATATAAACCACGGAGTTACCATCCTGTTCAAAGACTTTCTGTCCTACCCATTTATACAGGCAGACAAATCTAAACAGAATAAGATGACTTTAAAAAGGAACAAAACTTCAGGTGAACCACACAGATGTGCAAGGCAGGTTGTGATAAAGACTTCAGAAGATCACACCTCACGAGTTCCTCTTACTCAGCTAAGGCAAGCAAACTTTGTAGCAGTTCTGGATCAGAAGTACACAATCACAAAAATGAATTTCACCATGCGCAACCCTCAGCAAGTTCACATCTCAGGTTCACAATTATTGCCAGCACCCAGCCCTTCGTTTTCCACTCAGTCTAACACTAGTATAACACTACTCTCTTTCCTACCACAATTCGACTTTCTTAGTATTGCTTACCTTAACCACCATCTCAGGGAAAAGAACAAAAAGTTCAGGCACACTGCAAGCTTCTGTAAACAGCCTCGGCTGTTTTCTACTCCCTACCAACAATCCCCGACAGCAATACCTGTCACAAACACACATTTAAGCAGTGAAGAAGAATATTTCACATATTAATGATCAAGGTAAAGCTATAAAGACTAGTATCGTGGTGGTGCTTCAGTACAAATCATTGGTTTTAAGACTTTTACTACATATCTATATTAAATGACACACACATAGTGCCAGTTTTTGCTACAGAGAACTCTGCCTAATTACGGAGGAAGAACAGCATCCGTCATTGCTTCACAGCATTTTAAAAAATGGGCAGGAAGTAACTGCTGAGCAGCCCAAGCAGCTCTCAGATGCTCATACAGCAAGGTCAGACACAGAAACCTTCAAAAGGAAAGACCACTTTGACAGTGAAAATGGCAAAAAAGTGAATTTCAATCTTGACATTCAGTAGCAGCCTCAAACCAATAAGCTCATAGCACTAAGCCAGAGGGGAAAAAAAACTCCAAGGAGAACAAGAGTATAGAAGTTTTCAAATAAACCAAAAATCCAAATTCAGATACACTGTCCTTATCCAGAGCGAGGCTCCAGCTCACAAAGATGTTTTGAGTTGTCACTAAATTTGTTATAGAACTGGGATATTTTTTCATACCATACTTTTCAGGAGAAAAGTAAGAGAGATTGAGAGATTCATCTGTGGCAAGATTACTAAATAGCATTACTTTACCAAACATTAAGTCACAGAAAACATGGAGAACCTCTTTTCAGCTTGTTTCATAGTCTCCGAGAAAATAAAACAGGTAATATGAACTAGAAGTCCAAGAAGGGTACATTTATCAGTACTTCTAAAGCACTCATAGTTTGGGAAAACAAATAAACAAAATCAACCAAGTATAATTACTTATATCTAATTTCTCTAATATGAAATTCTCCTCCTTTGCTTCATAACCTAGAACAAAAGGTGAACGTACGGGTGAAAATCCCACCTATTACTCTGTTTTACTGGGTAACAAAACCTTAGCCCGTCTTTGACTCCTGGAAGACGTCATCAGAAATAACAGGAACAATTTAGGCAGGATTCTGAACGGCAGTATCAATAACTCATCTGTCAGGATTTCCTAAGGAATTCAATAATTCATTTTCTGGATATTGAACAGTTTGCAGCCTCTAATTTTAAGTCAGTCCCCGTTTCACATACCAACACGAAATAATTTTGGATGTTACAGAACCTTACAAGATCCAGAATGCCCAGCTTAGAACTACATAGCCCAAGTTCTTTAAAGGCCCTTACCTTGTAAAAACTCATTCTTTAAAATAGAAGATGAACACTTAAAATAAAAATTCAGCCGAAGAAACAATCATAGCAAGTTGTATTTGCTCCCCTTTTGCAGTCTGGCACTTAAACACTACACCACATCCTCAGCAGAGTTTTTAACAGTAGCGTGAAGACCTTAATGCAGTTTATTTGCTTAATGCTAAATAAATTCTAGGCAAACTTCTCAAAATTGCAATGAATAGTACTGCAAAACTGGGGTGGTGGTGGTGGTGAAGGGGATGGGGGGCATCATTAGAAAAGTATTCAAGTTAAAATCAACTATTCAAGTGCCGTATATCGCATCTCAGAAATTTCTTCATTAAGAAGACCAAACACGGTGGCACCTCAAACAGGTTATTCGACAAAGTTAGTTACATGACAATCTATTTTAGTAGACTGTACAGGACCTGCACGATACTGTAATCCAAATGCCTACTTAGGCATTTCAAATGCAACCGATACAAGGTGGCAAGATGCAATCAGATGCTACTGCAACTACCCAAACAGTTCTGCAAGAAAGACTATACCAAAGAGATTTGGTTCGCTTCAGAGTGCTCTATAGCATTACCTTTTGGCATCAGAGGCCTGAATTATTTTGTCAGAAAAAGGGGAAGCTCATTAGTATCTCGAACTGTACTACCTGTTTTGAGTGCTGAACACTACCAAATCAGAGTGAAAATTTCTTTCTTCTTTGGGACAAGGACACTGAACTATCAGAGGAAAAGAACAAGATTTTTCAGAAGGTGCTTAGTATGCAACCTCCATTTAAAAGCAGCTGAAGTGCTTTTGACAATCTCTTACTGAGCAAATTTTTACCTCAGTGCACAAGCAATACGAAATGGGCTAACCCTTTGATTTCAAGTGAAGTATGCTGCAATGATTGCAGTATCAGACTACAGGTTTTCAAGCATCTTTAAACAGTCTTTCACGCATTCTCCTCTGTGGGAGGAACTACAACTTTCGGACCAAGCACACAAGCACTGCTGCAGAACATCAGTCCCAATTCCAGCCACTTAGCACAAAACTAAGTATGTTAGTTCTACTACTCTGCAACCCACTGAAATAGTTCTGTATAGTAACTCTGAATCCCAGTTGATTTAATTTCTCTTATTGTCCTTTTAATGTCACAAAAAAGGTAATCTACTGCCTAGGACTAGCATTTTCTTAGTAGTTCAGAAATCTAGAGTATATCAAATGAAATAATAGCTCATTTTTTCTTGCTTTTGAATAAAAATGCAGTTCAAGATAAAATATATACATAGATAGACTTATACATGTACATATATAAAAGAACAAAATCCTTACAACACTAAGTCTCAGCAAAAAAGAAAGCATTAATGTAGATTTCCACGTTATTTACAAGTGTTCTCCACGATCATGGAAGACTTAGTCATTTTAACTTTTTTTTTTTTTTCAAATTAAGTAACTTTCCCTGTGACCTACCTGTTTTATTATTAGCATATGTTTGGGGAAAAAAAGAATACACTTATGCCTACTTTGCTGCACAACAGTCAACATCATTGAACAAAGCGATATGGCATTATAAAATATATCTTGAGGGAGATTTAAGAGCTTTTGTTCATCTAACTTACTTGGAAGAGGGGGAAGGGAAAAATCTGAGATTTTCAATATGGGTCATCTCTTCTGTTAAATCTAGTTCTTCATATGTGAAGCACGTGGGCAGAATTAACAGCTAAACTCTGTCAATCCTTTTAACAGAATACTTGAAGGCAGAGACCTATGCTAACCCTTTCCCTGGAAGGCCACACCTGTGCACAGCAGGCGAGATCATCTCCAGTATTTGGCAAAACAGTGAAATTACTGAGATACAGACGCAGGATTCCTTACTGAAAGCTTACCGCAAACAAATCGGTTCATGGGCCAAATATCACATTTTCAAATTTGCCTTAAAAATAGTTTTAACTTATCAAGCACAGAAAATTCTCTATATTCAGAGTAGTATCTGAACTGCTTGTTAAGGAATGCTGCCAAAATACAAACATTATAAAAGTGAATTGAGTACCACGAGTACTCCCAGTTTTCTGAGCAACTTCCTTTCTCATTCTTATCTATCATTGATGGAGGAGCATAGCTTAGGCCACTAGTTTTATGTGAAAAGAATAGAAATAGGGGTGTCATAATAGTTTTTGTTGTAATTTGTTAACATTCCCTGTTGTTTTCATATGGGTACTCTAACGCATTTATTTGGCTAGCAGAACTCAGGCCCCCTTCCCAAAAGCACCAGCTGCTATTCCACTAAATTGGAAAATAGGCAAAGAAAATCTCCCCTTATCAGAAGGGACCTGTAAACTAAATCTTAGCATCAAGTTAGAGGCTTTGTAAAAAGTTAATCCCAAGCGTTCACACTGTGTTACACACAGGCTGTATCAAACAACTTTGTTTCTAATCAACTTATGCAGAAAGCCCAGCCAGAGGACACCACAACATGGCTGCATCGCTCAGCTTGGATGCAGCCGCGTTTCAGAGCTATCTTATCAGCTAACCCGTCAGGCTCAGGACGGTGCATTACCAATTAATACTTGTTTCAAGTAGGTCAGGAAAAGAAAAAAGCAGGTAGCCCTGGAACTCTGGTACAACCGCACACCTGGCTCCTAACGACTCCCGCGTCGCAGTTTACAAGGAATACTTTATTTTCTGCAGTTTAAAGAAATACGAGTTGGCTTTTTTTTTATTATTAATGGGATTTTCAGGCTCCAATGCTATAAAAGAGAGTAACGAGGGAGCACCCCGAAAGGCGTCCATATCTCCCCGCACCGCCCCACGCCGCGGGGGGGGGGCGTTCTGCCCACCCGCCGGTACCGCACCGCGTCGGTGAGAAGGCACCGGGGCGGCTTCCACGCCGGGCACCAGTCCGGCTGAAACTTTTCACGCCAAGAGCCCCGAACGAGTTCCTCCTCCAGCCCCGTTAACGCTGGGTTCCGGAAACCAGGCCCGGCCGTGCCTCCCCGGGACCCCCCGCCGGTCGCCCGCGGGCCGGGAGGCGGGTGTCGCCCTCCCCCGGCCCCACCAGCCCCGACCCACACACCCACACTCCCTGACCCACACACCCACTGCCCCACACACCCTAACCCATGCACCCCCACGCCCTGACCCACGCACCCACTGCCCCACACGCCCTGACCCACATACCCACTGCCCCACACGCCCCCAAAGACCACTCACCCCACAGGCTCAGGGGGGCACCCCCCACTCCCCACCACCCCCACAGTCTCTGGCTGCTCAGAGCCAGCCCCACACCCGCCCCACACC
>JAOXNO010000063.1:27488080-27507399 GCA_028565335.1 Limnodromus scolopaceus
AGTACTTTTAAAAGCTGTGCTGAGAAGGTAACACACAGGGTAAATACAGTTAGCCTGTCTGTGGAACTGGTTAGCACAAACTGAATGATCAAAGTAGGACAAGAGGTCACACGTCAGTTGTCCTAGCTGAGAGGAATGAAAGCATGTAAGAGAAAGTCATTAAACCCAAACATTGACCCGCACACACACAGATACAGAATGACAGCTTTTCTTTAGTTCTTCTTGAAGTTGATTAAGGGTGTCAAATGTTACACTTTCTAGCCATTTGCCAGAATTTACAGCCCTTCTATATTTAGCACTGAATGCTCATTCCAACAGAGTGACTCCTCACTCTCACTTTCCCATGCTGTTTGCCCTAGCTACGGCCATCCACAATTACAGTGCAGACAACCTCATTAGTGTATACAACTCATTAGTGTATACAATGAATTAAGAGGAGTAAGCATAAGCACTGGTGACCACATAATAATGTCAGCATTTGAAAACATGCACTTATTAGAAAATGGAAACACCCTCCCCCAAGATGCTTAGCACCCATTTGATTTAATATGAATACCATACATATACTTCGCAGAGCAGCATTAACAGTATTTGTTTCAGCTCAGAGAGAACTGTTCATCCAAGTTTATCCAATTCTCTCCACGAAGTAAACCAAGGCACGTATTCTGTAACACGACTAGTACAGCATCCACGTGACAGGGATTCGTACCTCTGTTTAGGCATCTACCTTCAAAGTACAGTTCCATGTGAACGTCTGACAGCATGCTGCAGAAATCTGCTCAGCTCTTCAACATAAAACCAAATTTTACACGTTCTCAACGGCCACTGGAAAGATGGAGTCACCCATCTTTCACCATAAACGTGTGCTTAGAACTGCATTTTCATCACATTGCGAGAAGGAAACAATGTGACACTCTACACAGGTTACGTCTCACTAAGGAGGCAGGAAGGATGCATATTCCATCCTGAGGGAAAATACAGGAGAAAAAAAGAAAAGGTACAAATACTGTTATGAAGGCCGTGGCTCCTATACTGAATGATCCTCTCTCTTTTCTGAAAGAGGCCCGTATCAGTCACGGCGGACTTTCTCCCAAGTGATTCCCCACGGTTGCCTTATCCATAAATTGGTCCCAATGTACCGTAATTTCCACCAGTAATTTCCAGTAATTGCTGCCATACAAGTCCACACTGTATTTAGGCACCACCACCTATCATAATTGGGGTTTATCCAAAGATTCAGTTTTAGTTTTAGATGGACAGTGACAAGAGATGGAGCCAGATTCTTCTAAGTAGCGGGACAAGAGACAATGGGCACAAATGGAAATACGGGCTATTCCGTGTAGACACAAGAAGGAAAAAAAAAATCCACTGTTTACTGTAAGGGTGATCAAACACTGGAACAGGTTGCCAGGAAATGTTGTGGGTGCAGTCTTAATCTTTTGAGACCCAAGACACCCAGCTAGACATGGTCCTGAGAAACTTGCTCTAGCTAACCCTGCTTTGAGCAGGGGGGCTGGACCCCATCATCTCCAGAGATCCCTTCCAAGCTCAAACATTCTATGATTCTATGATATTAGACCTTGCAAGCCATACTGCTAAGCTGGTCCTAAGAATGATTTTCTTTTTTATTCTACAATTACTTCAAATAGTCCTGACAAAACTAAGATACCCAGATAGCACTCACAAACAGGTTACAAATGGTTACTTCTGAAATTTTGGATTAATACTGCAAATTCTTTTGCTGCTTCGGTGTAAAATTCTAACACTAAAGTTATATCATATACATTTAACTGCATTTACTGCAATGTACAAAACGGGCAAGAAAAACTTTCTTTTTAGACTGTATAAATTTACTATAAATTACTCTGATCTAAACAGCAGACATTTTAAATATAAATACGTATCTATTTAATTTCACAAGTCTGCACGTGATCTGGTGAGATATCGTTCCTCCATTGTAAAAGAATGGTTTGATGCTGGCACTATCACTTGAGGAAAGAGATTCAAATTTTTAAATAGGAAGACTATGAAAAATACTTCAGAGGCCATGGCATGATATCCCTGTCATTTTGTTTTCAGACCAGAATTGAAAATTTGAAGTTTCCTCACCCTGTTGAGGACAACTGAACCACCATTTCAATAAACTGTTAATAACTGACGTCCCTTAATCTATGAACATTCTTTTGGGAATTTAAAACTCTAATTCAAATCAGACAAGCTTGGCTGGATTGCCATGAACTCAGACCGGGTCTGTATCCTCTCTTGGCACATAGCATGTACTTACAGTTTACTTTAATAGGAAGTTATGATGACAGCAAGTTAAGAAGAGAACACGTGCCTTTGATTAAGGCCACCAATATCACTAACAGCTAAATACTGAGGCAAACTAGGTCACATTTCAAGAACACGCGCATAAGGCCATATTTGGATGCCCATTATTGCAAGTAATAAACATGCAGACATTTACTAGGACTTCCAAGTTCAAATGAACAAAACAGCTCAAAGTGCCTTCATTCAACAAATCAACGGCTACCAGGCTTGGCTCCAACTCCTTATTGGAAAGGCACAATTGTAATTCCTAAGACCAGGAAAGGATGGTTAATTCTTATTACCATATTTCTGGAGGATAAAGTGTAGTAGAAATTATGGGAGAAGAATGTTATTTTCATGCTTGTTGATAATTTCTAGGTCCTTATCTCTGCAAAAAACTTTCTCTTGATACATGACAGCTGTAAATAAAGCTTGCAAGACACACACAAAACTCATTTGACAATACCACGTCTACTTTGCTGCTAGTATTTTCATACATTGATTTTTCTGATTAACTACATAGTTCCATAATGAATCCATCAGCTTAGGAATGATGTATTCATACACCTCTTAACGCTGCAGACTTCTTAAAAATAAAAACACAAGTAATAAAACCAATGACCAAATAGCTTTGAGAATATCAGATATTTTAAAAAAATTTATTATTTTGGATAATCTTCTCAATATTCTTTAAAATCATGTTGCTAATTTATCCTGTCTGAAAGGCACCATAGGGATAGTGAGTGGTGAACAGTAAACATCTCATTGGCATTTTTCACAACCAGGGAATTTATCTGTCTCCGAGAGAATCCAAACGAAATGTGAACAGCAAGATATACAAACAGGAGCTAATCTGTAGCTGCGTAGGTGTGAAACCTCTAATTTCCATGCTATCGTGGCACCTTAGGCACATTCATGTCAGAAGTTCCTTCAATAAAATTAGCTTTTTTTTGGGAAGGCTCAGCGAGATCTTCTCCGTGGTCTCTGTTATTCAAACGCTCCCGATCTTCCCTCTTGCGTTTGTTTATCAGGTGACTTTCTCCCTCACACAGCTTCCCCTCCGGGACACCCAATGTTCTCAGACAGACAATAGCTGCAGCCTGCTCTGCTAGTTTCTTGGACTTGTCCCTGAAGAGCAAAGCAGACAGAGCACAGGTAAAAGTAGAAACTGAAGTCACTATGCTGCCAAGAGACAAACAGTTTCCTGTCTCTGATGCAACATCATGAAATAAACATGTCACAGAAGAATAAAATAGGTCAGTTCCAGAAATTATCTGAATCTTGCTAGGTTTCTAATGCTGATGCATCACTCCTGATGTGACTTTCCTAGAAAAATCGGTATCTATCAGACTTTTGTGTCTCAAACACTCTTCTTTTCAGAGGTATGAACTCAACACGTGTTTGGCTCAAGTGCCTGCAATCCTCAGAAAGTTAACTTTTACAAATATGATCACTAAACAAAACTAACTGAGTTTTGAAGGATCACTTTTCTTGAAAGACACTGAGGCCCAAATATAATCTCTGATAGGTGCGCAAGTTCATTGACACTGACAAAAGCAGGAACTGTTCCATAGTAATAAAAATTCTGTTGATTGTGAGAGAGAGAGAAGATGTGTGAAATTCAGTATTTGAAAACGTTTTCTTCTCAAAGTTTCATCCCAGCTGAGTTTAACTTCCTAAGGTCTCTGAACAGGGATGCTGCAAACACCAGTCACTGCTCTGTGCTTTTGTCCTCTTTAAAATGTTCAATGCTGAGCCCTAGCTTTGCAGTTAAATCAATTTCGGTGCAAATGCCTAAGGTCAAGTCCAGTATTAACAGATGATCGTATAAAATACTGTCATGAAACTTTAGAGCAGCCCTGGATGTACCTATTGATCTGGGATCTCTGAGAAGCCACTAAACTGTCTTCTGCTTCACTGTATATAGAGACTTAACCCTGACTTGTTATTGAGAATGGATGTGTTGCAGTGGCTGTAAACGTTACCTCCTTCAACATTCCCCTCTGCCTTTCAGGATTAGTTTCTGAACTCTTCACAGACACAATTGAACCGGGTCACCTATTTGCTGCCCTTCCAATACAGTCTGTGGACTAATGTACTAAGTGAATCAAAACCTGTAGTGGTTTACTTGATTATGCTAAAGCTTACTTCCTCTTGTCACATTCAATTCTCAGAAATTTTTAATCCATTCTCCCTCCCAGAGAGAGCTTTAGAAGGCAGGTTTTAGTTGACTTTGATCAATGTCAACTGGAACAAACTGGAGTACCCTTTCATTGCAAGTTTTAAGCAACATTTCACAAACAATTACAATACAGCTGCAAAAACCACTTGATAGCTTACCACAGAGTTGATCTGTATTTTTGCTCTGCTACTGTCACTACTGAACAGAACAATCTATCCAGCGGTCTTTGAACCTGGAGAAAAAAGGAATTAAAAGGGAGGGGTGTGTCAAAATCAGTCAGGTCATTTACAGAACTCACAACATTGCCAAGGTTCCCTGTTATTCTTGTCTTTACACCACAATCGAGTAACACCTTTAAAATTACTGTAATTCACACCACAAATTTAACTTTGTGTTTTTTAAGATTAAAAAAAAGAGGAAATTTTTCAAACCGTAAATACTTTTTGCTTTCAAAAAAAAATCAACTAATTTCCCTATCTAACCAGTCAGTTGCTCCTGCCCAGAGTAGTTCCTACCTATAACAGTGTGCAACAGAGAAAACATTCTGAATCCAAACTCTTTACTTCACAGAAAAAGTAAAAGGAAGTCAGTCATGAACTATGTAACAACCCGTAGTTACAGCAACTTTTCACACATGAATCAAAACCAGACTGAACACCTGACTTGTAGATTTTTATTTTCTAATAAAATAAGCCACTGGTTTCATATCTGACGCTGTTTACTCAAAAGCTATGCCAGACTGGGAAGCAGAACTTCTCACTACCATGAGTCCTAAAATACTTAATTTCATAGACAAGGCAAAGGAAGAAGTTTGAAAGAGTTTCTTCATTGACTCACAGTTTCGTAAACAGGCTGAGGATGCTTTTCTTTCCTACACCATTCCAGAAGATACATTTTTGGAGTAATCTGTGGTGGATATTCTCGCCTAGACAGAAAAATTTGTGGTCAACAACAGTACACAGAGTTCTATTTTAAAACAGATAGTGATGCCTACTGTATTACTTCTACCAGTTATTCTTTGTGCTCAAATTATGAGAAAAACACTGCTTCTTTATTATTCAAGTAATATGTCTGATATAACATCTAAAAATCTAAACATTCCTACTAATTCTTCCCAAACATTCACATCCTGTAGTAATACAACTAGATGAAAATTACTTACCAGAAAGGATATTCTAACTAAATATACGACACGGAACAGAGATACAGTTTGGCACCACTCATTATAAGCAACAATATAAGATTAAACACTTGAAGAATAAAGAAGTTGCTTTTGTTACGACACAGTGGAGTTATCAAATAAAAAAGGGTAGGAAAGGTAGGCATTGATTTAGTTACTTTACATGGAATTACAGCCCCTTATACTTGGCAGGAAAAAAGAAATACTGTAAAACCACAGTATTCAGCCCTCAGGGAGACAGGTAATATCTCCTGTAAACATTAAAGCACTATGACTGGATTTGAGGAGCATTTTGTATCACACTCATCTTGGGCTGTTTGATAGACTCAGTAGCAAACATAGCAAACACGGATATACTGAGGAAAGTAACAACATTTTTATAGGCTTTACAGATTATAATCAAAGGTTACTTAAAATAATATTGTACGTAACTCCATGAATTAGATACCTTATGAGTGGAACACATTTAGAAGACTGCAGATAAGACTATATGTTATCTGCTTAGAAAAGTGTATTATTAAATTTGTTCAGGACCTTCTATAGAAGAAGTACTCTGTTTTAGTTAAATTTCACTAAACATAACTGAACTCTATATCTTTGTGTACTCGCATTCTTCTAAGTACAGATATTTGATTTTTTTTTTTAAATCATTCATCCCTTTTAGTAAGTTAACTGAGAGAATTAAGCAGTCTCAGGAAGCCTGGAAGTAAAAATGCTAGTGATGGTGTAACCATGTAAAAAAATTGCTTCATAAAAATTCACTCAGTAAGCGCTGTTATGAAAATTATTACTTTCAAAATAATGATGTCTGTCACTGTCAAAATACACAGTTTTTATTTGCAGAAGCAAGGTAGTGAACAACCTTTGTATGCTTACTTGTCAAATCTGACAGCCATTTTTATTACATCTGGATCGTCCGTTTGGTCATCTTCATCTTGTGTCTCAATTTCTAGAGATGTTTTCTTTGCTTTGAAAATAGCTGTTGTTTCTTCATAGAAGTCAGCCATTTCAAAGGCTTCACTAGTCAAACAGAATGCCTTTGTATTAGAGATCAGCTTGTAAATTTTTGTAGCACATTATGATAGAGAAAAGTACAGAAATCAATTGTTTGAATAGAGTATATATGTACAAAGAATCACATGAAAGCGTGTCTATGTTCTGCATAGTGACATTATATTGTTTTTCCTTCAATTCTTATCAGACACTGTTGACCTACAAATAGGAAAAAAAATGTTCTCACTTCCAGGACTATATAGTCAATTTTCAGCCTGAAAGTCCAGGCAGAATCAAACAGAAATACAGGTCCTGCAATGTTCCAAGTTATTAGCTCAATAATTTGTAGGTGGATGAATTAGCAAAGAACATCTCCAAGTGACTCCTGTTGCATCACCTCCACAAGGGCAACGTGAGTGAAAAGTAGGAAATAGATTCTGCTTCTAATTTTAGTATTTAAAAATACTCTAAGCAATAAACACTATAACATCTAAATACCTCGACTTCAGAGTATTATTCACAAGCCCCAGTAAAAGGGAGGAAGCAGCTAAGACCTGGGTCAAAGGCAAGAGCCTCAAATCCTTTTAAATTTCAGATCCATAGAAGGCTGCATCTACTTTCAAAAAGTGAGACTATTCATTTTCTTTATCGTTCAACAACGATAAAGCATTCAGCATAAAAAACTTTAACTTTCTGACTGCTATGAGATTTCTCATTGATATAAAGCTGTTCAATAACAAAATGAATTCTGGTCACAAAATCTCCAATGCTTTAAGCAGAAAATCAAGGAAGGTAAATAATGCTAACTGATGCTTCTAAAAGAAGACAACTTAGTATGTGCTGTTATGTAATTTTTTTGGTCTGAAATGCAGCAGCCTGTTCTCTTGCATTCAGTATTGAGGTTAAAACCCCGAATGGCTGTAATATGCCATCGCCACCAGGAGACAGCAGTATTAAGTAGCAGTTTTGTCTGAAGATGTATAAGTGCACTGAATGCTCCTGTTATCTGGACATTAACCAAACTGTTTAGAACACTGGTTAAAAGGTTGAGTCTGCTGATAGAAAGCAGTTTTATAAATTTTCGAGTGGCTCTCTCTCCATCCCTCTCTCATGCACACACACTGCTTAAGCCAATTCTGAAACTGGTATTGCATCTCACATACAAAAACTGGTTACGTTCAATTTCAGAAGCCCCTAAAGAATTGTTAGGCATAGGCAAAACTTCTATACTTAGATCTCTATCCAGTGTTTGAGTGTATAAACTGTGACTCTTCTAATTACCTGTTTATTACCTGTTTAAAGGCTTGACTCTAACTTACAATTTATTTTCGCTCCATACTATACATTACTAGTAAGTCAGTAGAGAACACCATCACCCTTTCAGCTAAGATTTATTTGAAGTTGCAAAAAATTGTTTCAGTTTCAATCTATATTATATCTCTTCTAACCAAATTGGAAAACTATAAGCAAAATAGATGGTAAGATATTATACTAAATATTGTTAAACTATTTCCACTGTAAAAGTGAAAAGTAACTTGAAAAGTGTAAATGTTGTTCATGGATTCCACTGCTCCTTTATGATTAATGAAGACTAGCTCCTTTTATATAAAATACAAATTCATCTCATTTTATTGTAATGTTATAGTCGTGGACAGCAGTGTTTGCAGAGCGCCAAAATTGTTAAATTGTAATAAACTGGCCAAAGAATTACAGGCATTTCCATTCACACAAACAGAATGCTGAGTAGGGCTTGCTAGAAAACAGCACCTCCGTTTGCAAAATCCTGCAAGCTTTCAATATTTTACCCATTTTCATACATGTAAGGTAACAAACATTTTATTTTATAAACATATTTATTTTATAAAAACAAAGAGACTCTCTTCCCCTCCATTCCATCAGAAGGATAATTATAGCACACAACATGGATGACACGTGCATGCTCAGACCTTTATTTTGTTCAGTTTGAGATGGGTCCAAACCTGAATTCTCCTCCATTCTGTGTGAATTCTTCAATCACATGTCTATTTTATGGTTTCTCTCAAACTTTTCCTTCTTGCTTTTCTGTCTACCCCTTTGAGAAATTCCATCCAGACTATTTCAGATCTCCAGGATGAACAGGTTCATTAAAGCTACTATGTTTCCTCAAAAAGGTTGTCATGGTTCACTAGCATATTTCAAGTATGAAAAGCAGCACAAAAGAAATACATTCAAGTATCACGTAGACAACCTTCGTACATCATTTTGAGTTTATCTCTAAGTGTTCATTTACAACAAGCATCTTATCATAAAAATTCCAGTAACATTAAAAACCCCACATGCAAAAGGGAAAGTCAGAATGAATAAATATATCTCAAAGAAGACAAGCTCCACACTATCACCCTCCAGACTGCCACTACAGAACGCTGAAACTTGAGTTAATGCAAATACTGGATAAATGCCTGAAACCCAGTGAAGCACCACTCAAATCAGTATGTCAGAGACATAGACACTTGAGCATGGAGGAAACCTGGAAATGCTTACTGTATTATTCCACATCTCACTAACAGGAACTTAGAAGAGTCAGGCAGTGCTACAGACGGAGAAGTCGTTTGCAAGCTTGACAGAGAATACAATTTTCCCCCTGGACTGGGCACTGGTGAGGCCCCACCTCAAGTGCTGTGTCCAGTTTTGGGCCCCTCACCACAAAAAAGAGGTGCTGGAGCAGGTCCAGAGAAGGGCAACGGAGCTGGGGAGGGGTCTGGAGAATAAGTCTGATGAGGCTGAGGGAGCTGGGGGTGTTCAGCCTGGAGAAAAGGAGGCTGAGGGGAGACCTTCTCGCTCTCTCCAACTCCCTCGAAGAAGGGTGTAGAGATGGGGGGGTCGGTCCCTTCTCCCAAGTCACAGGCGATAGGACAAGAGGAAATGGCCTCAAGTTGTGCCAGGGGAGGTTCAGATTGGACATCAGGAAACATTTTTAAATTGAAAGGGTTATGAAGCCTTGGAATGGGCTGCCCAGGGAAGTGGCTGAGGCACCATCCCTGGAGGTATTTAAAAGATGGGTTTACATAGTGCTTAGTGACATGGTTTAGTGATGGGCTTTATCAGAGTTAGGTTGATGGTTGGACTAGATGTCCAACCTAGACAATCCTACGATTCTATGATTCCTATTTCTGAAGTGTGTACTTACCAGATCTCCTGTGTGGACTGCGCAGCATGCAGCTTCTTACCCTGAGTAGTTTCCAACTGTTCTCTTAACATCTGACACAAACAGTATTTTGTGTTGGTATAGTGATTATCATATCTCACTGCCTGGAGGAGAGAGACAAAGTATATAAAAACATACCAAACAAATTTATCTTATATAATGCTCATGTCTCTTGATTAATTTCAAAATCCTTTTTGAAAAGCAAACCACAACGTACAGTTTTTTCAATAACATACTCAAGACTACTCATGAATGTGAGTATAATCTGATTATTTCAGCACGCTTTCATGAACAGAAGTTCAACTTATTCATATAAATTTATTCTATATACTTAGGAAGAAAGAATTGACCAGTTTACATAACTGATTAACGGTGCAGTGACATTTTAGGAAGTATTTAGTTAATGGCAGTCCAAATTTTTAAAAAACAAAATACTTTGAATTGATTACATGATCAAAGCCACAAATTTCTGATTAATTTCCTATTATGTCACTAAAATTGTGTATTTTGAATCACAGATAAAACTTTATATAATAGATGACTCAACCAACGAAGCTATAGATACACAGCATTACTTCATTGGCAAATCAGTCCCTTCGCTTCCCCGCTGTTAAAAACTCTGGACAGTATTTTGAAAAGCAATTAATTTATAAAAATGACTCTAGCAGTAACTGAGTATTTAATATTTCTTCACTTCTCTGTTCAATATTATTTGTATTACTGTAACATCAAGAGAGTTGGCCTACATATCATTAGCTTTTCAGATTCCTAAACATTTTTAGGTAGCCTTGAAAAGCCTCATAAATGTTCCCAAGAAACTAGGGCTATAAAGCACAGTATGTACAAGAAGAATGTTATTCAACTGTTTTCCAAATACAGATTTCTGAATTTTTTTTTCTGAACAAAATAAACTAGAAGTGGTTGATTTGCAAAACTCATGTCATATGCAGTATGTTAAAATGTCCCCAGAGCCTAAGTCTTTGAAATTAAGAGTTAAAATACTGTACTAAGATGTGGATTGACAATTCTAAACAATGTTATCTGCAAGTAAGATCTTCCAAAAAACATACATATTTGATGTAATCTTGCATGACATCTTTCAAGGGGAAAAGACCCTCTTTTCTGAAGATAGATGGGTTCCACATGGCGGCACGAGCTATCATGACTGATGAGGCACCTGTTGCTTTCTGGAAGGTCTCAATGTCCGTATATTCTTTGATGAAGTCATGAGATCCCCCACTAAAAATTAACATCACTGTTATAATCATGAAAGTTTTATTTGCTATTACTTACACTTTAACACAACCTTGTATTTTCAGTGTGGTATTACATTATTAATGGCAGCAGAATTTACTTAGGATAGTATCTCAAATCTAAGATAATAAATGGGTGTGAGAGTTTTATTAGCAATGGCTCATTAAAACATTGATTATATATAATATTTTTCATTATCAGCACATGTCTCTTAAAAAAGGAAGATTGTTTTTGTGAAGAAATAACATACTTTGTGTTTTATACAAACTGTGTGCTTTCACAGAGTTCTTAATGGATAAGGCTCGCAAAGGATCACATCCATGTTATTTGGAAAATGGTAACAACAATTCCTTCAGGTGCACACTACCCGTGCTGGCACAAGTGGTGCTGAAAACAAGTTAAGCATGGATGGAATCATTCAGTACTGGCACTAACATATGCAGTGCAACTACAAATACTAATTCCAAATCAGTCACAAAGTACTTTTAAAGTACAATAAAGTTGCAGTGGTATTGTACTGCCTCTGCCAGCAAGTCAGACATGTTAGCAACCAAAAAAAACACTTAAACCACCCTTTATTTCTCTTAAAAGTTTCCCTTCGCAACATCTTTTAAATGTAAAATAAATGTTGGACTTCTGAACTATCAAGAAAGAGTAGGATCTTTATCCCTTCAGAAGTGAAAACACTCTTAAATTCAAAATAAAAACTAGAGAATGATAAATTACTTTGAAACCAGATATTTACATTGTGAGAACAGCACAAGCAAGCTTCCTGCACTTATGGAAGATTATTCCATAAACACAGTATCATTCTAGAAATCATAGTACCAATTCAAGTTTTCTTGCTTTTCTTTAGCACCAATCTACTTCCTTTTACTCATTCCTGTATCATGGACCAAATATATTTAATAAGCAAGATTCCAAATTGGACATTTTGATTTCTTTAGAGAGGGAAAAGTTTTCGTAAGTGGATTTGAAACAAAGGTCATATCATTTTCAGGGAAACCATAAAAAAAAAAAAAGAATGGTTAAGGTTTGTTCAGCTTTTTAGAACACTTGCAAAGAAGTAAATTGATATAGGGATTAATTAGAAGCAATTTATCAACAATAAATCTCTGATATTTTGTATCTTATTGCACACATCTACATCATAGAAAGGACCCACATAGAGATTATATTTCTCTGACATGCATAAACGCTAAGAAAAATTGTTAGCCTCATCTTTTACCCAGGCAAACGAAGCCTTCACAGTAATGCACAATGCGAATTTTGCTTTGTTTTTTAATTCCATATTGTTTGAAAAATTATTCCGAAAACTAGAAAGGGGTGAACCACTGAGAAGTGGATCAACAAAGACTATCAGCATGGAATACTTCCTTTATCTAGTACAGAAAGAGGTTTTCTAACTGCAAAAACTGTGACTTTCAATGTATTTTCTACATGTGCATAGAAACATGAACAGGAAAACAGTTCCCAAATTCCTGATCCAAGTATATGGTTTGCAGAGATGCAGCTTTTCCATGGAAACTCAAGATCAATGAAGAGAGAACTTCATTCAAGGACACTGCTTCTCTGCCCAAGAGTATTTTACTGCCACTTAAGAGAGAGATGAAACATCTAAAGATGTTGGTCAGATACAACTCAGGACAGTTTGACACTTTTCATTACCTCTGCTTCCAAAATTGCTCTTTAAACTTACCAGTTTGTAGCTAAACTTTTCTAAGACTGAGTTCCTCATTTTACTATCACAGAGTTCCCGAAGGATCCATGGATACAAGCAGAAAGACTCAGTGGCATCGTGTCCATGTGTCTGGAGACCAAGGAGGTCTCAGAGAAAACGTGAGGCCACAGAATATCCCACTGGTTTTGAGCAGTGGGACAGGTGATCTCTAGTGTGCAAGTGTCCCAGACACACAGCCGGAGGGTTATAACCAGTCACTGCACTGGGCTTAGAAGCACAGAGCATTCAACTGCTGGATGCAAGCAGGAACAGCTCGCTTAGGACAGATTGTGACACACAAAAGCAAGGAGTTTTTTACAAATACATTTAACTTTTAAACTAAAAACTGAGGTAAGGTGGTTATTTCATACAGGCAACTTCTGGCACTGCCACCTCCATTCAGATGTGATTTTTGGTAACGTGGAACACTGTATTCACCCCACAGGAAAGATCTTCCCTGCAAATCTTAAGTTAGGTACAGGCACCTTGCAATAACGAGCTAATTACTCCAACTTACTTTGCTATTACTGGAATGGAGACTGCTTCAGATATGGCTTTGATCACATCACAGTGGACAGGGTGCTGAGGCCTCTCCTCCTTCTTCCTTTCCAACAAACAAAAATAGACAAGACCAAAGATTTCCTATGGAATTTGTAGGTATCTGAATCACAGTAGACATGACTCAAGCTTTATTGGGACACATTTATTTCCACTTATTCATATATTAGATGTAATTTTCTTTTTTCTTTAAACACAAGAGAATTGTTTCATATCAAATAAATTTTAAAACATTGTTACTGCAATTCCATATCGAAATAAGCAGCATTTTTTAGATAGAGTATGCAAGATAATTTTAGTTTTATTTGGCCTTTGAGACAAAAATTTTAGAAAAATAGCAACAAGTCATTCAATTCTCTAATTACTGGCCTGATTTTCTACACCTCCAATTTATTTAGCAGTTGAAATCAGAACCACATATTGCATATATTACATAATACATAATTCACTCTACATATACACGTAGAGTATATTCTAATCATATTTTACTGTGCTACATTAATCAGTAAACTAAAAAAAAAAAAAAAATCTAAGTCTCTCTTGCCTGAAATTGATTTACCTTCCATGGACCGCAATGGCAGCAATACCAGTTTTTTCTATTCTCTTTACCAGATTCACAGTATCCTCAACCTGAGGGATAAGAGAAAATGACATGATTTTAGTTCAAAGCAAAAGGAATAGCTATCATGCGATCACTGTACAAACAAATGTTGAGAGTCTTTTCTTTTATCAAGAGCTATGATTCTTGTATTTCAACCTTAACCCCCAATAAAGAACTACATATTATGGCAAAAAATAAGAATCCATTTTCAATATTCTCTTGAAACTATAGATAGCAAACTTCCTCAAACCAGGTAACACAATACTCTGTAGTAGGAGAATATTTTCCAACAGGTTTTTAGACTGTCATTTGAAAATGACACAAAACACTTGATTACCAAGTCCTCTCTAACAAATATTCTGCAAATCGTAATTAAAATAGATCTTAATAAGAGGATGCCTTCTGAAATCAATGTAACACACAATCACACATCTATAAATATTCCTCTCATATGTATAAATATTCCTCTCAGATGTGTCTTAAAAAAGTGAATTAGTGCCTAAAAAATTATAATGATACTTGTACATGACACCAAAAGATACGGGGGAGAAAGGGGAAACTCCCAGTATATCTTGGGAGGTAAGATACTGTTAAAATGCAGAATGAAAAAAAGATAAGGCCAATTTTCTTTTCAAAATCTGGAGAATGATCTGTGGCTCATCACAAAATTAGCACATTCAGTCTTTGAAAAATGCAACATCTTCCAGCTGGCACGGACATAGAGACAGAAGCCCACCTGATATTCTGATGGATGGCATGTTACGCAAAAGCAGCTTGGAACAAAAAGGAAGAGGCTCTAGGATAGTTGTAGAACATAAAAAGGAAAGGTGCCAGTTCTTTGATTTCTTACTTTAGTACTTCAGAATGAAAATTATTCCAGAGTTACCAACTCTTTTCATATAGACTTCATTTGTTCTTTTAATCATTTTAAGTGCACGTGCAAATGACTTTCGAACAATAGGTATCACCCATCTACAGAAATGTCTATCCAGGTCATATGCAATCATGGTATCTAGGCAGGTAATTAAATACACAACTGCAAAATAATCAGTCATTAAAAGAGAAGGTACATCATCTTTGGAAGTTTAAAAATATGTAGGAAACTCAAGTGAAAAAAAATAATCCAGTAAGGAAGCTAGAACAGCCGTAAAAAAAAACCCCAAGAACCTATGTATTTTCACTACAAAAGAATCTATGTATGTTCACTACATTCTTACTAGTTAAATTCTAGAAAAATACTGAAAAAACCAAATGCAACAGCTTTAGCAATGTAACAGTCTTAGCACAATTTCCTTGAAATGAATGATTGTACCCGAGAACCTATCCAGAAAGAAAGTCATTCTAATTGCAATGAAGATGTTGCTTCTGAGAAGGAAGATTATGAACCTCTCTGTATAAGCTAGCAATTTCAGCACTTCAATTTATCAAAAAACTTCTAAAAATGCTGCAGAAGTTGTTTTTAATTGGGGCACCATTTGTAGTATTTATTGCTGTCATTGCATGTACAGTAAATCAGGACTCAAGTAATGCCAAATTTCCTTGCAGAGTATCAGTAGTTGATAGAGCACAGGCAGTTCCTTTTGTAAACACAATTTCATTTGTGAAATCTTCATTGTTAACATGAATGTTGGAAGTTGGAGAAGTGACATAAGGGTTTGGTCTTCCCCTCTTCAAGCAGACTGTCAAGAAATTCAAAGTTCATCACACTGTGCTTACATACACATGGGATTACTATCAGTCTATTCCACATTTGGCAGTTGACTTCTAAAACTAGAGTGTCTTCTTCTTTATTTTGTGCTTATCCACCCGCAAAAGCTTTGGGATTGACTCAGAGGCACAGAAGTACTTAACAGAAATATCCACTTATGGAGTTCAAGGGAATAAGGCCATGTAGCCATTAATGTTTAGTATCTTTTTGACTTTTTAAATTAGAGAGGAAAAATGAAGTTTGGCATCGGATGTGATCAGCCAGAAAGGCAACCTGGTTGTAAGGGAAGAACTACTGAACAGAAGAAAAAGATCTTCTGGAACATACTGAGAGAGAAAATTCATGCCAGCCTCAAAATTGTTAGTCTGGAAACCAGAAACATCCTTGTTAAGTGCAGCTGGGTACCTAAAAACCAGCAACATCCTGAGATACCACCAATAAGTGCACAAACCCAGGAACTGCATCATCAATTCATCATCTGAAAAGGTAAAAAATAGGCTGGAAAAACCAAGAAAACATCCCAAGAAAGAAAGAATCTGTAACCGTCATTGGCTGTTCTAACTGCAAGAACATGAAGTCAGTCTGGAAAAAATGAAAAATTCATCTGAAAGAACAGAAAACAATCATCTATTGGCTGCCCCAGGTGAAAAATAGGAATTAACAGCATCTACTGGCTGCTCGAGGGGTGTTGGCCTATGGCCTCTGTGTCTCCATGACATAAAAATGACTTAATTTTCATCCAAAATGGAGCTTCTCTCTCTCTCTGAGAGCTTCCCACACTGCACATACTTCTCCTAAACAGGTTGAACTCTCTGCACAGACTTTCTGTGAGATCTTGGACTCTCGGCAGGGATGCCTGGCCGACTCCAGACTCCATGATACACATGGCCTTGGGAGTCTCTGTCTGCTGTTTTATGGGTGTCCCCCCGGGCCTACTTTTGTCTTCATGCTTCTGGGATGGCTGCATCCCCTTCTGGGATCATCAGTTTGTCCTTCTGTCTGGGATGGTTTGGACCCCTTCTGGGATCTGTCTAATGCACTTGATACCAGTATTATTACTATGAACATACATATCTATATATATGCATATAAATAATCTTATCTGCTGTTACATTATTGGTAAGTTTGCTTCACAGGTGATAAGTCTGTAGTAACTTGTAATAGTATATACCTACTTGGTTGTTGCTATCATTGATTGCTGCCATATTAATAATTTATGTTATACCACTGATTGTTGCTGCAATAGCTATAGATAGATGTATCTATGTCTTCCTTTATTAATCATCGGTATATTTGCTACAGTGATTTTTGTGGTATTTGTGGTAATCTGTAATAAAGTTTAGAAATTCAGAGGATAAAAGCCTCTGTGTCCTTGTGTATCATGGAATCCAACAAACCCGTAATCACTATCTCTATCACCTGGAGGTCAGGTCACTCTTTAGGTTGTGACAGCATCCCAAACAGAAATTGCAATTCCAAGCATTATTTCACAATAACAGGTCTAAAACGCCAACCTATTAGAATACCATATACTCTAATTAATTTTAAATCACAGAATTAAAACCAATTAAACACTTTAACATAATGATTTATGTTCTTACTGAGGGCAAAATGCGGATTTTGCAGGTTACTGGTTTACAAATTCCTTTAACAAGGGTAGTCAGTATCTGGGAAAGGAAGAAAAAAAAGACAAAACGTGATCACAACAGGGACATTAATAAAGCTCTCCTTTCTCTCTTGGAAATACAAAAAAAATAGAACAATGTAACACTAGTTACTGTTCCTCTATAAAGAATCTTGCATGCCAGATGAGCACATGCAGTCTGTAATTGAGTAGAGATTTTTATCCGATAGATATACAAACCTATTTCTAGTCTAAGCCATTTTTATTTCCACCACTTTTGCTATTTTAACTGGATTTTTACAGAGCAATTAACTGCTGCTGGAGTTTCAACACTGCTTCTAATATGAGGTGACCAGTAATCTCTGATAATTTCAAAATAAAGTGCAAAAGCTTTTCATTTTCACTCAACTGTTTTCACAGTCTGTTTTCCAGTTGTAAGTTTCTTATGGAAACCAAGGATTTCCTAAAGAGATTTTTTTTTTTTTAAATGAGAAGGCCTTCAAAATGGAAAAAAAAAAAAAAGAGAGGAAAATATCATGCAACAACATCATTGAATCTTCTGAAAGAAAAGAAAAATTGTAAACTGAATTCCACACTTAACACAAAGCACATTTTATTCATTAAAACAAACTCAGAATAAGCAAAGGAGCAGTTCTTAGTTTAACCATTTAAGAACTGAGCTACAGACAGAATCTCCTTCTCACAGGCTGAATTTAATTTGACCTGACCATACTTAAAAGGGTCATGTAATGGCCTATACATGTTTAAGTCACTGTATGACTATACAATAAATCATACCACAAATACAATAGCTCTGTAAATAAAAAAAAGAGTGGAAACCAACTGATCCTGACTGTTATTAGGAAACTGATTGCTTTTCAACTGTTTTTGTTTTTTTTTTTTGAGATATTATCATGCATGTTATTCTGAGTATGCTTCCCTTGCATAAAACAGCTGGAATTGCAGGTAAATTATTTCTTTCACAGTTGTCTACGCTATGAAACTTGAATTTTGTTTAGTGTAAACTGCATCTATTAGTTTCCCAATACAGAAATGAGCTGTTATAGCTAGCACTCACAAGTTCTTAGAACAGCTGGCCAGTAATTAGTGTCACCTTGCGCTATCTACTGAAATCTTTCCTTGGTAGTGTTCTCTCAAGTAAAGCAGTCATATCCAAGATAATTATTTAACCCTTTCCTTCTCTTTAGTATTTGTAATTTGTATTATTTTTTGCATATAAATCAAACTGAAGTGACGTTTTCCAAACACCATCACTACAATAGCACCATAAGCATACCTTTGAAGTTTTTTCAGTGCCAGTCTCATTAAGGATTCCAATGTGAGAACAAAATCCTACACTTTTTAATCATGTGGAAAGCTTGATTTGGAGCTGTAATTTCAGATATCTTTTGCAGGCTGTAAGTTTACTTATCCCTTCACAGTTAGCCAGGAGTAATTTTCATGCCTAAGATTTTGCTGCCTATTAACATCTTAAATTGGAATGAACAATTCAAAATTTTTGAACATCAACTTCCCTGCTCTTCTGAAGGTCAAAACACAATGTAATGACTGTAGAGGACAAGGGAAGCTGTTAGCAATCATATTTACACTGCCTCTCATTCCTATGAGAAATATTTTTACCAGATTGACTTCTAGCCTGCTAAATATTTTTTTCTCAATTCCCACTCTTAATTTTTTTTTCTTTCAGCCTTCATCACCTCACGCTTCATAAATTACAATTTAATTCTGGGTGGTATCACCCACCTTACCTAATTCACGGAAGACCATATAGGCCTCAAAAAATCTGGAGTCTGGTTCCAGTTCTGTTGCCTGTATTGTTAGGTGACTTTATGCAAATAACAACACTTATTTGATCATGGAATCATGGAATTGTCAGAGTTGGAAGGGACCTGTAGAGACCATCCAGTCCAACTCCCCTGCCAAAGCAGGGTTGCCCAGAGCACACCACTCAGGACGGCATCCAGGCGGGGCTTGAAGATCTCCA
>JAOXNO010000063.1:27507499-27518067 GCA_028565335.1 Limnodromus scolopaceus
TCAGCCTTCTCTTCTCCAGGCTAAAGAGTCCCAGCTCTCTCAGCCTTTCCTCATCAGGGAGATGCTCCAATCCCTTATTGTGCCTCCTCTTTAGAAAAATTGATACTACCTTTCTCTAAAAACGTTTTGAGATCAAGACTTGTACTTTTGTTTTTCCCATCGCTAATGAAAGAGAGGGTAATAGGTCCAGTCTATTCCATTTAAACTTTTGCTTTGGCACAATTAATAATGCTTCCAGCTGCTGAATGGTGAGTTTACACAGCTTGGATAACAATGTGGCTCTTGACACCAAGAGATTCTTACATTTGGCAAAAGGCTAACACTAACACTCCATCATGGTTATAACTTTGATGACAGGCTCTTCCAATGGCATGTCCTCAGAGAATGAAATAAATGACACAACCTGCTTTCATGTCTGAGTTTATAAAGAAGGGTAACTAAGCAATGGATCAGCTTGTTGAAAGTGTAGAAGTCCTATTGGCCTACAAAGCTGAGTGGTGTTATCACAGTAAGGGGAAGGACTTAGAAAAGAAAGACTGATGCAACATCCATTTTAGACAAATGAAAAAGCATGAAATCCAGGGATCAGAAAGAGACTGACTGTCATTCAGAAAGAAAGAGAGAAAAAAAAAAAAAAAAGTCATGCAGATGACTGAAGAGGGTCTGACCTCTTCAAAAGACTGACATCAAAGAATCCTTAAAAAAAAAACACACCCAAAAGGCAGAGCAATGCTTTTGGTATTTTTTTTTTGTTCGGATCTGCATAGTTTTGACAGTACAAGAAATAAGAATAACTATCTTGAAACATTTGCCATCATGTACCATGATTCAGCTGTAACTGAGAGGTGAATTGTAAACTAGAATTGCCCTCAGGATCTCTGAAGGAGGATGCAGTGAGTAACTAAAAGCTAAGGGGAAGCAAGAAAAAGTTCAGAGTCAACTAATCTGAACTATGAAAAATCAGGTCTTTAAATCGAAAGAAAAGAGCTATATGCTAAGAATGATCCTGGAAACCCAGAGCAATGTCTGAACTCAGCTTAACCTCAGGAAGCTTAGAAGTCCTTTTTCATACTCGTTCATAGGGTTTTATACAGATTTACATACATATGCATGTGAAACTCCTCCCTCTGCAAATACAGCACCATGTTGTGAAAGTTCTAAAACTGAAAAGGAAGAAGGTAGCAATTTTACAGTCAGAACAATGAAAAGGAGAACTAAATCAGGATTAGTTATCCATAACCTTAATTTCAGTATTCAAAATTGATTATTCTGCTCTGGCTTTTACAAATCTGCTTTCTATGCGTTCATTCCTGCTTCCAGCAGAGCACAGTACATAATACCTTCCAAGGTAGTTCAAAACCCACAAGGTGATACTTACAGACTCTATTTTGTCAGGATCAGATAGCAGCGCTGCTCCCATACCTCCCTGGGGAAATACACAGAAACTGTTACACACTAGGCAAACATATTTCTCAACTCAATTATTTTGCCTAATACCAATCTGCAGAAAAAGTGTGATGTTAAATTAAAAAAAAAAAAAAGAAAAAAAGGAGAAAATGGCAAAATCTAAAATGCAGGAACATTAGTGAACACTTTGGTGAAACACCTCCTAGAACTCTATCAGAATAATTAGGTAGTAATTCAGGACACCAACTTGCTCCCATTACTGTATGGAGCAGAGAGGATTTCAAAAAGTCATTTTTAGCAACTGTAATCATCTGGTTTCTACTCATTAAGTGAGAGCTGAACACATTTATTGTTTTAACATTATACACCATATTTGAGAGCTCTTGATGTCGGTAGTGTCTGTATGCACACTGCATTTAGAAAAACAAACCAAGACAAATTAAGTGGTTGTATTAAGTACAAATTATGAACACCTTAACATTTTAGCTGTTCTTTCTGCATTATCTCATCTGCATACATAGATCTAGAGGCCAACAGGCAGACATAAGAAATACATTCAAAATTCTATGAATTTTACCCTAGTACGGGGTGGATGTTTTGATGTTTTGTTCTTAATTATGAATCTATAGAATGATGAAATAGTCTTCCATGTAATCAGTTATAATACAGAAGAAAGGAATAAAGGCTAAGAAACATTACTGGAAATATCATCAGACCATTATGAATTTAATGACACATTCTCAACATGACTAGTTTCTTGGTAATGCCACTTTATCTCAAAGGCCATCTAGTAGAAAAACAGAGTAAGAGAAGAAAGAACAGAACCTAAATACATAAATAGACTACAGAACATGGGAAATTAAAATTTGAGTTTAAAAGAATGTGAAATATTTATTTTCACCACACCTCACTTACCTTGTCATTTTCATAAGTTATCATTGAAACAAAAACGTAAATGGGATTAAAACAGAAAAACACTAGGAATGTATGTGGGCAAAATTATTCACAAGTTAGGTGGGCCATATTAGAAGAATTTAAGCAATTATTTTTCAGAATACAAGCCAACCTACAAAACTAAGTAGTGAAACAGAAAATCCCCCTATAAATTCATCCATCCTATGATTTTCCTGCACTGTCATACAGTACTTTCATTGACCATTGCCAGATCCAGGCTGAGACACTATGAACTAACAGTGTTAGTGAGGTGAAGACACTAGGTAACTGAAAGGTGTCCAACATTCTTACACACCTCACAGGCTCCAAAGGAAAAGCAATCTTTGTGATGCAAAAAGATCAGCCCTCCCTTATATACTCTACGTACCTCCACTAGGGCCCTCTGGCTCTTCTGCTCCAAAACTCCAGGACAGTCTGTCCTTTTATTTATTAAGGTGTTGTGATCTAAAAGAAACCCTTTTCAAGTAGTTTTATCAGAAGATATGTTCCATTAATGGAAATCCATTTGGACAAAGCATTCTTTTCTTTTGGCTCAAAAACTGAGAAAGGAGGACGATACACTTACATGGAGTAGAGTCTCCACAATGTCATGGAATCGTGCAAGGTACAGGCGTGTTTGGCAGTGTCACCTTTGGCCTTTACTATTTGACCGTTTAAAAAAAATACTGCTTTCGCACACCAGATACCGCATCTCAATCAGCCATGTATTTATCACGGAATCACAGAATTGTCCGAGTTGGAAGGGACCTGTAGAGACCATCCAGTCCAACTCCCCTGCTAAAGCAGGAACACCTAGAGCACATCACTCAGGAGCATCCAGGCAGGGCTTGAAGATCTCCAGAGAAGGGGACTCCACACCCTCCCTGGGCAGCCTCTTCCAGGGCTCTGCCACCCTCACCTAAAAGAAGTTCTTCCTCAGATTTGAGTGGAACTTCCCATGTTCCAGCTTGTGCCCGTTGCCTGTTGTCCTATCGCTGGAAATCACTGAAAAGAGTCCGGCTCCACCCTCCTTCAACCCACCCTTTAGATACTTATAAACATAAATAAGGTCTCCCCTCAGCCTTCGCTTGTCCAGGCTAAGGAGTCACAGCTCTTTGAGCCTTTCCTCGTAAGGGAGGTGCTCCAACCCTTTAATCATCTTTGTTGCCCTATGCTGGACTCTCTCCAGTAGTTCCCTGTCCCTCTTGAACTGGGGACCCCAGAACTGGACGCAGGATTCCAGTTGTGGCCTCCCCAGTGCAGAGTAGAAGGGGAGAATGACCTCCCTCGACCTACTGGCCGCACTCTTCCCTACGCAGCCCAGGATCCCATTGGCCCTCTTGGCCACAAGGGCACATTGCTGGCGCATGGAAAGTGTGCTATCTACCAGGACTCCCAGATCCTTCTCCTCAGTAGTGCTTCCCAGAAGATCCACCCCTAACCTGTATTGGTGCCTGGGGTTCTTCCTCCCCAGGTGCAGGACCTTACATTTGCCCTTGTTGAACCTCATGAGGTTCTTCTCTGCCCAGCCCTCCAGCCTGTCCAGGTCACGCTGGATGGTGGCACAGCCCTCTGGAGTGTCAGCCACCCTTCCCAGTTTGGTATCATCAGCGAACTTGCTGAGGATACACTCTGTCACCTCGCCCAGATCATTTATGAATACGTTGAACAGATATGTGTGTCAGATACAATAAACTGCCACAGAATTTTTTTTTTTTTCTATTGTGAAAAGGGAGAGGGGGAAAGAAAATAGTTTTACTTGGTTCACAGGTAATTTGGTTTGACAAAAGAAAATATGTAAGATCTATAAAAGCTCAGGCCGATACTAGTAATTAGGGCAGACCTCAAGCTACCATTTACATTTGTGCTCTTAACTTAGTAAAAGACCAGTAAAAAGCTTCCAGAGGTAAAGAGAGGTAACACAGAGACAGGAAGTGAAAGTACTACCGATGTGGATGTATTGGTTTTTCTGTTCACAGGACGAAGCATTACAGCTTCACATGACAGAGAACTTGCTCCAAATGCTAACAACGACGGTACTACAAGAACTAGAGGGCAGAAGGTTGAAATGCATCAGCCAGGCTTCTTTCCTGGAATCAAGTTTTAAGTCTTCTAAATTGCAGTTCTTTTTGACAATAAGTACAAAATTTCCCTTATCTATTCTGCTTGAACATCTGACATCAAAAGCTCTGTGGCCTAATTCATTGATACTGTATCTATACATTAACTGACTTCACAGCACTAACACCCAGTTTGACTACTCTGTTTTAGACACAGATGACAGAGGACTAGTTTAGAATTGCATGTGCTTAACTAATAAATAAATAATTCATTCATGTTTTGACCGATCCATCTTCCTCTAACTTAAAACTGATCAGTAACTGAAGTCAGCATCGCTGAGTTGTGAACGTTCACTTGCTTACATGGCAAACTGCGATTCCTGTTTTTATTAAGGCTAAGCAGAACATATTTCACTCATCCAAAAAATTAACGGCCCCAGGAAAACAAACAAACCCCACTCCCACTTTATTTCATCTCACCCTACAGAATTTACTTTTAAATGCAACATACATTGCAGCATAAATGCAACATACATTGTTGCATTTAAACAATTTAAACTCTAACATGCCTGTCAGAGTTTTCAGAATTCTAAAGAGCTTTAATGTTAACTTTGTACAATAATACCATTTAACAATCTCATTACATTTTTCTCAATATTCAGTGGTTGTCTTGACAGAAAATACAATCACCACTTGCTCAGTGGTACTCATCCACATCAACCTGAGCTCACAAACTTCATACATGCTTACTCACTTAAGGATATGGGATATCTAATTACATGACCAAACCTATTCCTAAGGGAGTTTTCTAATAGACTATGTTATTTCACTGTATTAGGCCCATAACACCTTCAAGACTCTTTTGTTTATTGCAAAAAAATAAACTCAAGTTTACCTGCATAAAAATTTTGCTGTTTGAATTTTTTCAACCCAGAAAACCAGAAAATATATTCCACACTCCACACCTCTAAAAAAGAAAAAGCTTATTTAAGAGTAATCAAAATGCACTTGCCTTAGTAGAATATTCCTTTGGGCATCCCATGTTGATATCAATACCAGCTACATCACTCTCTCTGAAAGAGAAGAAACAAACAATTAAAATATTTTACAGCATATTAGAAAAAGAATCAGGAAAGAGACATCTTTCCACAAGAGTTGTTCCATCACCATTAAGGCTTAAATGAGAATTTATGGTTAAGTTTTTATTTAAACTTCTGAATTTTTAGCTTCTCACTTAAATAAGTTATGTATTTATTTTAACAGTGGTCTGAAGATGAGTTTGTTGCCAGATTTCAATGACCAGTGTTGTGAAGAAGCTGCAAATGCTCATCTTAAATATGAAGTTCCTATATAAATATAGGATTATGTATATCCAACACTAAATTCACCACTGTCACTAAAGCAAGTCCTATTGACACTCTCTTCTATTTATCATGGAGACTTAAAAACATCTCTTAAAAAGGTTTGAGAGACACTTTTCATTTCTGCACAATGCTTTATTGGAAGCTTCAAGCCACAAACAGTAAGAGATGTTTTCAGGCGTATTGGTCTGACTTGCAGTTGTGCCATACCCAGGGAAGTGTCACATTGGAGAGAACAAGGACACACTTGCTGCACCAGCAAAGTGCCATCAATCCCAGTACAGAGCTTAAGCAGCCATTGTTTTGAGCACGAATTGCTTTAAATGGAAGTTGCAGTTACATCGTTATACCCCTGGACTTTCAAGGTGCTACACTTTACCATGCAGTTCCTACAGAACTTTTCTTGGTCCTATCACAACATCCTTTCAGTCATAAAAAAGTTGTCTTCCATGACATTCCTCTTTACAAAAATCCCAAACAACCCCATGGTGGGAAGGGGGTGAGAGAAGATGACTTACACAAGCTTAGCTACTGCCAGAGCTCTTTCAGCATCTGCTGAACCCTGTTGGTAAAACAAGAGGATTTAAAATTATAAAATATCATCACCTTAAAAAAAACCTACTCCTCACTTGCACATTTATATAATTGTACTTGCTCTGAACATTTAAAACAATTAGCTAAAGCATGTACTAAGTCAGCCACAGAATGACAAAAGGTGATGCAAAAAGGGATCCACAGAGGCCTGCCCACGCTCATGGCTGCAGCAGTATCAGCCGTTCTTAGCCCATCACCATTAGAGATTTATCACGTTCTTAAGAAGCTCCACTAATAGCAATTCTACAGCCTCTACAGGCAACAAGTTCCTGGGCTATCATTATCACTGAAAGAGGTCTTTTTCTGTATCTAATGCAGTCCACACTTCTCCCTCCCTCCCTTCCTCCAACCCCCACCACCTCTTGTTCTACACAGAGAGGACTCAAAGAACAAATCACCACCTTTTTCTCTCCAGCAGCCTTTAATCCAATTGTGCAATGTTAATGCACACACTAATCCTCTCTTATCCACACTAAACAATGCCATTTCTTTCAGTCTTTCCAGTGAGACTGTTTACTGGACAGTGCAAGACTTAAACATGTGATCAAACATCAGCAGAATTTATTGTTGGTATCTATATGTTTGGAAATATATCAAAGATACCTATTACAAAAACAAGCTGCTGTCATAGAGCACAGAATTCGTCTTAACCACCTTTCCCGGAAACACCTGTATGGAGAGCATATCATGCAGCATCTTGACTGCATGTGTACCAACAGATTAGAAATTTTGCAAAACATTTGGTTTGAAACTTTACCTCCACCTGAAGGATCAAGAAATTGAGAGTCTGCAACGCAGTCAGCTGCTTTAGACTTAGATAAATGCGACTAGCACTACCTTGTTTAACTCTGTTAGCAGAAGAGTGCCTGTGGGTGGTTTCTTACCATTTGAAAGACAACACGGTGCCTCTCCCTTTCACAAGTTCTGAAAATGACTCTTTCATTAGGTGCAACAAAGTCCACTGTTTCAAGTACTTCTATATGAAATGAGAAACAGATCAAACAGACAAAAAATAATATATAAACGTAATCATAAAGGAAGTCACATGACTATGTAACCTGTATATAAATGAAATGCTATAAAGTGAGTCTTCCACAAACAGCAGAGCTAATGGCACCCTGCCTCCTATGTGTCCTTGCACATCTTGTTTTCCTCCCACACTACTCACTCGTTACCCCCCAGGCTATTTCTTGGGCAAGCACCAGCACAAGTCTAATGAGGAATCAGCCAGAATTAACACAACAGTACCATTTTTAGGGAGGGGAAAGTAAATTTGTAGTGGACTTTGGCTCCCCAACAGGGACACTACAAACAAGTGCTTCTCATGCCACTTGGCTGGGGAGGTCTCACAGAATCTTCACGGTTGGAAGGGACCTTTGAGATCCTCAAGTCCAGCCACACACATGCAAAAAAAACCCCCAACAATCTGGGTCTCAAACGTATCTTTTTAAGAACTTGTCTATGAAAATCGCGTTAGGTCAAATCTAGCCCATGGATCTCAAGTTAATAAAAGGATGATAAAGAGTGAGCTCTTGTATGTCTTGCTTCCTTAAAGCAGTAAACTAAAAGGTGTGTATATTATGTCACAAAGAGCTAATGTTTATAAAGACTCATGATCGGAAACTGTCTCTGAATTTGTTTCTTAGACACTATCAAACTTTTCTTGAAAAATTAAAAGTCTTTGTAACTAATATTAATAGTTTTGCTCAGGAAATTAGATCTTATGTTAGCACAGACACATATAAAATTTCTGAAAAAACCCAACCAAACAAAAAACCAAATAAGAGGGTTTTTACTGTTTATTCGGGTCCAGAGAAGGGCAACGGAGCTGGTGAGGGGTCTGGAGCACAAGTCTTATGAGGAGAGGCTGAGGGAGCTGGGGGTGTTCAGTCTGGGGAAGAGGAGACTGAGGGGAGACCTTCTTGCTCTCTACAACTCCCTGAAAGGAGGGTGTTGAGAGGCGGGGGTCGGTCTCTTCTCCCAAGTGACAGGCAATGGGACAAGAGGAAACGGCGTCAAGTTGTGCCAGGGGAGGTTCAGATTGGGTGTTAGGAAAAATTTTGACACTGAAGGGGTTATCAGGCATTTGAATGGGCTGCCCAGGGAAGGGGTTGAGGCACCATCCCTGGAGGTGTTCAAGGGACGGGTTGACATGGTGCTGGGGGACACGGTTTAGTGATGGTTTTTGTCAGAGTTAGGTTGATGGTTGGACTAGATGATCTTGAAGGTCCCTTCCAACCTAGACAATTCTATGATTTACTCATTTCCTCCCCAGGGCTGCCCTCCACCTTGATGCCCTCCTGCCGGCTGCCGGGCCACTCACCGCCGAGGCCAGGTGAGGGTCCGTGGGTGATGGCAGAACCAAACTGAGCCTCCTGCCCAGCCCGGGCAATGGCTGACGCCGGGGCTGTGGGCAGGGAGCTGCGACTGTCCTACCTGCGGGGCGGTGGGCACGACCCGACCATCCTGGCCCAGCTCCTCCACCTGCAGGCGGAGGCCACGGCGCTGGAGAAAGGGGCTACAGGGCCGCGCAGGGGCAGGAGGCCAGGTAAACCCCAACCCAGCCCCCAGACCCTCCCCCAGCCCCACAGCTGGTGGCTGAGGCAGCCCCGGCCATGCCAGCAGAACCCCCCGACGCTGGTGATCGGGGCCTGGACGCGGCCCTGCTGGCCGTGGAGCTGGAGAACCAGCGGCTGGAGGATGAGCTCCTGGCACTGAAGGTCAGGAGGGAGAGGAGAGCCAACGCCGGTAGGTGACAAGGAATGGGGTGACCCCCACCACAGGGGTATGGTTAAACCCCATGGTGGTGAGGTCCTGTCCCCCCCTCAGGGTCACGGGTGGCCCAGTGGCACGCGGAGGAGCTGGCCCAGCTCCAGGCAGAGGTGGGGATGCTGCGATGCCACATGGAGCGGACAAGACCGTGGCTGTCCCCTGCCATCCTCCCGCCCCCTGTGGCCCCCCCGCTCCCACCAGCCCCAGCTGCGCCAGAGCTGCTCCCGGTAAGAACCTCATCCCAGAGCTGCTTCCAGGTCTCCAGAGGCAAAGGGAGATGGGGTTAGATGGGACAATGAGTGTGGAGGAACATGCTTGGAGAGATGATTGAGGAGCTGCTACCTTGGCCACTGCTGAGGACACGGGGGCCACATGGAGCCAGGGCCACCAGGGCAGGATGTGTGTGTGTGTCCCCAGGTGCCAAACCAGCGGGGTTGGACAGGGAGCGGTGGGGCAGCTCCTGGCAGTGTCTGTCACAGGGTGAGGCCGGGACCCTCCCACCCTTAATGTCGCTTTTCTCCTTTTCCAGGAGCCCCCCCAGCCAGCGCTGGGGACAGGCAGAACCGCAGCCCCCGGCCGTCCCCATGTCCCCTCCGGCCTCCCCCTCACCCACTTCACATCTCTGGAGGACCCCCCTCCCGCTCGGGAGCCCCCGGTGCAGCACAAACCTCCCCGAAGGTGAGCTGGGGCCAGGCTGTGCCCCATGGCCCCCCCGGGCCTCCCTCAGTGCCCCCTCTGCAAGATGGAGCGGGAAATCGGGGCTTTATTAACCTTAAGTGCAATAAAAAATAGAAGGATGGCAAAATTTGTGTCTCGGCTGGACAGACGGGGGCTTGGTTTAATTATCACTGGGCCCTGCAGCCCTGGAGTGGGGGGAAGCGTGGGGGGGCCCTCCTGGGACCAGAGGGGTTCCCAGACTTTCAGCAGACAGGGAGGGGACAGGCAGGGGGGACAGGCTGGGGGGGACAGGCGGCACCTGAAGCCAGCAGCACCCAAAACCACGGCTCAGCCTCCACCCAAGGCTGCTCCTCACCCCAGGAGTGCCCACAGCCGGGGCTGTCTCACCCGGGCACCGGGAGGGTCTGGGGACCAGCGAAGGGCACAGAGACTTTTTTCCCTTTCCCTGCCTCCCCCCACAAGCCCTTTCTTGGGGAAGCCTCGGAAGCAGCGTTCAAGGCTCAGCCCCAGGAACCAGCAAAACCCACCAGGAGATTTCCTCCCCTGGGCTGGAGACCATGGCAGGTGTTTAATCAATGGCTTCAGCTGCTGCTCTTTGCTTCTTGACCTTTTTTTGTGTGAAGACACAGACATTTCATAGAATCACAGAATGGTTTGGGTTGGGAGGGCCCTTAAAGAACAAGTTCCAAACCCCTGCCGTGGGCAGGGACACCTCCCACTAGAGCAGGTTGCTCAAAGCCCCATCCAGCCTGGCCTTGAACAC